>SSNS01000562.1:2362-47972 GCA_006937985.1 Aphyosemion australe
TACTTATTTGGCTTTAATACACTTGTTAGTGATTTTTTGCTCCTAAATCTTTCAATCTTTTCAGCTCATTTTTACAATTACGTCAAATTTTCGCAGCAGAAAACTGCTTATTTCAGTTCAGCTACTCAGCTATCAGTTTCAAAATTCAGCATATCCTGCTAACTTCACAATTCAACTAATTGTGAAAATTTAACTACTTATACTCAACTATGAGCTGTTTAAACATTTTAGCTACTCAGTCTTTTAAACTATGTTAAGAGATTTCAGTTTTCTGCTGTTTAGGATTTTTTTCTCTATTCTCTACTTACTTTTCGGGCTTTTTAAAACTTTTTAGCAATTTTTGCTCCTAAAACTTCAAATACATTCAGCACATTTTGACAATTAAGCTTAGTTTTAGCTTCAATTCAGCAGTTTCAGCTATCGTATTCAGCAATAAAGCATTCAAACGTATTTCTGCAAGAAATGCAATTTATCTAGTTCTGTTAGGACCTCCTGAGTTTTGGACCCTTGTATCAGAATCTCAGAAGGTTCTGTCCAGTCTTCAGTCTTATGTGTTCATTGAAAGGCTCTTTACTGCTTTGTGTTTGAACTGAGTTGAATATCTTCTGACTTCCAGGGGAAATTTTGTTTTTATTCATTCATCTTCTGTAACCATTTCTTCCTGTAAGTATCTCAGGAGCTGGTGTCTAACTCCATCAGTCTCCAGGTGAGAGGTGGAGGACACCCTAGACAGGTCTCCAGTACATCACCCCCAATTCACATCACGGCAGTGGCACGCCTCTGCGTCAAATAGAAGCCATTACATTCTATTGCGGGGGTTGGCTACTACCTTCCCAGAGGGTCTGTATCCAGCATGTTTTAGTTGTTTCCCTACTCCAAGACACTTGATTCACCTGTTTAGCAGCTCATCCAGCTCTGCAGAAGCCTATTAATAACCTGCTGATTAAAACCAGGTGTGTTGAAGCAGTGATTAAACATATCAGGAAGCTGAGAGCCTGTCAGCTCATCATATTCCTGCTAATCTGAGCTTTTCACATTGATGTGGAGGATTTTGACTTAAAGTAAAAGTGAAATAAACTTAGAGATTTCAAACATGAAACTCACATTTTCATTAGTTGTTGGTCTCCTGTTGCTTACCTCCAGCTCCTGATGGAGGCAGTTCTTTCCTCCAACCTGAGATAGAAACAGTTATTTTATTCTAGAGTCAGAACTGTCAGCAGAGGAATCAGGAAGAGCTGGCGTCATGCTAGTTGTGGCACTGGTTAGCACTGGAACTGGTGTGGTGGATGTCGTCCCTCGATTAGTGCAGCATGGTGTTGGTTCATGTGGTGTCACAGCTGCATCTGATATGAACATGTTGACTTCCTGAGAGACACGTGTTTGAAATTATTACTGTCTCACTCCAAAACATGGTAACTTTAGGTTACTGTCGTAACCCCGGTTCTCTGAGTAGCATGAGTGAGTGTCTCACTATGGGAACGCCCTAGGCGTGACCTCATCAGAAGCTCTTATTCCACTCTGCCAGTCATAATTGGCTGGAACAAGCTTGTCAGTGTGCAGGAGGCGGGACCCTCCCACTATATATTGGGCCGGCTCCTACTGACATTCATTCTAAAACCTCTTCCTCGCTACGAATTAGCAAGGAGGGCGGCATGGTGAGACACTCACTCATGCTACTCAGAGAACCGGGGGTTACGACAGTAACCTAAAGTTCTCTTTCATAGCATTCGTTTTGTGTCTCACTATGGGAACATACTGACTCCCGGATTGCAAGGCAGAACCGAATCCAGAAACCGATTCATCCCGCATCACAACGTGCACACAGCTCAGACAGTAGAAGCTATACTGAGCACCGAGTGAGCCAATGAAGGTGTTGTAACATCCAGCTTGTAGAACCGAGCAAATGTGTGAGGGGAGGTCCAGCTCGCCGCATCACATATTTCCTGGACAGACACCCCCCTGAACAGGGCCCACGAGGATGTAAGGCCTCTAGTAGAGTGGGCACGCAGGCCCTCAGGGGGTACCACTCCTCTGGAGTCATAGGCTAAAAAATGGCTCCCACAATCCAGTGGGAAAGCCCTTGTTTAGAGATGGGCTTCCCCAACCGATTTTTGGCCCAGGACACAAAGAGCTGACTGCTCTTTCGCAGATTCTTCGTCTTGTCCACGTATATGCGCAACGCACGCACTGGACAAAGTGTGTGAAGATTCTGCTGCTCCTCCGAAGAGAAAGGAGGAGGGCAGAAGGAAGCCAAACAAATAGGGGAGCAAGCTCCCAGCACCTTTGGCATAAAAGCGGGGTTTGGGAGCAACGTCACCTTAGTGTCCCCGAGGGAAAATTTGGTGCATGATGGGTGAACAGAAAGTGCATGTATTTCACCCACACGTTTTGCTGAAGCAAGCGCTAACAACAGCACCATTTTTAAAGTAGCCACCTTCAAATCCACCTGCTCCAGTGGTTCAAAAGGAGAAGCCATTAGGGCCTCCAACACCAGTGGGAGGTCCCATGGTGGGGCCAGGTTCTTAGAAACAGGCATTTGCCTTCTCACTCCCCTCATAAAATGACTCACAAGAGGAAGTTGTCCAACCGACTTCCCCTCAACACCAATATGGCAAGCCGATATTGCAGCCAAATATACTTTGATAGTAGAGAAAGCCTTCCCTTTATCCATCAGTTCCTGTAGGAAGGTCAGTATTGGCGCTTACACACTAGCACCGGCTCGGACCGGGCGGGATTGGGTAAGGTCCTTTCACATCCGGGTGGCCCGGGGATTTTTGTGGCTGAACCGTACGTGTTTTCGGCCCTCATCTGAAGGTGGTCTGACTCGCGCCGAAAACCGGGCCAACACACCCACTGCCGACTCATTGGTCGGCTCAAATTCACGCCTACCTTTAGGGGGAACCTCCGATTAGCGGATAGAATCCGCCAGCTGGGGCTTCCCGCATGCGCGCTTCATTAGCACTCTGAATGCGGAGGAGTTAACAAGCCTCTGACTGAAGCTGTTTTATTTGTTTCCGTCAGCTGTGATGAGCGCAGCGCGCGCACACACACACACACACACACTGACACAGTGCTGCCACGCAGCTTTTTGTTTAATAAGGAAGAGACCGCTGACTTCTCCGCGCTCCTTTGACCCACCCAGCCGTTTCTCTGTTCCCGTCTGCTGTGATCAGCGCGCACGCGCGCGCACACACACACACACTGACACAGTGCTGCCACGCAGCTTTTTGTTTAATGAGGAAGAGACCGCGGACTTCTCCGCACTCCTTTGACCCACCCAGCCGTTTCTCTGTTCCCGTCTGCTGTGATGAGCGCAGACACCGGGCAGACTTCTCCGCACTCCTTTGACCCGCCCACATCACTGATATATTCGCGCCAATTTTTTGCGCGCATTTCTGAGACCGCCTATCACGTCCGCATTCCAAAGGGTGTCCTGGAAGACGTGTGTAAACAACCTGGCGGGGCCGGGGCCGACTGAGGCCGACCGATTGGAGCCGACCCAGTGCTAGTGTGTAAGTGCCATTAGACCGCTACCGAGCACTGAAAAGGGATTTCTTGTTTCTCTTCACACCACAATTCGAAAATAGACCACTTGCAGTCATACAGAGATCTGGTTGAGGGAGCTCTAGCGCCCTGAATGGTCTCAATGTTCTTTGTGGAAGACCTACAGACTGTAGGTTGGACCTTTCACGAGGCCCAGAGGGACAACCTCTCTGGGTGAGGGTGGAAAATCTCCCCTTGTGCTTGAGACAGCAGGTCTCTGCGTGGGGGCAGGGGCCACGGTTCTCCACTGAGGAGTTGTGTTATTTCCGCCAGCCAGTGTTTCGATGGCCAGTGAGGTGCAATGAGAATCATTAACAAGCCCTCCATCCTCAGTCTTGTGAGTGTGGGCGAGATGAGAGCCACAGGGGGAAACGGGTAGAGCAGCGTCTGTGGCCATTTGTGGGCGAATGCATCCACACCCAGAGTTGCGTCCTGGTCACACAGAGAGAAGAACAGGGTGCACTGGTTGTTCTCCCGAGAGGCAAACAGTTCAACCGAGGCCTGTCCGAAGTGCAGCCAGAGCATTTTGACAACTTCTGGGTGAAGTTTCCACTCCGCATACAGGGGGTTCCCTCTGGAAAGAAGGTCCGCCCCCAGGTTCTGTTTCCCTGGCACATGAGTGGCTCTCAGAGACAGGAAGTGTTTGCTGCTCCACACAATAAGTTTGTGAGCCAACATATGCAGCTGTTGAGATCTCAGACCACCCTGGCGATTTATGTATGCCACTACAGTGGTGTTGTCTGTACGTACCAGAACATGGTGGTTCCGCAGAAGGGAGAGAAAGTGTCTCAATGTCAGGTAAACTGCCAACAGTTCCAGATAATTTATGTGGAATTATGTTGAACCCCCCCCCCCAACCTGACAGGGAGGCGTCTGCTGTGATCACTTTTCTGCTTTGCACTGTGCCCATGGGTACTCCTTGTGACAGGAGATGTCCATCTCTCCAGGGTAGAAGTGTGGCCGTGCAAGCTGCTGTGACCCTGATGTTCCGGGAGCGGTGTTGGTCTAGTCTCTGTCTGGCCACCCACCTCTGAACTCCCTTCATGTGCAGGCGGCCTAGGGGAACAGCCACCAAAGCGGAGGCCATTAATCCCAGTAGTCGTTGGCAGAGTCTGGGTGACACCATTTTCCCCCTGCGGAACTGAGCCAAGCAGCTCGTTATTGCATCCACTCTCTCCCTGCTTAATTTCACCTTGGCCTGTGTGGAGTCTAGCAGCAGGCCTATAAAGTTGATGATTTGGGAGGGAAGAAGAACGCTCTTTTCCAAATTTATCCTGAAACCCAGACTCACTATGTGATGAGTCAAAAGGGCCGTATGATCTGCATCTTCTTTCCGAGAAGATGCTGCGATCAGCCAGTCGTCGATGTACATTGCTAATCTGACCCCCCGCACCCTCAGCTGCTTCTGTACACTTTACAAATACTCTCGGGCTCAGGGAGAGACCAAAAGGGAGGACGAGATACTCGTAACATCTCTCTTGTAATGCAAACCTGAGGTATTTCCTGTGAGGCGGATAAATCAGGATGTGAAAATACGCGTCCTTCAGGTCGACTGATGTGAACCAGTCGCCTGGGCGTGCGTCAGCATCCTGAACTTGTATTTTCTGAGATGTTTGTTCAGACCCCGTAGGTCCAGAATAGCTCGCAGCCCACCGCCCTTCTTCGGCACTAGGAAGTATCTTGAGTAAAACCCACTCCTGCTTTGCTCCGGAGGGACCTTTCTTATAGCTCTTTTTTCTAACAGCGAGGAGATTTCCTCCTGTAGAAAACAAGTGGCTTCTCCCTTGGCTTGCGATTGAATCACGCCTATAAAATGAGGAGGGGTTGTTGCAAACTGCAGTCTGTAATATCTGTTTATTGTTTTCAAAACAGTCCGAAGTTCCAAGCACGGAACCGGAGACAACTCGCTCTCCGTGTCTTGGGAGGCTGTCAGGCTAAACGCTTCCTTCTCCTCCCCGTCTGAGTGGAGGAGGGCGGAGGTTGATCTGGGCGGGCAGCATCGGGCCTCTTGTTCCACAGACCTTTAGCAGGAGCAGCTCTCTGGGATGTTGCAGGAGCAGACTGTGGTTTCGCCACCTTTGGGATCTTGAAGGTGGGAGGCAGCCGTGCTGCAGCCTGGGCAAAAGTTTGGTGCTGAGGCGGAGGAGTAGTTACCGGATTTGCCGGTACACGCCTGGGGTGGCATAATTTCAGGGCCTCGTCATCCCGTTTCTTTTCCTCGCATCTTTTCTGCATCGTGGAAACGGCAGCACCAAAAAGCCCCTGTGGGGCGATGGGGGTGTCCAGAAGATCCTCCTTCTCCTTGGTAGAGAGGGTGGTGAGATTTAGCCACCTAGCTCTCTCCTGCAGGACCATTAGCCCCATCGTTCTGCCCAGCGCCTGGACCGCTACTTTGTGCAGATGAAGGCAGTGGTCGGTAATGATGCACGCCTCCTCCCACAGTGTCGCATCTGGCGATGCGGTCATCTCCTCTTCGAGTTCAGCCTGATACGCCATCAGCAGGGATGAGGCGTTCAAAGCCCGAACTGAGAGTGCGGCAGCTTTGTAGGATTTCTCCGTCAAGGCGGACTGGAAGCGGTCCGTTCTGGAGGGTAGGGAGGGGCCTCCGGCGGCCATGGTGGCTCTCGGGTGCAGATGAGCCGCCACCGCCGGTTCCACAAGGGGCATCTGACGGAGACCATGGTTTTCCATTCCTTCACAGTCCAGCGCCGAGCTCCCTGCCACCGGGTGTTTGTCCCTGTAGGGTTTTTCCTGCCAGGAAACGGTAAATTCCTCCAGCAACTCCGGGAAAAACGGGAGGAGTTGTTTCCCGGTCCATTTTGCTTTAGGCAATTTCTTCCCATCATAGCGGGAGCGTGCCGACTCCACTTGGACCTCAGGCCACTGGATGTTCAGCTTCTCTGCAGCGCGTTTGCCCACGTCCTGCAAGTCCAGATCCAGGGCAGGCGACGCTGACTCTCCGTCACTGGTGCGGCCGCTGCTCAGCGGCTGGGGTTTTGCATCCTGGCCTGAAGAGGTCAAAATGGGACTATCCTCGTCCTCCTCATCGGTGATCAAGAGCTCTGACCCAGCGTCAGAGTCGTCACCATCCTCCGTTCCACGGAAGTCCATCGGACTGGTCGCGAGGTGGCGCTCCAGTTGTTCCAGTGGTAACGGGTCAACGAGGTCCAGGGTTTTGCCCCAGCTCGGTCCAGGTTGAGGTTCGGGAACAAGCATGGCAGCTTGGTCCTCCGCACGCTGTTCCAGAGCTGTGGAAGCCATTAGCGGGTCACTGCTGGACAGAGTCACCTGACGAGCCAGACGGTGACGGAGCACCTTGAGGGAGAATCGGCTACAGTGAGCGCACTTTTCCGAAGACTCAAGGGTGGCTTGGGCGTGTTTGAGACCGAGACACATCACACAGCTTTGGTGAGTATCCCAGCTTGAAATTCTGTTACCACAGGGGCAGGTACGTGCCTGCGGAGTTTCGGTCGCCTTGGCGGCTCCACTCGCGGTGTCCATGCTCTCCTAGTGGTAGATAGCTGTGCAGCTAATGGGACCGTCTCGACAGTTAGTCGTTAACCTGGGGTGGTTATGTGGGGAAAGCGTTACCGCTCTAAACCCTGTGTAGCCGGTTTAACGGTGTTAGCAACTTTCGTTTGCTAGGTGGTATTGCTACCCGTCAAGTATCACTACTCGGTTACAAGCTAACTATAAGGTGTATTGCTACCCTCACAGTCGGCAACTCACACTACTGCTTGGAGACAGGTTAGTGTGAGGCTTTCCCTCGTGTTAAACTGTAAGCCCAAAGCAAGCGTCCGGCGGTAGAGTTCGCACTCCTCCTTTGGACAGTTTAGCTAGGTTCGGACAGACAGTCAGCACGTGAGAGTTTTGGGAACTTCTGCTTGTAGCGAGAAGAGATTTTAGAATGAATGTCAGTAGGAGCCGGCCCAATATATAGTGGGAGGGTCCTGCCTCCTGCACACTGACAAGCTTGTTCCAGCCAATTATGACTGGCAGAGTGGAATAAGAGCTGATGAGGTCACGCCTAGGGCGTTCCCATAGTGAGACACGAAACGAATGCTATGAAAGAGAACTAAAAGATCATATGAATGTCTACAGAACATCTTTTGGTAAAAGGTAAAGAGTCTCTGAGAGGCCTGCAGATTTATTGGTTAAATATGAAACACCGTTTCAGAGAGGACACAGATAGCTTTAGACTCTGTAGGAGCTGCATTTCCTGCCAGAACCTCTAGGCCTGCTGTCAGCTGTAGCTCTGGTGGAGCTGTTCACCGACCCAATGCAGCCCCCTCAGCTGAATTATTAAAGACAGGAATATTGATAAGGTATCAGCTTTACTTTTGACACTGTAGAGGAGTTTGTTTTTGTGTGTGAGGTGGAGCAGCTGTCAGATGTCCTACAGCGTCTCTGTCCTAATGAGGCTGGTGGAGGAACCCGACCAGAGCTAATGCTCAATGTGTCTACAAGCTGTTTTCACTCGAGGCTCAGACAGCTCTGTCACACATGTAAGAGAAAGGGTTCTGTTGGGTTTGGGTGGGATAGCTTTAATAATTAAACATGTTTGTGGTCTCTGGGTCCTAATAAGACCATCACCTCGGTAACGGCGTCCCTGGTGTCCTGTGTGGTCTGAAGCATCTCAGACATCAGCTGAAAGAGGAGGAACTGCATCACCAGGTTTAGATTTTAGATTTCAACTGCATTGTTTAACTAATAAAGTACCCTCCCACAAGCCCCTCTGTCAGCTCCTGATCCTGTTGTACCTGTCTGTCTACCTGCTGGTGCTTGCCTTCACCCTCGGGTCATACCTACCATAAATCCTTACATCATATGTGATTCTTTTTACTTCACAACCAAAAACAACATCTGTAAACACAGGAAGAGGAACCTGAGAGATCATCTGACTCAGGTAGAGGCACATTAAATGCTGAGATGCTGTTTTTTTAACACAATGTGCTGAAGGACAGTGTGTGTACGGTAGATTCAGTGTGTGTAGATTCAGTGCTGTTAGAGCCGCACATTAAAAAACAGGTCATACTCGAGTCAACAAGTAGTTCTGTGTTATCGGACTACACACACTGCTGTTATAAATGAAGAGTGACCTAGTGACAGGATGAGGCTCAGGCATAACACATGAAACTAGATTTTGGGGGGGGGGGGGGCACGTCATTGTTTTGAAAGTGTCGAGGCATTATCCTGACCCTAACCCTAACCCGATTCAAGTCACGACAGGCAAGTTTCAAGTCCCAAATCTGAAACTTCAAATTTCAAGTCGTTTTTTAAAGCAATGTTGCATGTGCACCTTGTGATTCTGAAGAGAGCAACTGATGATGCTCTAAAGCTCGGATGATGTTTGGAGGCACACTGACTTCCTGTACATAAGAGAAGTTAATATTAGGATCTTTAAATAAAATACCAACCCACAGCATTCTGTTTTTGTCAGTATGAATGAATCATGTTGAACCACAACACGTAGAAACAATGCTGTTCTACCAGTTCCTGCTGTTAGAAACAAATAGTTAAAATTTTAGACGAAGGTCATCCATTGACTGTCACACACCCTACTATAACTTTGTATTTTCTATCTGGTGTATTTTGATGTGTTTCAAGATGAAACTCTGTTCATGGGTCAGCACAAATAAAAATTTCCCAGTAACCCAAACCACCAGAGTCAGCTGACCTCTAATGTTTACACTGATCTGTGTAGCCATATTCCTGTTTGTTCTCATTGGGAGGATGATGTGTCCATCACTGGACCCAGCAATGGTTTATGTGGGTTTACTGGGACCAGCTTCGCCAAGAACAAGGAGACACTCCACCCATCCTGGATCTGTTTTCTCTCAGACCAGGGGCAAGACTTCAGACCTCCTGGTTGGAAACATGAAAGAAGCTTTTGCTTCTTTTACTCTGCCCACTCTGGGGAGGTCTTGGTATGATCTAGTAATGATCATCACATAAATGTTGTCTTGAAACCCAGAAGTGCCAATGGACTCACCTCATACCGTACGCTAATGGCTAGTGGCACTAACTCCTGACCTAATGCAGACTTTTGAACAGACCTAGGTCCTTCAATGTGGTTTCTGTTCTGATCAGCTCACTAAATGAAGTGGGAAAGGGAAGGTGGAGTCCTGTATAGTTCTCTGGTGTAGACAGACTCACCGCAATAGAGTGGTTTATAGAGGAAGCCTACTGGGAATTGTACTAATAGGAATGGTAGACTCATAAAACACTTTCTTATGAGGATATATTGATGAATCTCCATTTCCCTCCACAGTCTGTTCTAACTCTGACATCTAATGTTAAATCAGACTGTATTAATTAAAGTTCTGGTTCTGTGTGTGTCTAGGACATGAGAAACTTGAGGTTTGCCCTGAAACAGGAAGGCCACAGTAGAAGAGGGATCTTTGACTTGCTCTTCAGACATGCCTTTCCTCTCTCTCATGGTCTGGTAAGACACCACCACCTGCACCGTCATCTACACCTATGGCTACAGCTACACGTACATAATGATAATAGGGGGGACATGAGATGGCTTAAATCTTTGATCCATTTAGTTTAAGAACGTTACGCTCCACCCACACATCCAGTTACTGAAAAAGGAAGGTGATGATGTTGAAGGTAATAAAGATAATGATGAAGGTGAACCTACAGCTGTTTTCACGTCTCTTCTGCACAACTGTGAAATGAGATCTAATGATGGTGGAAGATGTGGCTTATCCCCAGGACTAAGCCCTGTGGAACTCCAAATGTGACGGTGTGAGACTGATTCACTACTAATGATGATCTTATTTGTTCTGTTGGTGAGAGGAATTTAGAGCATGTGCGAGGGAGCAGTGTCTGAGTCCAACAGGGTGATGTAAACAGTCTAACAGAATGAGATGTTTAGAGGTGTCAAAAGTAGTAGCTAAAAATAAGACAACTAAAGGCTATAAGAACAATTAGGCAGCGTCATGTTTGTGTGACTACAGCTGGACGTCTTATTCAGAGGGTTGATGTCCACAGGACTGTAGACAACCTCTCTGGACCTGGACACAAAAGATCTGGATCTGACGTAGATTTGTTTTATAGCATTTTGAGATGACTTGTCACTGTTCAAATAAAAATGGAGCTAACTGAGGAGGTCACCTCTGTTGGAAGTAAATCATCAAATTCAGACTCAGTTCATTAAAGTACAGTGTGGAAAAAATGAATTTTGGCAGCCACCGATTGTGCAAGTTGTCCCACCTAAAAAGATTGGAGAGGTCTGTAATTTTCATTATAGGTACACTTCAGTTGTGAGAGACACAAGGTAAAAAAAATCAGGAAATTATTAAAAAATTGTATGATGGTGCAGAAAATAAATATTTAGCACCTATAAACAAGCAAGGATTCTGGCTGGCCCCCTTACAAACCTGTTACTTCTTCCTTAAGATCCTCTGTTTTCCACTTGTTACCTGTATTAATGGCACCTGATTGAACGTGTCATCTGTATAAAAGACACCTGTCCACACTTTCAGTCCGACTCCAACCTTCACCATGGCCAGGACCAGATAGTTGTCTAAGGACACCAGGAACAAGATTGTACACCTGCACAAGACTGGGATGAGCCAATCTACAATAGGCAAGCAGCTTGGTGAGAAAAGATCAGCTGTTGGAGCAATTATTAGAAAACGAAATAAATACAAAATCACTGACAATCTCCCTCGACTTGGGGCTCCATGCAAGACCTCACCTCGTGGGACACAAGTGATCTGGAGAACGGTGAAGAAAGCCCAAAACTACATGGGGGCCACTGGTCATTGACCTAAGGAGAGCTGGGACCACAGTAACAAAGTTTACCATTAGTAACACACTATGTGATCATAAATTAAAATCCTGCAGCACTCAAAAGGTCCCCCTTTCTAAGCCAGCACATGTCCAGGCCTGTCTAAAGTTTGCCAGAGACCAGCTGGATGATCCAGGCAGGGGGGGATTGGTAGAATTTCATATGGTCAGATGAGACCAAAACAGAACACTTTGAAATAAACACCACTCCCTGTGTTTGGAGGGGCAAGAATGCAGCGTTGCATCCCAAGAACACCATACCCACTGTGGAGCATGGGGGTAGGAACATTATGCTGTAGGGCTGATTTTCTGTAAAGGGGAAAGGACAACTGTATTAAGGAAAGGATGTATGGGGCCATGTATTGTGAGATTTTGGGCATAAACATCCTTCCATCATTGAAGATGAAGGTTCAGGGGTTCTATTAGCATGACAATGATCCCAAACACACCACCCGGCTAAAAAAGGACCTTCTATGTAGAAAGCATTTTGAGGTTCTGGAATGACCTAGCCCGTCTCCAGACCTCAGTCCAATAGAGAATCTGTGGAGGGAGTCATCACATATCACACAACATCACATATGTTGAGATCTGTATTGAAGAATGGGCCAAAATACCAGCTAACCTGGTGAAGACCTACAGGAAATGTTTGACATTGTCAACCAAGATTACATTACAAAGTTTTGAAGTGAACTTTTGTCATTGATCAAATACTAATTTTCTGCACCATTATACAAATAAATTCTTTTTAAAAAATCATACAATTTGAATTCCTGGATTTTTTACAGTCTGTCTCACTGTTGAAGTGTACTTATGATGAAACTTACAGATCTCTATCCTTTTAAGTGGGACAACTTGCAGAAATACTTTTTTGCCCCACTGTACAAGAGACAAAACTAAAATATTAAAATATTAAAGCAGGCTGAGTTTACTTTTGAAGAGAAGGATGTGATTGGTCAGATGAGGACCCCGAGGTTCCAGCTTTGTTGTCGTTTAGCTGCTCGTGCTGATACTGATTATAAATGTGGTTTAAAGGTGTATTTTGCTTAACTTTTTTTTCAAAGGTCTCTATACCATCCTGCAAAAGTTAATATTTAATGAAACAAAGATTTGCATCATACATAATGGCTATTGCTATATTTTTGACTATTATAATAATAGAAAGAATGAGTTGAGATGGGTCAAAGCTAGAACAGATCAGAAGCTAACAGCTCCCTCTGGTGTACTAGACCAGACTGGTCTAGTTACTGTTCGGTTGTGGACTAATTCCCAGTTCCTCTGTCTTCTTTTTTCTCTCCTCATTCGGTCCAGCCTCTGTTTGNAAACCTGTAGAGGAGTTCAGACGTCAGGTAAGAAATACTCTGTGAGTCCACTCTTCTGGTACTCACCATATTTACCAGTTCATCTGGGTGTTCCATGTGGAGGGTTATCTGGTCTTACAGACCTAAGATCGTTGAGTCCTGAACAGACCTTAGTCCAGAAGACTTTGGTTGGAGGTTGTGGTCTGTCAGTAATGTTTTTATTTTCTGCTTCAGGGTTTACCCAACAACAAGTGGCGTATTGCCTTCATCAATAAGAATTATGACCTGTGTGACACGTACCCAACCGTGCTGACCGTGCCTTGTAAATGTAAAGATGAAGACCTCAGGAGAGTGTCTGCCTTCAGGTCCAGATCACGGATACCAGTGAGAGAACACATCACAGATATCTCTAATCCTGACCTTGTCCCCAAACCTGGACTCTGACCCCATGTCTCTGGTCCAGGTTCTGTCATGGATCCACCGGGAGAACCAGGCAGTGATTGTTCGCTGCAGCCAGCCTCTGGTTGGAATGTCTGGTAAAAGGAACAAAGATGACGAACGCTACCTGGAGCAGATCAGGGAGGCAAACGACACCACTAAGAAGCTCACCATCTACGATGCTCGGCCCAGTGTCAACGCTGTGGCCAACAAGGTCAGAGAGACCAGGAAGTGTTCAGAACAGAAAAAGGATGAATGATGCACCAACAGTACGACATGTAGAAAATGACTCTGCTGTTTGTGCCGTGGTTCCATGTGTAAAAGAACTTTGATTATTTTCAACACATATTTAAACTATTATGACAGGTTCATTAACTTTATAATAGGTTTTCACACTAACTAAAGTGTTATGGTGTTTCCATCCCTAAAATATTGGGTTTAACTGCTTCATGTAAACGGTGTTTCACTGGGATGGTTGTTGCCCAGCTAGTTGGTGCTATGGGTAAATGGTGGGTACGATTGTTTATCATCACCACAGTCGGTCCTAGAGAAGTCTAGATGAAGGGTTTTACTCAGTCAACAGGCCAAATGTCACCTGGATTAATCGGCTGTAAATATTCAGTCCTTTCCTAACGTATAATCATGTCTGACTGCACGTGTACAACAAATATGGTATCTTTGAAACCCTCAGGCAACCGGAGGGGGCTATGAGGGGGACGAGTACCAGAATGCAGAGCTGATCTTCCTGGACATCCAGAATATCCACGTCATGAGGGAGTCCCTAAAGAAACTCAAAGACATCGTCTACCCTACTGTCGAGGAATCTCATTGGCTGTCCAGCTTAGAGTCCACACACTGGTTGGAACACATCAAAGTCAGTAACAGTCCTCTTGGCTAGAATCCATCAGTGCATTATCCTTCCTGTTTTATGGAACACACCTTTGTGTTGTTTCTGTTCTTCTCTGTAGCTGGTGTTGTCAGGTGCCATCCAAGTAGCAGACAAGGTTTCTAGTGGTAACTCTGTGGTGGTTCACTGTAGTGACGGCTGGGACCGAACAGCTCAGCTCACCTCCCTGGCCATGCTAATGCTGGACAGTCATTACCGGACTCTCCGAGGATTCGAGGTCAGTGCTTCCTTAGGGGTCACAGGAAACACATCATTCCTCAGATTAACACACAAAACTGTTTGTTTGTCTTTAGGTGCTGATTGAAAAGGAATGGATTAGCTTTGGTCACAAATTTGCTTCAGTAAGTAAGATTGAATGATTCAGTCTGCCTCAGCTGCTCTTGTTTGGATGTTAATTTATTTACAGGAATATGGAAAATCTCAGAGTGAAGTTCAGTGATAGGCTGGGTGGGTGTGGTTGGTTGATATGTTTGTGTTTGTGTGCTCAGAGGATAGGTCACGGTGATAAGAACCATGCTGACCAGGACAGATCACCGATCTTTGTTCAGTTCATCGACTGTGTGTGGCAGATGACTAAACAGGTTTGTTAACTCAGTTAAATCCGTATCACATTAATTTAGAAATAGGAATTTTAGGTGGGTTATTTTTTTGTCTTTTCTATGAAGCTATAAATAACATTTAAATCCTTTTAAAGGTTATTTAGTTTCTGCTGGTCACCTATGTGATGACAGAACATTAATCTTCATCCAAATGTTGACCTCTGGTGAATTGACTCTTCTCTTACCAGGCAATAGATTTACCTAAACACCTAACCCTAACAACACCTCTGCTTTGCATTATCGTAGCATTGTTATTAAAATCAGTTCTTTATTTTTGTTTAGTAAAACCAACGTTTCTCTTGGAGAACGTTTAGACAATCCAGCTGTCTGCTGTCGCGGGACCAGATCATCCTGTAGTGTAAACACACAGTGTGTTTCAGCTCTGCTTACAGTGACCTTATCAGTTGTGATTGTTAGAACTTCCACGAGGATTTTAGAACCAAGAGAATGTGCATCTGATACCGTGTCTCCTCTTAGTTTCCTACAGCCTTTGAGTTCAATGAGAACCTCCTGCTGACGATCCTGGATCATCTCTACAGCTGTCGCTTTGGAACTTTCCTCTACAACTGTGAGAGTGCTCGAGACCAGCACGTAAGAGTTACTCAACACTTCTGTCCCTCACAGAGCTTCCTCGTGGGTTCGGTCATACATGCATTTATCTAGCGAGAGACGGATTGTAGAGGTGCTTGTAGAATGGTGAATGATTGCTGATCCTCTTCTGGATCCTTTCCTTACAGCAGGATGATTAAAGCAGGTTGAAGATCATACTGAGCTGAACTCAGTATGAACCATTTTCTGTGTTTCAGGAGGTGAGGTTGNAGGCAGTGATTGTTCGCTGCAGCCAGCCTCTGGTTGGAATGTCTGGTAAAAGGAACAAAGATGACGAACGCTACCTGGAGCAGATCAGGGAGGCAAACGACACCACTAAGAAGCTCACCATCTACGATGCTCGGCCCAGTGTCAACGCTGTGGCCAACAAGGTCAGAGAGACCAGGAAGTGTTCAGAACAGAAAAAGGATGAATGATGCACCAACAGTACGACATGTAGAAAATGACTCTGCTGTTTGTGCCGTGGTTCAATGTGTAAAAGAACTTTGATTATTTTCAACACATATTTAAACTATTATGACAGGTTCATTAACTTTATAATAGGTTTTCACACTAACTAAAGTGTTATGGTGTTTCCATCCCTAAAATATTGGGTTTAACTGCTTCATGTAAGCGGTGTTTCACTGGGATGGTTGTTGCCCAGCTAGTTGGTGCTATGGGTAAATGGTGGGTACGATTGTTTATCATCACCACAGTCGGTCCTAGAGAAGTCTAGATGAAGGGTTTTACTCAGTCAACAGGCCAAATGTCACCTGGATTAATCAGCTGTAAATATTCAGTCCTTTCCTAACGTATAATGATGTCTGCACGTAGGGCTGCATGATATTAGGAAAACCTACGATATGCGATAACAATGCTTAATATTGCGATATCGATATTACTTGCGATAAATGAACAAATACTTAAATCTGCAGTTTTTGTACACAAGTACTTTGAAATAATAGTCATGCTGTTTGAATTATGAGTTCTTTCTTGCTAACATTTTCCGCACACGTCATACCCTCAGTCATTGCGATGCTCTCTAAGCTAACTCAGGTGTTTGCTAGCCATCCAAATGAAGTGCCGTCCACTTAGGCACCAAGGCATCTAACCTATAAGAACCCAACCGATTGACCAAATGGGTGAAGAGCTCTATTTGATTTGTCAAAACTTCATGCTTCCATTTGATTGAAAAAATGCATTATGTGTAGCAAAAATCTGAGATGACCATTAATTGCGATATTTTTCTGTTCTTTGCGATATGCCTATTGCACATGCTGATATTGCGATAACGATAAATTTTCGATATATTGTGCAGCCCTATCTGCACGTGTAAAACAAATATGGTATCTTTGAAACCCTCAGGCAACCGGAGGGGGCTATGAGGGGGACGAGTACCAGAATGCAGAGCTGATCTTCCTGGACATCCAGAATATCCACGTCATGAGGGAGTCCCTAAAGAAACTCAAAGACATCGTCTACCCTACTGTCGAGGAATCTCATTGGCTGTCCAGCTTAGAGTCCACACACTGGTTGGAACACATCAAAGTCAGTAACAGTCCTCTTGGCTAGAATCCATCAGTGCATTATCCTTCCTGTTTTATGGAACACACCTTTGTGTTGTTTCTGTTCTTTTCTGTAGCTGGTGTTGTCAGGTGCCATCCAAGTAGCAGACAAGGTTTCTAGTGGTAACTCTGTGGTGGTTCACTGTAGTGACGGCTGGGACCGAACAGCTCAGCTCACCTCCCTGGCCATGCTAATGCTGGACAGTCATTACCGGACTCTCCGAGGATTCGAGGTCAGTGCTTCCTTAGGGGTCACAGGAAACACATCATTCCTCAGATTAACACACAAAACTGTTTGTTTGTCTTTAGGTGCTGATTGAAAAGGAATGGATTAGCTTTGGTCACAAATTTGCTTCAGTAAGTAAGATTGAATGATTCAGTCTGCCTCAGCTGCTCTTGTTTGGATGTTAATTTATTTACAGGAATATGGAAAATCTCAGAGTGAAGTTCAGTGATAGGCTGGGTGGGTGTGGTTGGTTGATATGTTTGTGTTTGTGTGCTCAGAGGATAGGTCACGGTGATAAGAACCATGCTGACCAGGACAGATCACCGATCTTTGTTCAGTTCATCGACTGTGTGTGGCAGATGACTAAACAGGTTTGTTAACTCAGTTAAATCCGTATCACATTAATTTAGAAATAGGAATTTTAGGTGGGTTATTTTTTTGTCTTTTCTATGAAGCTATAAATAACATTTAAATCCTTTTAAATGTTATTTAGTTTCTGCTGGTCACCTATGTGATGACAGAACATTAATCTGATAATTTCATTCTTCATCCAAATGTTGACCTCTGGTGAATTGACTCTTCTCTTACCAGGCAATAGATTTACCAAAACACCTAACCCTAACAACACCTCTGCTTTGCATTATCGTAGCATTGTTATTAAAATCAGTTCTTTATTTTTGTTTAGTAAAACCAACGTTTCTCTTGGAGAACGTTTAGACAATCCAGCTGTCTGCTGTCGCGGGACCAGATCATCCTGTAGTGTAAACACAGTGTGTTTCAGCTCTGCTTACAGTGACCTTATCAGTTGTGATTGTTAGAACTACCACAAGGATTTTAGGACCAAGAGAATGTGCATCTGATACTGTGTCTCCTCTTAGTTTCCTACAGCCTTTGAGTTCAATGAGAACCTCCTGCTGACGATCCTGGATCATCTCTACAGCTGTCGCTTTGGAACTTTCCTCTACAACTGTGAGAGTGCTCGAGACCAGCACGTAAGAGTTACTCAACACTTCTGTCCCTCACAGAGCTTCCTCGTGGGTTCGGTCATACATGCATTTATCTAGCGAGGGACGGATTGTAGAGGTGCTTGTAGAATGGTGAATGATTGCTGATCCTCTTCTGGATCCGTTTCCTTACAGCAGGATGATTAAAGCAGGTTGAAGATCATACTGAGCTGAACTCAGTATGAACCATTTTCTGTGTTTCAGGAGGTGAGGTTGAAGACGGTGTCTCTGTGGTCTCTGGTCAACAGTAGGATGGATATTTATTTAAACCCCTTCTACACCCCCGACTCTGGGCAAGTTCTCTACCCTGTTGCTAGCATGCGGCACCTGGAGCTGTGGGTGGCCTACTACATCCGCTGGAACCCTCGTATCCGACAGCAGGTAGGACACCTGGCATAGGTAGTGGCATCAGGTGGATTAACTATTAATCTCAGGGTTTTATTGACTTTATATCTGTGTTTTGTCTGCTGAGTCAAACAGAGCTGGTTGACCTTTTGTCCCTGACAGATCTGGTAGTTAGCTGGATGGTTTAAACTCATTTAGGACAGTGGGACCTGGAGGGGCATTATTGGGAGGAACAGCCCACCCCTTCCGAACCACAGTGGTGTTCTGTTATTGGACTTCTGTGCAAGTAACAGTTTAGTCATAACGAACACAATGTTTGAACATAAGGATGCCCATCGGTACACGTACACGACAACTCTGCCTGCTTCCTGGTCTGAACCCTGGATCGACGTGGTTTTGGAGAACTAGTAAATCCAACCTTATTCGTGGAAGGAAAGTAAAAAGGTAAATGGCCTGTAATCCTCTAGAGCAGGGGTATTCAATTCCAGGCCTGGAGGGCCAGTATCCAGCACGTTTTAGTGGTTTCTCTGCTCCAACATACTTGATTTAGTGGTTGAATCACCTGTTCAGCAGCTTATCAGGCTCTGCAAAAGCATGTTAATTACCTGCTGATTGAAATCAGGTGTGGTGAAACAGGGTTAAAACTAAAACGTGATGGATGCTGGCCCTCCAGGACTGGAATTGAATACCCCTGCTCTAGAGTCTAAGAGTCCCCCAAGGTGCTTTGCAACTCAACAATCATTCACCCAAGCACACATTCACACACTGGTGGTGATGAGATACATTGTAGCCACAGCTGCCCTGGGTCTGACAGATGTGGGGCTGCTGTACAAACTAGGCACTGCCAGTTCACTCGACCACCACCAGCATACAAGGAGAGTGAAGTGTCTTGCTCAAGGACACAACAACCAAGACAGACTGAGCGGAATGCAAACTTGCAACCTTCGGGTTACGGGGCGGGCACTTAACTCCTCTGCCACCATCGCCCCAAAGGAAGAACACACTCGATTCAGTCCAGGTATTCCCCAAAATGTTTTTCTATATTCTATGAAGCCCAACGCGTTTTTGGAACACAACCTAGACAACCAGTGATGGAACGATGACGTGCAGCTAAACACATCATCACTGTTGATTGTGTTACTGCAGCGTCAGCTCATTCCCAAGTGTTCCTGATGATGATTGATGTTGTAGCACCGTCTTGGCTGACACACCTCTGAAGCATGGCGTGGACATCAGGTGTGGTGCCTGTGGAGTATCAGACTGGGGCAGTGATGGAGGTCCCTATTTTCAATAAAGGGGACCAGAGGATGTGTTCCAACCGCTGGGATCGCACTCCTCAGCCTCCAAGGAAAGGTCTGTTCCAAGGTACTGGAGAAGAGGATCCAGTCGATAGTTGAAGCTCCGATTGAGGCGGAACAATGTAGTTTTGGTCTTGACCGTGGAGCCATGGACCAGCTCTTTACCCTTGTTAGGGTGATGGAGGGGGTATGGGAGTATATCCAACCAGTCCACATGAGCCCAACCAGTTTAATGGATCTGGAGAAGACTGATGACCGTGTCCCTAGGGGCAGGGGCAGCCTGTGGGGGGTGCTCAAAGAGTATGGGATGCATAGCCCTCTATTAAGCACTGTTCAGTCCTTGTACCAAGAAAGTGTGAGTCTGGTCTGTCTAGCCAGCAATAAGGCAGACCTGATTTATATGATAGAGAATGATGCTGTCAGGCTGAATATGAAGGACTTGCCCTTTAGAAAATTCAAAAATCAGATCTAAAAACCCTTGCAGAGCTAGTTTTACAGCTTCTCTAATGTGTGTGTGTGCGTGTGTGTGTCTCCAGCAGCAGAGTCCAGTGGAGCAGCGCTACAAGGAGCTTCTGGCCCTCAGAGACGAGTACCTGAAGAAGCTGGAGCAGCTTCAGCTGTCTGACTCTTCTTCCTACCATCTTGCTAACAGCAGCACCTCCAACACCACCTCCTCCTCAGCCTCCACACCATCACAGCAATACACACACCTACAAACACCTCTCTGAGGGACAACATCCAACCACACACACCTACACACCCAGCTCTGAGGGACAATACCCACAGAAACAGAAATCACATTTTGTTAACTTGCACTGTTTACATCTAATGTGACACACACACGCATGCACGCACACACACACACACACACACACACACACACACACACACACACACGGGCTTGATTTGTATTGTAAAGTCCTACCTTTAAATAACAGAATTTTAATATTTTGGTTTGTAACTAATTGCGTTGTAGTAAAAATGTTGATTTATGCAATCTGTCACGTCACAGCCTTGTGTCAGGTTTTAGCACACACACTCATCACACAACAAAGCCTTAAAGATGTCCAGTGCTCTCTCTCCGTGTGTAAGGGCTTAGGAAGAGCTGTGAGCTCTCTGCACATCCTACTGTGATCAATACTTTCATCAATGTTCATGAAACCACAGTGGAACCATCACCACAAACTCAGGTTAGGGAGCATCTGCCTGCATTTTAGGTTCATTCTACTGAATGATGGAGACCCTGAAATCCACTTAGATCCTATTTGGAAAACTACAACAAAACAATCTGTCTGGATGGTGAAAGTCAGGAATTACACATTTGGGAGCCATGAGTAAAGGTCTGCAGTTTTACTTCATACCTGAACACCAAACTCAAGCATGAACCAGTTTAATGTGGTTCAGAGGGTTTTTGCCACCTGCACCTCTCTGAGGGACTAACACAGTCATCTCATTCATCCAGCGTTATCCCTGTCTCTCTTCAGTTCCATTTGTAGTTCTACATTTTCTCTCCATTGTTATGAAATGATATACTCCGTAACTGAGAGCAAGCCTCAAAGATTCAGCTGCGTCATAGGAACGTGGTTATTGTATGGAGGTAAAAGGAACCCTCTCTGCTGCTGTCATTAGGGAGAACGTTCCTCCCAGGTTCTGTTATCTCTGGAGCACCTTGGTCACACCGACTCTGGCACAAAGGAGCATACTTGGTTAAAAACCAGACCTTTCTGACTTACTTTGGCCTTCACTTCATGTTGAAAGATGAAACTCAGGAGTTTTCATGAGAAAATGAAAGTAAGTAAAAATAAATTATTGTAAATAAATAAAATATTATTTGTTTTTTCCTAAAAATGGGCTGAAACCCCGATGATCTGTATCTGTGTGTACAGAAGGAAAGCAGCACCTGGGTGGTTAAACACACACCTGGTGTGAGGATGATGATGAAATGTGACCTTAGCTCTAATCGTTATCCTTTAGGATCAAATTACAGATGTCAGACAGAGCCCTTTGGTTCTGTAGATGGTTTGGTGGTGCAGGATGGTCTCTGGTATTTTAGTTTTCTCCAGGCAGATCCAGGATGGTTTAAATCAGCAAATGTTGCTGAAAGATGTGGGAAAACCCCTTTTATCCTGTCCATCCAAACAGAAAACTCCCATGAATCTCCAAGCATGTGCCTTGTGGATTGGTGCTGGTTCTCGTTTTTTAGCTGGGCTGAATTTTTGCAATTAGTTCAATAATTCTTTGCTCGATATTTCCCATTCATCCGTGATCCCATACATTAACTGTGCGGGACTTTAGTTGGTTCCAGGTGTACCTGTGGGTGAGAGCTACTAACTCAGATGTTTATTGTAATCAACAAGCACTCGACGTCTGATTAAAGCCAACTAGATGTAAGGCGTAATAACGTTGCTCGTCCATTAGAGGAGCTTCATGTTCGTGGGAATTTAAACTACCAGTCTGGACACAACGTGTTCCTTACCAGCTTCAGTTAAGAGATGAAGAGCAGTATTTGATCCACCAGTTGGTACCTCTGGTGCTGGGTTGGGTCAGGATGTCCTGATAGGACACACACACACACACCCGAGCTGCTACTGACCCACAGGTGTATCAGCAGTGACCCACTCACTTCCTGTCCGCTGACCAGCAGGAAGACAGACCCAGTACGTGTTTAAAACCGCTCTGTGGTTCAAGGTCTCCAGCTTGTGACTGTTGTGTTTAAAACGTGAGTTCAGATTGAAAAGTGTAGTTTGGTTCCAGGTTCAGACAGAGGAGCTAACGGACAGAACAACCAACATCACCTTGCTGAGTAGATACCTGTCTGTGGGCGAGGGAGCTTTCTATATTTGTACGAGCACACGGTGCAGTTACCTCAATCTAAACCTGTTTCACTGTCTAAAGTTATTTATGTGGGGGGAATCTAAGCAGACGTGGTTCTGAGGTTCTTGGTATTGATTTAGATTTCTGCTCCAAGTGTTCTGCTTTGTACCTGAGGGCATTTTGTATTTTGTATTTGTCCGCGCTAACCCAGGAGGAACAGACAGAAGTGTAGATAGTTTTTAGATTATTCCTGCCGTTTCTCGATGGAACCTTAACTTGGACGCTAGTTCTGGTTCCGTAGTGGTGATTTGGACGCTATATCTGTCTTTACTCATTTCAGTTTGACATTACTGTAATCTAGAGGGTGTCGTTTATAACCTGCTTTGTAATAAATACTTATGAAAAATGCAGGAGTTGTGGGAAAAAGGGTGAAAGCAGAGAAACATTTCAAATGTATTTTTTTTTCGATTTATATCCTCCAGTTTTTCTGAATGGCCCTTTTATGTAAATATCTCTTAATAAATTAAGGTTTTCTGACAGACTACTTGCTCTGTGTGTTTATTGTGTTTGAAACCCACTAAATGTTTGCTTCAGCTGTATGTGTTAAACTCTATAGAAGAAAAAGCCCAATGTATACTTTATTCTACACACTGTCTGTTGTGCAATCATGAGCTTCAATTCCCAAACGTTTTAAAACGTTCCCTTGATGGAGACCCTGCATTTAAATTCCGTCCTTTGACTTTGGGGTGTACGGGAAATTCTAGACACTGTGCATAGGTCTGCAGAATCTTGAAAAATCGTAACCTCCATAATGTCTTTCATACATTAATTTCCTCTTTAAGTCTGAATGTCCATATGATAATGAGTTAATTCCTAGAGAGCCCCAGTTGTGTAACACACTCAGATGCGGCTGAAGAAGTTGACTCACTGTAGAAGAAATCATTCCTGCCAGGAGACGCACGCACAATAAGGAATTCCCTGACCCGGATGGATTTCCAGTCACATTTGTTAAAGATGATGATAAACTGTCCCCACTGTGGTATGCAGGAATGGTTACAGCATATGCTTCCCCTGCTACGTTTACACAAGCCTCAACAAAGCTCGTCTTGGTAAAAAGACATGGATCCAGATCTTTGCTACTGGTACAGACTGCTTTGTGTAAACATGGATGTTATGATCCTTGCTAAAGCTTTGGCACATCACCTTGAAAACATTGTACCAACTATTGTCTTACATAAGCTGGATTTGTCATGAGGCAGCAGCTGGGAAATGCAGTTTTGGCTTGCTTTTAGCCCAGTGTCCGTTTAGTCAAACCAAAAGCAACACTTATCTCGTTGCTGTGCGTTCGTCTTTTTAACTGCTGAAATGTCTCCTCAGCCTTCATTAGTGTCTACAGGAGCGGTTCATCACTAAATCAAACAAATCAGCTGTGTTCACGATCTAAAACATGCAGGAAACGTGCTGGAAGCAGACTGCAGCACCAGGTATGTCAGCTCCCTTTTTCTAAGTCCAAACAGACCTGACTGTCACTCTGAAGTTGCAAGTGTGGTATTCTGGTTGGAGGGCGGTGGGGGTCTGAGTGACATTTCATTAACCCTGTAAAGGGTCATTTTAGCACATACTGGCACAAGAACATGATTTTAAAATATGAAAATGTTGCATAGTATGGCTTTAAATATTCATGCACTCATAATATTTTCTACTTAAACTCATAACAGAAGTGATCGTAGACATGGGTATTCGATAGGCTTGAATGGAATACTTATTTACTGTCCTGAGGAAGTTTGGGTTAGGAAACATTTATATCATAGATGGTGTCTCCTTTATTGGTGTCTTCAAGCTTTACCAATGGACATTAACCTAGTTGTTTTACTCTTGCCTGTGTTCACTGCAGTAGCCCCTATCAATGCACTAGAGGTCCCTCTCCATTTTTCCTAGGATTTCACAATTAGGCGCTTTTCAGAGATTTAGATCATTTTCAGGCTAAAGATTGAATATCTCTGAAATAATTACAGCTCATCCATTCTGATATCACTTTTAATCTTTCCCTCTAGGTTCTTTCTTGTAAATTTTGACAAAGGCAATAAAAAAAGTGTGCTTAGAGCAAAGACTGTATGGTTTAGAGAAGAGGCTGCAGCCGGAAGTGACCTAGGTTTCGGTTTCGTAGACCGAGTGCTCTGGCGCCCCCTGTGGCTGACTGAACTCCTGCAGGAGGAAGCAGAAGCAGACCGCAGGATCCACCACAGAGCTCCCTCCCGTCCCATCACAGCTAAGTGGGTCAGAACCAGCAGGGACGGAGGTTCTGGGTTAGTCCTATTGGATCAGAGGAGGCTGGCCCACCAGAACCCAAACGGTCTGTCCTATGGAGAAATCGAATGCTGCAGCGGGACCGACGGACGGGACCGGATCGATCAGAACCTGGGGCTCCCCGCCCTCCGGATCACCCACCGCTAACACGCTGGACAGGTGAGTCGGTTCGGTACAGCGTTAGAGATGTCCAGCCTGCTTGGACCTGATGGACCAGGAGCCACGTTTGCTACAAGATGTTCAGACCTGCTGTCAGACGGACCGATGCGGACAGCAGGCATCAGCTGTTCAGTTTGTAGACACAAACATACGGGTCATCCGCTCCTACTTAGGTTCGGTTCAGACCGGAAGAGTTCACAGGTGTGATCCAGGTGCTTACCTCCGAACCGCAGTCTTTATAGAATAACGTGAAGTTGGCTTCAGATTCACAGCTTCCGGGAAGAAGCTCTGTGACAGAGAGCGAGAGGGGTGGGGTGGGGGGTGGAGAGATGGAAGGAGTGGTGGGTAAGGATGGGGTGGTGGGGGAGTCAGAGATAGAGGTCTTCTAGGTCTGGGTCTTGTGTTTCCGTCCAGATGTTCATCCAGACCCTCCACAGAGAACAAACTGCCCTGTCTTGTCTACAGTCCCAGACTTCAGACTAAAGTGAAAGTAGAACTCAGTGTTTCTTCTACATGCTGGTCCCAGAAGCAGCATAGCTCTGGTTCCAGTTCTAACCCCAACCCTAGAGATCATGCTCACATTCTGCATTTAAACAAACTGCATAAAACAAAATAATTTAAATAAAAACTGATTTAAAATGATGGGGCTGGACTCGGTACCTGGACCAGATGTGGTTTCCTCCAGGATCTGCAGGATTCTGACTTGCTGCGATCATAATAGAAGACCTGGTTCAGTGTCAGACCTATAGGTAAACTGTTCCTGCCCCATAAATCCACGAATGATGCCTTCTGAATCAAGGAGCTCTTCATCCTCATCCAGAACTAGAACATTTAAAAAAGGAAATGATCCAACTCCTGAGGGAGGCAGGAAGATTCTTTCTGATGGACAACAGAACCACTGTGAGATGTGAGTCAGCAGAACATCTCCTGATGGACCTGTTTTAGACTCTGGGCCTTTTTTTTACCATCACCTAACAAAATCAAATAGAATTTGAGGGCCAAAACCCACACACTGGTGTCAAGAGCAGAGCAGAACCCTGGAGCTGAGCAGCAACATGTCTACATCCAGATCAATGAAGCTTCTTGATTTTTACACTAATTCTGGTGAGACTTGCCTACTTCAGGGAAAATGTTGTAGAGGTCAGGTGACCTGTTCTGGTCACTCATCTAGATCTGGGTTCTGATGTACTCTGAACGTGTCTTCTCCTGCATGATATGAGTGTCTAACAGAGTTACTGCAGCAGAATCACTCCTGTGGGGAGGTCCAATCTGTCGGTTCCTGTTTTATTAGAACTGCTGGGGTTGGAGACATGCGAGGGCGGAGTTAAAAGGACACATCAAAGGAACTGTACGGTGTTGTTCTGGTGTCTGAGCAGCTTGTTGTTCTATAGCTCATCAGGTTCCCATGTGGAGTGGTGCAAACAGCTGATAGCAGCCACCCTTTCCAATCAGGTGTCAAGATCCGTCCAACCGGACCTCCTGACTAGGGACAGCAGGGTGAGTGTCTCAGACACACACACACACACACACACACACACACACACACACACACACACACACACACACACACACACACACACACACAGACTGAAATAAAACACGCATCCATGTTTTAGTTAGAATTCATTTAAAGGTCAGCTTCAATGAAAAATCATTTTAAAGTCTTATTTCTGATTATAATGGGTCACTCTGAGTTTTTCATGCAGGCTGAACATGAAAATAGTCTCCTCCACCTATCTCCTGCATTAGCTTCTGATAGAAAATAGATGATGAAACTCTAGGATTAGAAAGGCCTGACAGATCTACGTCACACTGTCACTTAACATTCATGGACTCACCCATCTTGACTTGTGACGGGGAAGTCTTGTTGGTTTAGCGTCCAGGAAACAGCAGAGAACGTCTCGGCTAGTTGAAGCTAACTGTTAGCATTAGCGACTCCACCACACAGCAGAACTCCTCCAGGCTTGTGTTATTTGTGGAGATAAAACATCAACGTTGCAGAGCAAACAGAGTCAGTGGTAGAGTCGCATTGCTGTTAGCCAATCAGAGGCAAGATGTCCAAATATCAGGAAATAAGACTCCAGATCCTGCCGTCTGCTGCCACTTTCTTCTCTAGCTGACTTCAACGTCCTCAAACAGGTGCACCAGAGCTTTTTTCCACACAGAACAACTTACAAGTCATTCATTCCTTCTAGAGAACATTCAGATGAATTACAATTATGAGTCAAGTTGATCTTTAAGGGACAATGTCCAAAAAAACATCACGCTCATAGAGACAGAGATGTGCTTCACCAGGTTGTAGCTAAACAGCTAGTTTCCATCTGTAGCCGTAAATAAATAAACAAACATAATACAAAAAATAAACAATAAAATCACCAATAAGATCACTATGTATCAATTACATGTTCCTCAACAGTTAACTGTTAACTCTGTCAACTCACCTCCTGGTGTGTTTATGGAGTAAAATCAAGCCTAGATCAACTTAAAGGTCAGCCATCAGACAGCAACACCGGTCTTGTGTGGACCTTAGTGGGTGTTTATTCATTTTGATGTCCAGGTTTTCCTAATTATTACATCAGAAACATGGAAGAAGAGATGTTGGGCCTCAATGTGAAGTGTAATCATTTACACCTCTATGTGGTGTTGTGGGTGTGTGTGTTCCCTTCAGGTCTCCAGGAAACTGACCTCCAGGGTGAGTTCTCCTGTAAACATGTAGAGGCTTCTTTCCTGTTCTGCTTGCCTCATGGATTCCCTCTGTCCTGATGTCTTCCTGTCCCTCTGTCCTGATGTCTTCCTGTCCCTCTGTCCTGATGTCTCACATCCTCCACACTGTTTCATTTCTCCTGTGAAACAGGACCCTTCTTGGATCATGAGGAATTATCCTAAGTGGTTTGAAGGTTCTTCATGACTGCTGTTTCAGAGGCACTGTGATCATATCCAGAACCTGTCCAGCTGTCCTAGTGGGAACATTGGGTCAGCAGGTCTTGAGGATCCATGTCTGTAACACCTTTGTGTTCCTGCCTGGTGATCTGGACCTACCCAACATGGAACCAGAGTGGTCATGTCCTGTAGAACCAGTAGATGCTTCAGCCCCCCTGCTGAAGGAGCCTCAGCTCTGAGAGGTCTGCAAGTGTTCCTGCAGGTGTAGCTCACCTGTAGCTGTAAGCTCCTCTCCTTTCAAAATAAAACATCAGAAAAGCGGCAAAACTTTCAGGTTCTCTGGCAGCTGATGGGTAGAAAGAGGAGGCCCAGTGAAAAGCATCATGGTGCTTAGTATACTGCCCCCTGGGACACTCTGGTCCTGGTTCTGTTTGTAGAACGCTGCAGGTCCTCCAGTGTAGAGCTGGAACTCCAGGAACAGGTGGAAAACATTTGGATCAGAACGTTGTTTCTATGTCAGCTGACATGAGCTCTGATTCCACACCAGAGAACCAGGTCTAGTTTACCCAAATACCCACAGCCCAGCTCTGTCCAGCAGTAACCAATCAGATCTCTTGTCCTCTCTAAGGGAACCAGCTGAGTGTCTCAGCTGGAATGAATGATGCCATCAGCTTAGTGCTTTCACTAGAACCTCTGCTTCTTCTCTCTTCTTGGTTTCTCCTGCAGCTGGACTCAGAGGATGAGGAGCTTTGTTACCATGGAGATAACGACGCTGAACCTACCTCTGATGCTTTGGCAAGTTCCTGTCCTCTTTCATGTCTCTGCTCTCTCTTGGCTCCTTCATGTGCTGGTCTGCCTGCCTTTCTGTGTTTTCTCCGCCTCATTTAAATAGAATAACTTCATTTAGAGTCGACTCCATGAACATCGGGTTGTTAGAGTTAGTTCCCCTGAACCACTGCCATCACTGCTCTGTTAGCTCTGGTGGTGCTGGTGCTGTCTGGCATGGTTCTACTAACTGTTCTGGGTTCTCTTCAGACTCTGGGATTTGGAACACGGCCCAGAGTTTTACAGAATCAGGTGCCTCTGCTTCCAGGAGAGACCGTCCAGCTCACAGGTGGGTTTAACCGACCCCATCACCACACGTCTGGTCCAGCCCCCAGAATAAGTACTGTCTCTCTCTCTCCATCTTTCTCCTGTGCGTGCGTGCATGCGCGTGTATGTGTGTGTGTGTGTGCGTGTAGTAAAGGACGTGATGTATATTTGTCCATTCAGTGGTGTTATCACAGGAACTCTCACCATCACCGACTACAAACTGTTCTTCAGCAGCACAGAGGTTTGTGATGTCATCAGCATGGTGACCAATCAGATGGTGTGTCTCTGGAGTGTGTTGATGTCCATGTCTCATTCAGAACTCAGCCCTTGTAGTTGACGTTAACCTGGGAGCCATCAGCAGAGTGGAGACTTTCACTGTTTCTAACCAAGAGAAACAGATCAGTGGTCTCCACCTGGTGTGCAAGGTAGAGCCTGCAGGTTCTAGGACCTCCAAACCACCTTCATACAGTTCTCTGTTCTTGTTCATATGATGCAGCTATTTTCTCTGTTCTGATCAGGACATGAGGAGTCCAAGATTTGCCTACAAGACAGAAGAAAACCAGCTGGATGTGCATGGGGTTCTGGTCAAACACGCATTCCCTCTGTCCAACAGCCTGGTTAGTGTGAATAATTGGATTTGTCCCCAACAGGGTCAGTGTTAGAAGTAGTCAGGCTGAGCTAGGGAGAGGATCAGCTGGCACTCAACGACTAAAGCTAAACTGAGCTGAGATGGGTAAATGGAACAGATGAGAATTTCTTAAAGAAACATTCCCTAAAAACAGGAGAGATGAGTAAGCAGGTGTAGCGTTAGCTTTAACTGGTAACTGTAGAAATGTCCCCACAGCAGGCATGCAGTTAGTATTGAGCTGTCTGTTGGGCATTCACCATGTGTACAAATGACCCTGATATCCACAACATTACACTTATTGATACAGGTCATGCAAAAGCAACCAGTTAGGTGTGTTGCTCCAGAAGGTTTTTCACTCTGCTCAGTGGGAAGAGTGGTGGTCCACCAGTCGGAATGTTAGCGGTTCAATCCTGGCATTCCCAACACAAGGCCAGGTGTCCTTGTGCAAGACCCCATAGTGGTGTTTTGTTACAAACTCTTCCTGACCTGCTGGTCAGAGTGTTTTAGAAAACACAGAGTTTAAGACATGAAACCAGAAATAAGTCGGTGCAGGAGCTTCAGGGTTGATTAGCCCTATTCCCAAGACTATAAAGATTCAACGTAAACAATAAGACTGAAATGATTTCACACTAATGCCTTGAAGAACAAATCCAGTTTCAAAATAAAACAGGAAGTTTGGAACAGAAAGCATAAAGCACGCTTCCCGTTTTTTTCACCAAGACACAAATCCAACAATTGAGTCTGTGGAGGCAGGAGCTAGTTTCAGTCCACGCTATGGTGGAAAAAATCTGTTTAAAATAAGAGGAAACACAAGTTCTTTAGTTAAGCTGAGTGTTCTTTCTTTGTATTCTGATATTATGTTATTGTGTATTTTAATTGTTTCTCTTATCGTGCAGACCTTCAGATTTGTCTGAGAGATTCTAAATGAAACATTATTATTATTATTGTTGTTGTTGTTGCCTCTCTCCCCACCTAATGGAGCATCGGGGGTATTTCAGTGTTTTCATTAGACTAATGTGAATTAGAATCCTTTGACCTAAAGTTTTATTTCCTTATCCGTGTGATCCCATTTCCAGTTGCGTTATGCAGACGTTTTGTGTTTCTCTCCCAGCCTCTCTTTGCCTTCAAGTACCAGGAGCAGTTTCCTGTGGATGGCTGGAAGGTTTATGATCCAGCAGCAGAGTACAGACGCCAGGTAACCTCCCAGCAGATCCGTCTCACATCAGAAGATCCAGCTGGGTGTTATTTCTACTTGGTTTCATAGATTCAGTTTGAGCAGGTTTGTCATGAAGCTACAAGCAAACACAGAGCTGTGACTCCGACTGAAACATCATCAGGGATGTTCAATTATAAAATAAATGATCGGAGCTAATCCAGTACCTCACTGGGGGTAGGCTGAACGGGGTTAACCACAGGATGTCTAAAAGGTCTCTAAATGTTCTCAGTGTCCACTCAGGATCTTGATCCTGTCTTGCTGGTATTTAGAACACGATGGAAACATTTGTAAGACAGGCTTTGTTTCAAAATAGCCACAGCTTTGTAGAGGAACCCTTTTGGCACCCATCCAACACCAGTCACATCCCATTTCAGTGCGTTATGGACATTTGTGTTCTATTTGTTGCTGTGTTTGGATCATGGTTCTGCTTCATGACCCGGCATGGTCCAAACGTCAGCTGTCAGACAGATGGACTCTTGTTGGACTCTAGAAGACTTTGGTCTAAAGAATAGTTCATGGTGGACTCTGTGACTGAGAGGGTCCCAAACCATCAGCCCTCCACCACCGTGCTGACAGTAGGGGTAGGCCATGATTAATAAACGGTTAAAATTCTCAATAATGCATAAGAACTTTGATAATTTAGTCCAGGGGTTCCCAAATTGGGGGTCGGGACCCCCAAGGGGGTCCCCACCATTTATAAAATCCCAATAACACACCCTACAGTATAATCAGACCTCCATATAAAAGTTATAACTCTGTATGTCTGTATAAAGTTTGTAAATCATCACATTTAATGTGTTTATGCATGTAGGAGTTGGGTTTGGGGGTCCTGGCTTGTCTTGGACACAGGCAAGGGGGTCCTCAAAGAAAAAATTTTGGGAACCCCTGATTTAGTCAACCAACACCTGATGATAATGTTTAACCACAGCATATGGTTGGTGCTCCTTGGGCACAGTCCCATGTGACATGGGGCTTTGTCCACTGATGGGACACGTGTCCACCCAGAGGTGTTATTAAGGAACAGAAGCTTTATTGGGTGGAAGACACAAGATATGCCATTTTCTAACTGTCCTTTCATGAAATGTAACCTTTGACCTGCTGACCAGTTTAGAAGTAACCTTTTACCTTCCCCAGGTTATTGTGCAGCAGCCGTTACTTCTCTAAGGTGATTTCTGATGTTTTCCTTCTTGGAGTTGTGTTAACACACACCTGTATGCTCCAGACCAGTAACCTGCTAGAGGTCAATCACAGGTTTAGATAATCAAGTTCAGGTCACTCACAGTATCTGGTAAACAAAAGCCTGTGGATGGAGCAGAAACCACCGTGTTTCATCTCTGTGTTTGGTCAGGGTCTTCCAAATGAAAGCTGGACCATCAGTAGGATGAACAACACCTATGAGCTGTGTGACACCTACCCCTCCGTTCTGGTCATCCCCAAAAACTTCACGGAGGAAGACATGAAACAAGTGGCTTTGTTTAGAGCAAAGCACCGCGTACCGGTGAGTCTGAGAAACAGCTGCTGTAGAGCGCACCTGTTCAGTGTTTATGATGCTGACCTAGTCATCAGCAGCCTCTCCTAAACCTCATTTTTGAGGTTGCACATGCTAACAATGCTAATCCAGCCCAGCACACACAGAGCTTTTAAAATATGTTAACCAGTTAGAAGACAGTCCTTTTGTCTTTGTTTTCCTGAAACAAGAAAATCCTGTTTTGCTGTAGAACTTCATCCAGATGGTTAAAAGGATGAGCAGTGGTGAGAAATGTAAGCAAATGGTTATTTCTTAGAAAAACATGATAGAGTAGATGGTAGAGGACTGAATATGGATACACACTTCTCTCCACACCTCCCACACACCTTCTTCACTGCTTCAGATGGAGTTGGTCTTCAGTAGTCCACGCTCAGGTCTCATCAGCTTGTGTACTTGCAGCCTCTGGTTCTGAGCTGGTCTCTTTGTTCCTGCAGGTTTTGTCCTGGATCCACCCAGAGTCTCAGGCCACCATAGTGCGCTGCAGCCAGCCGTTAGTGGGTCTGCTGGACCGGCGCTGTAAGGAAGACGAGCGCCTTCTACAGATCATCATGGATGCCAACGCTCAGTCCCACAAGCTCACCATCTTTGATGCTCGCCAGAGCAGCACGGCCGTCACCAACAAGGTGACAGCTTCCAGCTCAGTTCTAAATAAAAATGCTTTCTAATAGTCTGATATATGTTTCCTCATCAGGACATGTCTCAGACTTCCCTGTCTCTCCCTCTTTGTCCTCCCGTCTCATTCATGTCCACTCAAAGACCAAAGATGGCGGCTATGAAAGTGAGAGCTTCTACCCCAACATAGAGCTGAACTTCCTAGAAATCCCCAGAATCCATGTGATGAGGGAGTCTCTGAGAAAGCTGACTGACGTGATTTGTCCCACCATCGATGAAGGCCGTTGGCACTCTGCTGTTGACCAGACTCACTGGCTGGAGTACATACGGGTAAATGAGACGGTCCATCTCAGAGGACGCCTCTGGAACGGGGACGTTTAGTGAAAATATCCTCTTCCTGCTGTTGTAGCTGCTGTTGGCGGGAGCGGCGAAGATCACTGATAAGCTGGAGTCTGGGAAGACATCTGTGGTGGTCCACTGCGGTGACGGCTGGGACAGAACGGCCCAGCTCACCTCACTGTCCATGCTGATGCTGGACGGGTTCTACCGGACCCTCAGAGGCTTCCAGGTCACACTCACAACACCTGACACAGAGCAGAGCTGAGCAGGGTTTATGTTTCTGCTATTGTTGCTATACTCAGAACCAAATCCAGGTTCCGGTTCTATCAGAACTATGTAACACTCCTGTCAGATCAGTAGGAGTAACGAGGTTTTCTATTAAAACACTCCATATTTTGCTTTAAGGATGTGATTTTTTTAACATGTGTGGAAAAGTCTAAGGGTGAAAACTAGATTTATGGTATGGCAAGCTCTTGCAACATTTCTTAGGCAGACTGGACGTGTATTCCAGATATCTATAAATCTATTGTTCCTAGTAAAAATTAACATCCCAGATTTCCATAATAACATTTTTACTATCCAGAATGAACATTTAAGATATCTGAATGTAATTCAGTCCCAGGACAAATGATGTCACAGTTCCCATTCAGGTGTATTGGGTTTGGAGCGCCTCCTATCTATAAATACATTCCTCCTATCTGGAATGAACATTATGGATAGTAGAAACTGGAGAAACTCTCATTTCAGATAGCTCTAACTAACCTGTTACTATTAAAAACCCATGTTTTAAAAAGTTTATTCATACATTCAGAGACTTTCACCTATATTGATGAAGACCTACAAGCATTACTGTTCCACATTATATTATTGTTATGTAAAATAGGAATTATAGTTGTTGATTAAATGTTAGAATGACTTTCCATAGATTTGTATTTCAGATCATGCAGATGAATCCAGGTTGTGTAACCTGAGTTCTGTCTGGTTTGATAAAGCTTTTAGTCTGGTGAGGGTTAGGGGTAGTAAACGGTGCTGGGAGGGCGCCTCAGCCCCGGCCTGCTTTAACAGACCCTTTGGTTCTGTTTCAGGTTCTGGTGGAAAAGGAGTGGATCAGCTTTGGACACAAGTTTTCTACAGTAAAACATTTAACATCATTTCTGCTGTGTGTGTGTGTGTGTGTGTGTGTGTATTAGTGATGTAACTGCTGTTCTCCTGTGTGCTGCAGCGTGTGGGTCATGGTGATGGGGATCATGCTAACATGGAGCGCTCCCCTCTCTTCGTCCAGTTTGTAGACTGCGTCTGGCAGATGACCCGGCAGGTTGGAGGCTTTTCACATCTCCGTGTTTTAGTGTAGGAATCGTCTGCTTTCTGGTTCTCCTGTTGCTTTATTATTAATAAACGTGTCATTTCTCTCATGTTTTAGTTCCCTGCTGCCTTTGAGTTTAACGAGCTGTTCCTCATCACAGTCCTGGACCACCTCTACAGCAGTCTCTTTGGGACGTTCCTCTGTAACAGCGAGCAGGAGAGGGGAGCCAAGGTGTGTGTGTGTGTGTGTTTAGGGTGACTGACTGAATTATCACTTAGTTTTGGTCTCATTCCTCTCTCATCTGGGCGGGAAGAGGGACCACCGGGGAGGATGCTCAGGACATTTAGCTCATTATGACTGTGGACTTGTTCTTCTGTCCCCCATAGGAGGTCCAGGCCAAGACCGTGTCGTTGTGGTCCTACATCAACAGGTAAAGTTCTAAACCTTCTTTAAAGAACCACGGAGCGTAAAGGACTCCAACTTACTGTAGGTGTTGTTTACCAACAGCCAGCCTGAAGACTTCACCAATCCCTTCTACATGGATTACCAGAGCCACGTCCTGTATCCATTGGTTTCCACGCGACACCTGGAGCTTTGGACCAGCTACTACGCCCGGTGGAACCCACGCATGAGACCACAGGTATGCCACATGAGTTCTAGATAAAGGAGGGATGTTGATGGTCAGAACACAGGGCTGTAATGGGCTGACCTTATTAAATTAAAGTAGGGGTTAGAAGGTCATTGGTGCCTGTCACAGTGGTAACGAGAGGTAGAGACGCTTTCATTTATGGAAGTTGTCAAGCTGGAAGAGGCAGTCCTTGGCTGTTCTAAAAGGACCCCTGAAGATGATGGCGAGAAGGCTTTAGCTTTGGTTGCCGAAGCAAAAACTCAAACATGGGAGAATATTCATGGAGGCCATGGAGAAGAACTTGCAGACCACTATCTGGACCAGTATAGACACCAGCCCACTGTCTGGGCTATACTGGGCTCTAACTGGCTGGAACTCTGCTAACATTATTTCTGTTTAAGGACTCTCACAACTGCAAAGAGAAGAAACTCCTTGATGGGGCTGATGTGCTGGAGAGGTCCTTTCCTAGACCAGTATCAACATTCCGATGAACAGTCGGAAAATGACCATTCCTAAACAATAAATAACAGCGTGACTGTTGAAATTCCAATGTGTTGATGATGCACATAGATCTGCTAAGGCCATCAAGACAAACACATTGATTACTATAAGAACTGATAGTGTGTGGTTAGCTTCAGTTAGCCTAGCAGGCTAACGAAAGCTAATCTTCAGTAAGTCATTACAAGCTTGACGGGCCTTCACAAAAATGCACTCACAGTGCTCGTATGCCTGTAACAGGTGTTATGGGTCTGGTAATTCAACATAAACATAACTTTAAACCCACATTATGTGTAGACTGGTTTCAAATTCATGAACCTTTTAACACCTGCTAGGGCGAAATTGCCAGTGCCCCAAAGACGTTTAATTCAGTGATCCTGACAGGACAAATGTTCCTTACTTCTCCCCAACATCCACACACGACTGGATGCTTAGCTGAAGCTCAGGGGCACTTCTGAATTTCCAGCAACCTTTAGCCTGAGCTACATTCACTAGACCAGGACTGTGCTGCACCTGATCCAAACATGTGTGTCATTTCTATTCTGACAACCTGTAATTTGTATCTCATCCTTTGACTGCTGTTGCCTGTTTAAGCCAAGAGCTACAGACATTTTATTATGTGTACTTAAACAGTGGAATAAACAGATGTTCAATATTTCAGGTTCCGGTTCATCAGACTCTGAAAGATCTGCTGATACTGAGAACAGAACTCCAGAGGAGGGTGGAGGAGCTGAAGAGAGAACCTCCTTCCAACGCCCATCTGTCTCCGCTCAACAGCTCCCCTACAGGAACCCCGCTGCACATGTTCTGACTGTCTCACTCACACACACACTCACACACCATTAAACCAAATGTTGAGTTTTACAGTTTCAACAAATGAGAAGAGATTTTCACTCCAAATAACGTTCCTTCATTAGTGAGGATGTTATTAAAGCTTTACAAATATACAACTTGTTGAAAGTCAGACTGGTGAAATTGAATTTATTCCTAAGTTTCCCAACAGTCCCATGAGTCTGTACAGCACACGGGTCTGGGGTTGGCCCCCCTCACACACTGCCACACACCAAAGCTCCTGCTGTCTCACTGCCCGAGTTCCCGTTTCCCTTCATTTATCCGAGGAGTTCTGATCAGGAACAGCATGTAGGCGAGGTGCCATATATGCTGATCCTGTCGTAATGGTTTATGTTCTGCTCTCATTATTCCCAGTCAAATTTTTACAAAATGTGCAAATTAAAGCAGTAAAAAAGTGTAAAGAAACAGCTGTTCTGTGTTTTTCTGCATTAAGCGCTGACCTGAAGGAGGTGGACTGGGGTCATAGGAGGACACCAGGTTAGGAAAGAGAAATAATTCAAACGACTAGAGGATGTTTTTTTCCTAAACAGTTTATTTCAGTGGTTCACTGGAAACAGAAGCAGAAGCAGATGAAGTTAAGCAGAGTGAGATAGTGGAACGCAGCCGAGTGCTAGCTGGTTCTACACCCCCCACAGGTCCTCTCAGAGAGAGGAGGAGCTGCGGTGGACACTTTGTTCACAGGTCTGATTAAATCAGGACAAATTATTCCATTGCTTATGGGAATGTCGAAAAATCAAGGAATTCTGGGAAGTAAGAGATAGGCTTTAAGACATGCTGACAATCAAATTAGAATTGGAACCAATTTTTTTATTTTGGGCCTATACCCTGAAAGCACTAACATAAACAGCTATAAAAAGCATTTATTAGTATGGGAATGTTGCAAAGAGAGTAATTGCTTTATCATGGAAAAAAGTATTGCATCATGGATTAAAGAATTGTTTATATGTTTACCGTTAGCAAAAAATCACACACATGCTAAAAATCCAGCAGGATGTTTTTGACTATGTTTGGGGAGATTTCAAACCTGTAGACCTGTATCTTAGTGGGGACAACGAACACTGAGGGTAAACTCTAAACAATTCCACAGTTTTATGTTGTTTTTTCCCTCTCGTGACCTTAAGTATTATTTTTGGATGTACCTTGTTCCATTTGATGTTTACATTCTGTAATTACGTGTTATTTTCTGTTTTATAAACAAAAGTAATTCAATAAATATATTGTTCAAAAAACTCAGGACAGTTTTCCCCCATAAACCAACATTTGTGATGCCTGATTAGGTCATGAAAGATGAACAAATTTAAATTCTAGAATTGAGTGGTTAGCTCTGACTCAGTAATAAGAAAAAAGCCACTTCACCGATTAAACAAACAGCATGTACTGGTTCAGAGGTTAGTTCTGTGGTTCTGTACCCAGAGCGGCACGCAGCTGGTAGCAGTTGTGGTCCTGAAAGAAGCAAGGCACATCCTGAACAGGGCCGACACCGGGACAAACCACACTCTCGCATCATCACCATGCAACCTAATGCAGTTAGACTGAGAGGAAGCTGACTTCACAGTTGGCACAAAGAGCATCTGACCTAGGAACCCAGAACCATCTGGGTCAGACCCAATATCTGGAATCTACATGCAGCGTTTTCACATTTTTGTTATCCTTCATAAACTGGATCTCAGTGAGTTAGGTTGAAACCAGTGCATAAAAACAGTAAATAAATAACAGTATAAATACATGCTTACCAGAGCTAATAATTCATTAACAGTATAATGTCATCGTACCTATAAAAGTAAAAATGTGGACGCTACAATGCTAAGCTACAGGCTATAGCAGCTAGTCTCCTGCTGTGCAGCGTGGGTGTAAATACTCCACGAGCATTAGGAGCCTTTAGCTGCATGCTACACAATGTTCCCTTTGGCGGGAGGCTCACTGTTCGGTGGCTCCAGAAGAGTCTGTTGTGCTGCAGAGACAAAAGAAGAAGAGATGCATTAAACACGAGTCGTTTCAACCTTTACTTTCCACCAGGTTGACTGCAAAAATCTAATTTTCAAGAACATAAAAAGACCTTGTTTTTAGACATTTGACCTTTTTCATAGCAAAAAAGAAAAATGTTCTTATCTACAAAAATAAAGTAAATATTCTTAAATATAATCAAATTTTCTTGTTTTGAGAAAAAAAAAATCTGCCAATGGGGTAAGCAAACGCCTGGCCAGAATTTTCAAAACTGGCAAAAAAAGAAAGTTAGATTTATTTGCTGGTCTAACTCCTCTGTCATCGTCGCCCTACACTTTAACTGTTTTGGGTCTACAGATTAGTAAATGTTTCAGATCATGTTTGGCTCTGCCTTTGTAGAAGCAGAAATGTTCTTAGTTTACGCATCAAAACATGAAGATCACAACAGAGAGCTTTCCTTTAAAGGGGACATGTTATGCACAACTCACGTTTTGCATCCTTTCATGCTGCCATGTGGGTCTCTACTACCTCTATTAACACTCAAAATGTGCAAAAACTCCATCCATCCATTTTGTGTCAGTGTTTGGATTTAGGAATTATTTGCCAAAAACAAACCATTTCAAAAATACCCCATTTGTGACATCACAAAAGGGGAAATTAGCATTAAACCACTTCATGTGCAAGAAGTCCTTTTTATAAGACACACCATGCCGGCAAATCAGCGCAATATTACCGCAACGTGTTTCTTATGAACGCATCATGGCGGTATCACGTTGCGGGAATTTTGCAGCATTCGTGCCGCCACGCTTGATAGTAATATTGCGGTAATATTGCGGCTTCGCCGGTCTTATAAACGCACATTAAGCGTTGGCACAACAGAGGGAGGTGTCATGACCACGTGATGAATTAATGCTGCGCTCCGGCCGGGAACTATATTAAAAATGAAAGTAAAAACACGCTTAAGTTTCACTTTTGTAAACAGAACCAGCTGAGATGATAAACTGGAGCGTTGCGGTGCTCCGGGAGCTTCTTTCCGTTAGATCTGCAGCTCAGATCATCTGACAGCTCACAGGGATGGTGGAGGACACACACCTGTAACTGGTTGTTAAAATAAAAACTTAAGGAGCACGGCTTCGATCGCAATAAAAAGCAAGTTATGTCCAAGATACATGGAAGTCCGCGACAGTGCAGAGACCGCCCCCATACCCCCTTTATGCCGCCATCGCGTGATCTTTTATAAAACGGACATGATTGCGCAACATTACCGCCACGGTCTGAGCTCTTATAAACGATCTTAGGCTCCCTGATGCCGCATCGGCGTTGCGGCAAATTGGCGGCATTGTTTTATAAAAGAGGCTAGAGAGAACTGGTGCTGGAGGAGCATCGGTTCTACTCCAAGCCCCTCCCGGATATCAGAGCTTCTCAGCTTATAGTAGCCTGAGCAGAGGTTGGGTGGGCGTGGCCAGCTCCAGCTTGTTTTCTTAAAGGAGTCATCACCTATAATACCGTGGATATCTACATCTTATTATAGTCTTTTAGACCATTAAAATAAATTGTATTGGAAAAATAAATAAAAAATGTGCTTTTTTGATCCTTTTCTGTAAAGGGCATATTTTCTCGCGAGATCACACGTGATATTTTGGCTGTCTCGGACGCACGTGGGACTGAGGGGCGCGTTGATTGATGGAAGGAAGCAGGAAGCAGGACGCGGCTTCAGCGTCTCGCTCCAAAACAACAAAAGTTATAACTGAACCCGACCTGGCAGTGACCTACGGGATCTAACCATGTATGTACGAGCCCTCGCCTTGTGCGTAATGGCGCCCTTGCTTGTTGTTGAGTTGGGACAAAGCAAGCTAACAGCCAGGCATCGGCTCTTATGCTGTTGTGAAGATGGAATACACAAACCGATCGGAGTTTTGTTTCCCATAACACGGATTATAACACGAGTCGTCAACAGTAAGACATAATTTATGCGTTTCACGTTATGAAATGAGCTTTGTTGTGCTGGTTTGTTCGCAGCTGGTTCATATTTGTTTATATTCGGCCGTTGTGCCGACATATAGGCCAGAGCTCAAGTTCTCGTGTTAGAGTGCGCGTGCTCGTGGGGTGCATGTGTGCTGGTTGAAGAAGGCAAGATTAAACAAACGCGTCAATGTTAAATATCGGCTTCTCAGCCAGTGAAAAATCATTAGGAAGCCATTATAGACATTTTTTCAAGTGGAAAAGTAAAAATTTCAGGTGATGACTCCTTTAAAGTGACAGAACCCTAAAATGGGTCATTCAGGAAAGTACTGAATATGTTGAAGATTAAACTGCTGAAACTGCTTTAAGTCAGATTTAGTGCAAAGAACTTCATGAACTATTATAACTTAAGAAAAAAAGTCATAATATGCCCCCTTTAAAAACAAAGCTGATTTCTAATCATACACCGACTGTGACCTCATCTGTCTGGATCTGTTGGAGTTCCAAATATCACTTTGGATCATCCTAAGGGTCTCTGATCTCTGATGAAGAGGAGCAAGAAGAGATGATCTGGTTCTATGTGAATATTTGTCACGCTGAACATGTCAGCTGTTTAACATGCTTTAAGCAAAACCTGAGATTAGAGGAGCAGAGATCGGTACCGTGTGGTTCCGTTGCAACAACAGCGTTGGGGTTCTCAGTTTTCATCAGGTCGACGTTAAGGCTCTCTGTGAAAAGAAAACACAATCTGTGTTAATACATAATATAAAAAACAAGTTCCACCTGAAGTGCTAGAAGTCCAGAATTCCTGTGAGTGTGGTAAAGTTAGCCGAGGGCCAAAAGAAAACAGAAAACGAGCAAAGGTCCTAAAGGTAGCTAAACATAAAAAGTGAGCTAAAGGTCAGGACTGATGTAGGCTATGACTAAAGAGAAAGGTTCTTTAATGCAGTTTATTCTGATCACTCTACAGCAGTGATCAAGTCTATTAATGTACAGATGTGAACATCTGTAGGCTGAACAGACACACACCAGAGTGAACACGTGTCTGAAACCTGCTCTGAGCTTGGACATCCTTTGTCCCTGAATGCCCTCCTCACCAGCTCTGCAGGGGTGGGACACACAGAGACGGTCATGTCTGAATCTGCTTCTCAGGCAGAACCAAACCTTGAGACTATGGAGTCCAGAACCAAAGCCTTACGCTGTAAGCTGAAGCAGAGCTTCTTCTTCTGGTAGCTGATGTAGCTGCCGATGCCTCCTACCAGCACCATGGCAGCAGCAGAAATTATTCCTGTGATGGTGACCACCTCTCCTGAGGCCCCTGAAAACAAAACCAGAACACAAACAGAACCTTTGTGTTATGGAAGCCACTCATTCATTCTTTTACAACAGGAGAGTTCAAAGAGACAAAACCAGTGTTACCAGTGCCTTCATCGTGCTGGTTAGTCTGACTGGAGTCACCCTTTGAACGCCCCCCTGTGAAACAACAGGGACACAATGAGGTTGTTTTTTACAGGCTGAGATTGGGGCTTAGTAAAGGTCAAAGGTCACCTTTTCCTCCATCAGGTTTGTAGGAATCATCTTTGCTCACATCAAGCAGGTCGCTGTCAGAAAAGCCACCTGTGAGAAAACAAAAACAAAGGTGTCAACATCTACTAGAGTCAGACACCACGGAGCTCAGGTGGGTCTTTAGGAGCTACATGTGTTAGTAAAGCCACAGCAGAAACACACCTCCAGTCTTCTTCTTGTTATTCTGGACATTGATGTCGTTTTTTGGGTCTAAAGCATCAGCCAGATCAAAGTCATCCCCAGCTGCAAGTGTCAAAGGGTCAAAGGTCACTGTTATGGTGTCCTGAGCCTGTAGGCAGAGCTTAGAGCTGCAGGGTTCTTACCTCCGGCTGCAGGGCGATGTGGCTTTCCAGGTGGGACAGTCGTGGCTGCAGGTGAAACAACAGCAACTAGAGTTTATCAAGACTAGAACAATTCCAGCTGCTTCACGGAGCTACCAATCACAACCAGGAGGGTTCAAGACCTGATCCTGGGTCAGCTGACTTTTCAGTTATGACTCTAACATCAGTTCTACTAACAGAATCTATGTGCATGTGTGTGCGTGCATGCGTGTGTGTGTGTGTGTGTGTGTGTGCGTGCGTGCGTGCGTGTGTGCGTGCGACTGCATGCATATGTCGAATCTCCTTCAAATTGTCATTTAACCAGAGGAAACAGGAAGTGGTCTCATGCAGGACTTACCTACTTTACGGCTGTCGTCCCCCAGAGCATCAGCCAAGTTAAAGTCGTTCTGAGACAGAACTAAAGAGGACAGAGACAGACGGGGGCATGCTGTGTGAGTGTTTCAAGTGACTCCTGGCTTTAATACAAGCAAGTCGTGGTGGATGGCTGCTCATACTGCGCCAGGTTCTGTTGGAGGTTTCTTCCTATTAAAAGGGAGTTTTCCTCTCCTCTGTCGCTACATGCTTGCTTAGTATGAGGATTGTTGAAAAGTCTCTGACACAATAAGTCAGTGACTCGATGCAATGATATCTGCTGGGTTTTCTTACACAGAAAACTTTTAACTGGCATAAGGAACTGAACTCAATGCACTGATAAATAGGTTCAACTGGAATGTTTACTTTGTAAAGTGCCTTGAGACGACTCTTGTTGTGATTTAGTGCTAAATAAACTGACTGAATAAAAATGATGGGTGTTCTAGTTGTTTTAGTGAGGGGTTGATAAAAGTGTTACGATCATCTGTCATCACACAGTTAATGACCCTCAGCTCCTAACATCTGACTTTACCTCCAACATATTCAGGTTGCAACATTATGCTAATGTGGATTTGCTGTGGTGGCCATGTTGAATCAGGTGGATTCTAACAGCTGTAGATGCATTTATATAAGCTCATCAGGAGGAACATCTCTGTCCTAGGATGCCCCCTTGACCCAGTGCAGGAGTTGGGAAACAGAAGAACTCTGTCTAAAATAACATCACCCATGATGATGTCTTCCACCCATGCATGAAGCTGTAGCAGAACTGGCAAGCTCATTCATTTACAGACAGCTGCATGACCCACAAAGAAGCACTACCTTAGATCCTTGATTCTAGCTGTAATTGCTCCCAATAAACCCTATAGATTAGATCGGAGCCAATCATCTAGTCATCGGCAGGTGCAGGCTCCCGAGCCGATCTGGCAAATCGAACAGATTTGGTGTAGGTACCGGCTCTACTCGGGTTGCCAGATCAGCTCAGGGGCCTGCGCCTGCCGATGGCGACAAAGCCAGAATCTCTTCTTCCCCAGCATTGCTGTTACTTAACACATGGCCAGGTTTATAGTGGTTTTCCCCACGTTTAATGCTCCTTCTGTTGTCCTGGAAGAAGGATTCGAAGTTTGCTAAATTAACCTTCTCTTCTCCGTGTCTGATTCGATGACGTCAATTTGGTGAGACGAACATTTGTAGTCCTATATGTCTTTTCACTAGGGCTGTAACAATATTGGCAATATCGCGATATCGTCGTAGTAAAATGACCACAACATCGTTGTGGTCTTGTCACGATATCGTACAGTACGTCTTGAGGTAAAAATAACACTTTTCGATCTGCTCCACCGGAGCATAGCATAGTAAACTACATAGACCATGATCCCTTGCTTCCGCGTCATCGGCCAGTTTGCCAATGGGAGTGCGTGCAGCCCACACAGCAAAGATAAACAAACATGGAGTATGGAGGCTACAGCGGTGAACGCAGCAGTGCGCATTAGTTCCCGTTTCCGAGGCACCGGCAGAAAAAAAATCCGATCTCCTCAGCACAGGGGCCATAACAGGGGCCAGGGCCGGTTCTACAGGGGCACTGGCCCGTGTGGGCCCCCGTGTAAAGCCGCCATTGCGCAGCACAGAGGATTCCAGTCAAAGTATTTTATGTTGTGAGTCTTATTATACAGATACCTCACAATATCGCAATAAATATTGTATCGTGAGATTTGGATATTGTTACACCCATACTTTTCACACAAAACCTGAAATAACTTTTGCATGTGAATGCATTCATTTGAAATAGAATATAGATGCTGAGACAAATACTTCCATGTTGTTACTGAGATAAATAACTCTGATGTCAATGTATTTTCCCCAACATAGTTAAGATGTACTTTCCAAAATTATTGAAGCTAAATTGATATTATTATTTTGTTTTATTTACACACTAAAAATTGAATTTCCTAAAAGCAATGTTTGTAGTGTTTTCTTACAAATGTGCCTCTCAAAGCAGCTGGCCCCAGCATGCGCCCCCCACCCCATTTTGGTCTAGAACCACCCCTGTATCAGGTTGAACAGCACGTTGCTCAAGGACACTACAGCACCATGCAGGAACTAGATATCAAACCTACCACCTCCTACTGGGCCGAGCTGCTGCCTGCATATCACACACATGCACTGTCTGGCCTGCTATGGACAAGCTCAGCCTGACACACCCTTTTTTTTTTTTTTTACCGGTGAGTTCAGCATCAGAGTCCTGAGGTACAGCGGACTGACCCAGTCGGTCAGAAACCCGACGGCTCTTCTGTTTCTTTTATTATTTATGTCCAGAAGCCAGAACCATGAGACAGAACCAGACCCTGGCCTGGACCGGGCAGATAAACACAATAAACCCGACATGATCACAGCTGAATAGATTACTGTTTCTCTCCTCCCTGGGGCGCTCATCACCACGCTGCAGCCCAGCAGAACCCGTCCCTCGTTGCCCTGGAGAACCCGGTTCTTACCGTGTACCGAGAGCAGTAGCGGACCCAGGAGGATGTGGATCATGGCTCCAGCCCAGCCTGAACACCGATAAGGATAACGGGTCTGAGAGTCCTACAGCGGAGTCCTGCAGATACTCTGGAAAACCACCGCAGTCTGGGACACGCCCACACGAGTAACTTCCTGTAGCTTTTCAAAATAAAAGTCAGCAAGAGGAAGTTGTTTTTATTTCCACTTCAGACTGATTCCTTTCATTTTGGAATACATTTTATTTAACAATGTTGAATCAATGCACCAATTTACAATATTTAGATGTTCAGATGTGCTGTTATATAATATTGTAGAGATATTTTTAACATCTTTGTATGTTTCTATACTAAATAAATCACATCTACTGTTTTTGTGTTAAATGGCCTGTATCATGCTATTTTACACCTTCACAAGCAAAGGTAGGCACAATATATGATAAAATATTACCATCAGTGTTACTGATGTCAATTTTTATTAAATATA
>SSNS01000562.1:51261-74596 GCA_006937985.1 Aphyosemion australe
TTGAGCTTAACTAAGTAAGAGCAGAAAACAAACTCAAACATTTAAAACTATCATTAAAGACCACTTCCTGGGGCCAGTGGAGCAGTCAGACCAATTACAGGGTGAAGCAGACCAGTCAGACCACACTTCCTGGGTAAAGTGGACCAGTTGGACAACTTCCCAGCAGTAGCTCAGGAGGTAGAATGGGTTGTCCAGTAATCAGAAAATTGGCCCTCATTTATCAACCGTACTTACGAACAGATCTGTGCGTATTTCGTGCGTGGGAACGATTTTACGCATTGTGTGGTATTTACCAATTTGTACTTGTGCGTGAAAACGTTCCTAAATATAAGAACAGCTGTGACCATGCGTAGGAACAGTATCTAGTGGCAGAACGAGGGAACAGCAATTCTGAAGGTCTCATTCACTAATTATTTTACCCAATAAATAATTTTTTTCGGTGGAAAAACAGCTGTGTAACATTATTGGTGCTAAAACACCCGTGACCGACGGGAATCTGACATTGTAGAACGGCTGATTTCGTGTTATTTTGTAATCACAATTTTTACTCATTTTTATGATGTTTTAAATAATTTTGAATTTATTTATTATGTTTTAATTTAATTATTTTGTCCTTGTGAAGCGCCTCGTGATTTTGCTTGAGATGCGCTATATAAAAGATAATTTTTTATTTTTTTTTTTATTATTGGAGGATTTAGCAGAGCAGAGTGCACTCCGGAGGGAACGGCTCTTCCGTGAGCGCAGCGCACTGATCTGATTCCAGTCCAGATTCTATTTTACAAATAAAACAACCCTCTAGAACCTCTCTGCTCCCCGATCATACTCGCGTTGTCAAGTGTCCAGTGCTTCGATCTCGCTGTCAATAAAGTTTTTCTTTCTTTTCCAGGAAGAACCCAGGGAATCCCCTCCCGATCTGAGGACGTAGTGTGACCAAATATGGTTAATTGAGGGCGTTTCTGTATGTAAATAACGGTAAACAGGCACGAGCACCTGGATATGCACGTGGGATTTATCATCAGACGATTGCAGAGGAACAAGCGTACGAGAGGCCACCGCATGTTTCATAAATCAGACTTTTGACTGTTTGTACACACATTCTAAATTTCATTAGGAGGGAATATAGGAACGTTTCTACGAACATTTGATAAATGAGGGCCCAGGTTTGGTCCCAGCTCCCACCAGAGAATGCTGCTGTTGTGTCCTTGGGCAAGACTACTTAACCCACCTTTCCTGCTGATGGTGGTCAAAGGGGCCAGTGGCATCTGTGTTTGACAGTCCCGCTTCTGTCAGTGCGCCCCAGGGCATCTGTGGCTACAATGTAATTCACATCATCATCACCAGCATATGAATTGGTGGATGACTATGTTGTGAAGCGCCTTGGGGGGTTGTAGAACCCTAGAAGCTATACAAATACAGGCCATTTACCATTCTTCTGTAAGGCTGTAAGTGAATAGTAGGTGATGTTGCTCTCCACATCAGGGGCTGGCAGGACCATGTTGTTCGCTTCTTGCATAGACTTGCTTGTCAAGATTGCACTTTCGAGATGGTGTTCCAATTCTTCTTTCAAACTTGAGCTTTCATGGATGGTTTCTATTTATGTAATCTCTAATGTTCGAATGGTTATATCTATCCATTTCCTATACTCACTTATCCTGCGGGTGGTGCCTATCTCCAGCAGTCTTCGGGCAAACAGGCAGGGTACACCCTGGACAGGTTGCCAGTCCATCGCGAGGCAACAGAGAAAAACAAATGACACAGAACAAACAACCATACACACTCACACAATTTAGAGACCAATCAACCTGACCTGATCAACCTATTTTTGGACTGTGGGAGGAAGCCAGAGTACCTGAAGGGAACCCACGCATTATGTGCACAGGGAGAACATGCAAACTCCACGCAGAAAGACCCCAGGACAGGATTTGAACCCAGGACCTTCTTGCTGCAAGGCAACACTGCACAATTCGAACCACTGCACCACTGTGCAGCCAAATGGTTATAGTTTGTATTAAGTACATTGCTAGCAAAGTCAGGGGAGGACCTCACTCTTGGACAGTTTTTCCCTGTTAATAACCTCATTGTGTCCCTAGTTGGAGAGGGAAGATGACCAGGATTTTTCTGACTCCAATGGTCTCAGTGTTTACAGGATCTCAGAGATTTTACAGAGTCACTGTACTCAGAGCGACACCAGAGCCTCAATAAAAATAATTTAGTTTCCACCATTGCTTTGGTTTTTAAGGTTTTACATGGACTAGCCCCTTCCCCCCTGAAAGATTTTATTAAATCACGGTCTATTAGTGGAATGTCCTGACTGTGAGGTGCCTTACAGGTGCACTGCTTTTGGAAAGACCACACTATCCATTAATGGGACTAAATACTGGAACAGTAACATCAATGGAAACAGCGTTCCCTTGCCCGGACGTGGATCACTGGATCACCCAGGAGTTGTGGCACGTTGGCAAGCACCTGGTGGCTGGGCTTTCATCCACGGAGCCTAGCCGGGACACTCTTCCTATGGGCTCACCATTGGTGGGAGGGGCCAAAGGAATTGGGTGCGTTGTGAGATAGGTGGTACTCAAAGGCGGGGATCTTGGCAGTCTGATGCTCAGCTACAGAAGTTGGCTCTCAGTTTGTGAAATGTCACCTCCCTGGTGGGGAAAAAGCCAGAGTTAGTTTGTGAGGTTGAGAGGTTCTGGCTAGATTAGAGGTTCCAGCTAGATATAGTCGGACTCACCTACGCATGGCTCTGGATCCAGAACCAGCTCCCAAGAGATGGGTTGGACACTCTACCTCTCTGGAGTTGCCCAAACACCAGGATACCTTAGACCGCAGTTTGATGATCGATATTGTTGTCGTCTCATCTGATCTGCAGCCACATATCTTGGACACTCTGGTGAAGAGTGGGGTGGAGACCTGTTGGTAAGTTGGCCTCAATGGTGGGGGAGGATGTTGGTCAGACATGGCAGGCCCAAACATATTGTGAGGGTCTGCTTGGAACGTCTGGCGGAGTCTCCTGTCAGAAAAAGATTTAATTCACACTTCTGACCACTTTGAACGCAGGCCTGGGGAGGGGGCATTGAGTCTGAGTGGGCCATGTTCCATGCCTTCACTGTCAAAGTGGCCAACCTGAGCTGTGGCCACACCCCAGAAGCCACTGGTGGAGGTGGAAACCGGTGGTTAGGGATGCTGTCAAGCTGGAGAAAGACTTCTATTGGGGAAAGGCACTGCCAGCCCAAGCAGAATGCAGCTCAGGTGGTAACGGAGGCAAAAACCTGGGTCTGGGAAGAGTTTGGTGAGGCCATGACTTCGAGGAGATTCTGGTCCATCATCTGGCATCACAATAAGAGAAAGTGGTGCACTACCAACACTTTTCATAGTGGAAATGGTGTGCTGCTGCTGACATTGTAAATTGTGGCTGGAGTACATTGAAGTCTTCCTCAATCCCACTGGGATGTCTTCCAGTGAGGAAGCGAAGTCTGGAGACTCTGGTGCTGTGGTCACTGAGGTGATCAAAAAGCTCCTTGGTGACAGGGCTCCGGGGGTGGATGAGATCCACCCGGAGTTCTGTAAGGCTCTGGATGTTGTGGGGCTGTATTGGTTGACAGGGCTCTGCAATACTGCGTGGACATCAGGGGCAGTTCTACTGGATTGGCAGACCGGGGTGGTGGTCCCCTTATTTAAAAAGGGGGACTGCAGGGTGTGTTCCAGCTACAGGGGATCACGCTCATGAGCCTCCCTGGTAAGGTCTAGTCAGGGGTTCTGGAGAAGAGGGTCTGTCGGATAGTGGAACCTCAGATTCAGGAGGAGCAATGTGGTTTTCTTCCTGGCCATGGAACACTGGACCAGCTCTTTTCCATCTAGGGTGGTCCTGGAGGGTGCATGGGATTTTGCCCAACCACCGTAAATCTGCTGCTCCTCCACAATGAAAAAAGTCAGTTGAGGTGGCTCGAGCATTTGGTTCAGATGCCTCCTGGACGCCTACCTGGTGAGGTTTTATGAGCACGTCCAACCGGGTGGAGACCTAAAGGAAAACCCAGGACATAATGGAGGGACTACTGTGATTCTTGTGTGGCAGAGTGGAGTGGATTGCTCCACCTGCTTCCACTTCCCCTTGACTATGCAGCCAGCCAATCAGGGACCTGGTGGCCTCCTTTAAAAGGCGCACTAGGCCAGGAGTGTTTAGGCTTCAGATTGCTGTTACTCCATCAGGTATGTGTGTTGTCCTTGTCAGTTGGACATTATGTAGGCTTCTGATTGCTGTTACTCCATTAGCATGGGGTGTCCACTCCCTCCCTTCCACAAGCTGAGAGGAGTGGCGGAGCTTGGGCCTTCTCCGACCGCCCCAAGCAGCCCAGGCGGAGGGAGCACAACAGAGGAGCAGCTGGCCTGTACCAAAGCTCACTGAGCCATTGACGGAGGTGCATACTGGGCCAGTGGTGCCACATTGGCAGGATGGGATGGCACTGGGACATCGGACGGACAGCGAGCTAACAGCATTGATCTGCTGGAGCTGTATGACCAAAAGGACCTCCACTGTGGCCGACATGCAGCCAATAGAGAGTGGCTTGGCAGGCAGGCATCGTAGTGGGCCATCAGCACTTGGTACTGAGGTGGACAACCAACACTCCTCCACTCAAATGACTGCATCCATTACAGCCACAAGGACTGCATTTATTGCCTCTCTTTTAATCCATGTAGTTTTTAATTGTGTTTTTATCTTTTTGTTCCCAGTTGGAGACGGTGGTTGGTGCTCTTCCCCTCCCCCGTTGTGCCATCCCTCTTCCCCTTGTGTGGCGTGATAAGTGGGTGGATGGATGGATGGATGGATGGATAGGGTTGAACCTAGTATATACTCTTGAGGAATGCCTATAGATAGAAGCAGAAAAGTGGACTGGTAACCCTCTGCTCTCACAATTTGCATACAACCTGAGATGCAACTTCTGAACCATATGCCAGTGATGCTTTTGAAAGTCTTATGTTTCAGCTCGCTTATTAAGATGTTCTAGTCTACAGATTCAAAGGCTTAGGTCAAGGCAACAAACACAGCCACAGAATATTCCTTATTGTCAATAATGTAGATGGCATCATTGAACACAAAGTGTTGCAGAAGAAAACCCATGACTACTTCTAAAGCCAGACTGCATGGGAGAAATAACACTGTGAAATTCCAGGTAGTGTTTGAGCTGTTTGACAAACTTTTCAATGATTTTGGAGAGGCAGAGCATTATAGAAATGGGTCTAATTTAGGTATCAATTGTCTCCATTTTTAATAGCTGAGTGAGAGATGCAGATTTCCAGTATTGGGGGGAATACAGCTGCAGATGTACTTTGTTTTTTTTTTTTGGGAAAAGTATCAGTGTNATGGAAAAAGCCCTAAAATATGAACATTTATTCACTCATGATTGAAGGAGCACAAAGATACGCAGCAAGCATTTTATTCGTGAACAGAAATTACGGGAAACGTGGGTTTAGCGGTGCCAACTGCATGAAAAGGTGGAGGATGAGGGACAAATTTGTCTGTGCTAAAAACTCTGAAATACATAAACACAATAGTAAATACACTATCGTGGACCGGATACATGACTGCAATGGTGGCAGGATACCCCAGAAAAGTGCTACGCCCTCTATTGTCCTGGTAAGGAATTGCTTTGCAACACTCCCCAGGTGACAGAGAAGTCTGGGTAGGGTTAGGAAAACATCTCCGTCAATGTGTGTGCGCAACTCCACACTCGAGCTGACAGAGAAGTATAAATCAGTCTTAGCTTTAGGCTTATTGATTTTGTTCCTATGTGCCCCGCCCCTTTCCGTATGGCTAAGTGTGAAATCCAAATGACATCAACCCTGTTGTTCGTGAAGACTGAACATATCCCATGGTCCATATCAGACCAATTGTAGCTTTCTCAGGCCATCCGTGCCATGATGCTGAAAAACCAAATGACTCTGGATCTGGTTTTTCATGGGGCTTCTGTCACATTATGCATGCTACAAATGATCCCTGGTCCAGAGCTGGTATCTCATGCTCTGGTTGGACTGGAAGGGCCTGAGTAATCCAGAGGTGGTTCCTTATGTTTTTAGTCCTTGAGAAAGATTTGTGGTCCTTCAACAAACCTCAGAAGATTCATCAGGTCCTGGAATCTGGTTCTCCTGAATGGTTCTGACTGTGGCCACCAGGGAGACTCAGAGTCCCACCACAGTCACATTTCAATGAGCTGGTGATGTCAGTGTGGAATACACACACACACACACACACACACACACACACACGCACACACACACGCATGCTATTGGGTCTTTATTTCGCTCTAGTCATTAAAGGTTTATATAACACTTTTGAAATTATATGTGATTTACTTTAATGACAGATTTTCAGTTATTGGTTAGTGTTCATCTGAGGTTTATTTGATGCTGCAACTTAAAAAAATGTTTAATGGTTGCTGTGACTGATTATTCCGATTAGGACATTAGCTGTTAATTATAAATAAACAAATACAAATATAATAATAATAATTTATTTTTATTATTATTATTATTATCATAATTATTATTATGATTATTATGATTATTATTAATAATCTGGATCAGACAGTGGAATGGGTGATGTCATATATTTTCTTTACTTGGGTTATTATTAGTTTTGTACCTTCTTTGGTCTATTTTTAACCACCAAACCCTAATAGACTTGTTGTTTCAGAACTTTTCACCCCATCAGGAGATCTGATAGAACTAAAGACAACTTGGGTTGTTTGCTAACATTGACATTTTAAAATTTTCATTAAATTCCCCAGACACTCCTTCCTATTCATATTCACTTTTGAGTCCTCTGTATGTGTGTGTGTGTGTGTGTGGTGCAGGTTAACTCCACTTAGCCACTCTGCCTCCTGAACATAGCATCTCTGTCCTTAGCCCGTTCGGTTCTAGCTAGGAAGTCCTTTGGTTTTTTGTGGTGAAGGTCCCGTACACCCATCCCCCAGCTGTCCAGACTCTAGTTGTGGACTCCACCCCCTGTAGGGCGCTGGATGGTAGAATGGGGTGGGTGATTATGCTAGTGTGAGCTAGTGAAAGGCCTGCCATGGTCTTTCTCTGTGTGACGGATGGCTGCGAGGCTGAACAGACCTGCTTTGCATGAGAAGAGAAGGCAGCAGGGGGAAGAATAGAGGTCTACTGAATGAGGCCTGTCACCCAAAACCACCTCCTGCACCAAACCCTTACTCCCACCCTTCATCCATTCCTTCATCATTTCAGTCCTCCTCCCTTTTCCTTCTTGTTCTCCTGCCCCTTCTCCTTCATTTTGTTTTTCTGGCCCTTTCTCACCCTTGAATTCACCCCCCACCCCCAGTAACTGCCATCCTCATTCCTCCTCATTTCATCCTATTTTATTGCTGTTCATTCACATTTCCCCTCCTTTCCATCAACCTTCGGACCATTCCTGAGCATTTGGACCTGCTTGTTATTTAGTGGGACTGGTGAATCAGAATCCATATGGTCTCTGTTCTTCTGCACTGAGAAGACACGAGACTGGAGGCTGGCAAGCAGAAAGAAGCTACATCTTAAGTCAGCACGACATAATGAGACATCATTAAGGGTTTATGCCTGACTCAACAGTCCACTGTCGCTTCAACTGGTCCATCTTTAGAACCCTGTTAGAACCAGGTTTCTCTGTCAACATTAAATTGAGTTCTGACAGGCCCTCTCCCTTGTTTTCTGTTCTAATAAAGGTCGTTAGGGTCACAGGACTGTTAACAGGTGGGGGGTGGGGGTATCGCCCTCAACAGGTCTTCAGTCCATCACAGTTAACCTGCATGTGACTTTGGTAGTAGAATCCAGAGTAGGCCTTTGTAGACCAGGAGAACATGGAAACTCCCTACAGAGGAACCTAGCTGGGATTCAAACCGGAGACCTTCTTTAGTCAGGTGACAAGAACACCATGAGATTTAACAAATATAAGTAAAGTCCAGAACACGGAGACACTTTCTGTAGATTGATATCCGCTAGTGTGTGTGTGTGTGTGTGTGTGTGAGAGAGAGAGAGCAGACAGAGCACTGTGGACACAGATCACATATAAAACACTAGTTTAAATTACATTTATTCCACTTTTGTTTTTAGACTGTGGAAATGTTCAAACTCTGTCTGAATAAAGCTTGCACTAGTTAATCTCAGGAACTCCAGTGAATGACCCCGCGACCCTAAAGTCCACCAGTATCAGGGCTCTGATTTATCAGATGGAGGTAAGGTTAGAATAAAGTACTCAGAACCACACGTTGCAGCAACTGCAGGTAAAGTGGCCTCCGGTTTAAAGGTGTTTATGAATAAAATGCATTCAAATACCCAGATACTGAAGACCTGTGAACCTGGAGATAACACCTTGTGGAACAACAAGAATGATCATAGATGTCCATGTTAACCCACCCTATTAAAAAATAAAAAACACTAACATCCACAGACTTTTCCCTGTTTTCAATTTCTGTATTTTTCATTTTAGTTTGCAGTGGGATGTGCAGACACTAAATCCCTCTGACACACCCATCTCACTAGGAATCATTTCAAATATTAATGAAGAGACAAGAGAAGTTGGTTAATGTGTTCTCTTCACAGACCGATGATCTTGCTGATAATGAGTCAGTTTGAATGTTTTCATCACTAGATTCTGTCGCTCCTTTAAAGATGAAGTCAGGGTTAGTGTTAGTGTTTTCATTCAGAACTGACCGTTTTTAAAAAAGACTTTCAGAGAGTCAGAAAGAAAATGATTCAACCAGCAACCTGTTAGCATATAGAAAGCCCTCCACATCTAACTGGGAGCTATGGAAGAATTCCTCATGGTCCAGCTGGATTTATGGTCTGGTGATTATTTAGTATCATCATGAAACAATTTTGAATGACATTTCCCTTCCAGCCCATGCTTCACCTGGCCTATTAGCTATCTTCATCTGACCCACGAAGAATTTCAGACCCACCAGAGGTCCCCATCCTATCCACCTGAGATCAGTGGAAAATCTGAAATTCTCCAAATAAACCCCAAAACTTTGTTTTTATTTTGAAACCAGTCATTACGGGAATTTAATTTTGAATGTGCATGATGCACTTCATGTTAGAGTTGTCATGAGCACCAGGAGTGTCTGGTCCTCAGAGATCTGATTCAGTTCCTCTGGCTTTAATAAAAAGACCAATGGAACCAGAATGTGGAGTTTTTACTGGATCAGAAGCTGGATCCAGATCCAGATCCTCTCTCTCTGACCTACAGGTGTTCCTATTCAGTCCAGACTAGTTCCTTTGACAAAAACTTTGGTTTTTATGTTGGATATCGCTGAAGTTCTGTAATCAGACCAGTTCAACTGTTGCTTGCTGTGATTTATGAAAACATTAGGGTCCGGCCCCCCAGGAGGACTGGGTCTAGGTCCGCCCCTGTGGCCCCCCTCATAAACAAGTTCCCCAGAACCTTTTCATATTTAAATGGGCCCAGTCAGAGCCGAGCTCTGGCTTCCTATTGGCTCCTGGTTCTGTGGGAGCTGGCTGGACTGTCGGGGGAGGACGTGATGAGTCCAGTGTGATCTGGACTCCAACAGGTCGGTTCCGTCTGCTTAGTGAACTTTAAAATAACTTTAAGTTCAGAGAAAAGTCCGGGATCAGAATCTGAACCGGGTCCAGGTCTGCCGGGAGTAATTAGCTCCCTGATTGAAACCAGCCGGTCCTCCCGGTCAAACTTGCTGGGGAACCGAGTCAGAACTCCGCTGAAACCCGACACCAGCGCACCTGTCCGACATGTACAGCATGATGGAGCACGAGCTGAAGCCCCCGGGTCAGACCCAGACCCACCAGAACCACCATTCTTCACCGGGCATGGCGTCAATTACCGGAAACCTCACCGGGAGCATGGGAACCAACGGAAACTCTCACCCGAAACCAGCGTGCCCGCCGGGAAGCGACCCAATGGACAAGGTGAAGAGACCCATGAACGCCTTCATGGTGTGGTCCCGGGGCCAGAGGCGGAAGATGGCCCAGGAGAACCCCAAGATGCACAACTCAGAGATCAGTAAGCGTCTGGGGGCGGAGTGGAAGCTGCTGACCGACACCGAGAAGCGTCCGTTCATCGATGAGGCCAAGCGGCTCCGGGCGGTCCACATGAAGGAGTACCCGGACTACAAGTACAAGCCCCGGCGCAAGACCAAGCCGCTCCTGAAGAAGGACCCTCCGGGGGCCAAGTACCCGCTGTCCGCCGGGAACCTGCTGGCAGCCGCGGCGCAGAACCAGGGCGCCAGTCCCCGGATGGACGGGTTCGGCTGGGCGCCCACCGGAACCTACACCGGCATGCAGGGAGACCCGCTCGGATACACGCAGCCCCTCCACCGGTACGACCTGTCTGCCCTCCAGTACCCGCCGACCATGGGCCCGGCTCAGACCTACATGAGCGGAACCAACTCCTACAGGTGGGGCGCGCGTAAACACACACACACACACACACACACACACACACACACACACACACACATATATGTGTGTATGTGTGTGTGTGTGTATATATATATACACACACACAGATTTTATTCTGAAGCCAGTAGGGCTTGGACCGTCACAACTCCGGGTCAGAATCATAAAAGATATTTTTATAAAGCACCAGGATAAAAAATCAGGAGGTGCTTAGCAAGAAGCAAAAATGTTTAAATAATAATAAAAAAGGGTCTAGTTCCTTCTAATGGGTCAGAGCGGTTCTGGCTGCATGTGCTTTATTACAGGACTCATATTTATTCTGGAAACAAACATTGGTTCTGTTCCTGTCTAACCAGTCCAGATATCAGATCTAAACTGGGTTTATAGTTCGTGGATCTAACCAGATCGCATCTAAGTCCCAGTGAGACTCTGGTTGGTCTGTGTGGTACTGTTCTGAACCAGGTCCAGCTTGGAATGCTGATCAGGTGGACTTAGTTGCTCTGTGCCATCATCCTTCTCAGTCCAATTGTCCCTAACGGACTGAGCCAGGCCTGAGGGATCTAAACAGACCAGACTGAAAGAACCTGTTCTAGAAACATCTAAGTTCAGACTGTAGTGAACAAAGGTCAGAGGTCATTGATCTCAGCAGCATTCTGAGGTTGGTTAGCCTTCTACTTGAAAGACAATGATGAGTAACTGGACTGAATGGTTGAGATCCATCATGTTTCTGGTTCTGGTTCTGCTGGTGTAAGTGTCCTCTAAAGAAGGAGGCTGTCATGTTCTGAGCAGATCCAACCACTCTTTGCAACTCCTTGTCAGTCCTGGAGCAGACCCCATAACAGGTTCCAGAGCAGACTAGAGGTTGATGCGATGCTCTCCACCACTTGCTGGTAAAAAGAAGTTAATGCTCTTACTGATGCTGGCCAGGTTTAGTGGTCAGAGGTCATGTGTAGGTCCATGTAGCTGATTTCACCTGCTCCACGGCTTCTCCTGTAATAAACTCATGAACCAATCAGATCCTGTCCCTCCATGTTCCTCATCGTTTGAGACCAACCCCACAGCAGTGGTGTCTTCTGCAAACATCAAGTCTGATCGTTCACATTTTAAAGAATGGCCCTGAGGTCTGACCAGCTGCTGGAGGAGTGGGGAGGACAACAGAACACAAGTTCATCTAAACATCTCAGTCCTATGTTTGACTACAACTCTTCTCCTCCAACATCACCTGTCTGCTGCGACCTGCTCTAACATGTCTGAGTTCATTTCTGTCCAGATGTTTTAGACCTTCAGATCCTTCTCAGAACGTCTTTAGGATTGGGTCCTCTGAGGTTCTGATTAGGAAGTTCAGGCTGGATGGTGTCTTGTCTCTGTAGAGTTTGTCCAGGGACATCGTGAAGTGGAACCAGAACTTCACCTGTGTGTCCTCAGCAGAACTTGGTGGTACCACATCAGACAGAGTTGTCCTGTCTCAAAGAAACCGGTCCAGTTCCACTTTAGGCCTGAGATACTTTCAGATGTGACCCATTGAGGCAGACGACCACACATTTTCGTTCTGGTTCTGTTGGAGGTTCTTTCCTGGTATTAAAATTGGGTTAGAACCAGAACCTCTGTTGTTTCTAGTTGTGAGTTGGTTCTGGTGGACTCTTGGTTCTAATGTGATATGTTCTTTACCCCGCAGCCCCATGTCCTACAGCACCAGCCCGCAGCAACTGAGCCCGGTCACCATGTCCATGGTGAAGGCAGAACCAGTGACCCATTCCCCCTCAGCAGGAACCCAGACCCACCACCGAGGAGCTCTGCAGGGGGACCTAAGGGACATGATTAGCATGTACATCCCTGGACCAGGAGGGGACTCATCAGACCCGGCCACTGCACAGAGGGGCTACACCGGTGTCCAGCAGCACTACCTCACTGGAACCGTCCCGCTTACACACATCTAGAACTGGAGTGGGATCTGGGGCGGGGAAGGGTGGAACAGGAACCAATAGGACCACGTGAGGAGTTCTGTAGGTGGGAAGTCCCAAGATGTTGATCTGGGTTTCTCCTCACCTCCTTCACACTCAGGGTTTTGACCCAGTTACTTAATGGGAAAATGACCAGCATGCATTGCTGCAGTCACATGACACTTCAGCCCTTGGTACAGAGACTCGGTCCGATTCAGGCCTTTGGACTCTTACAGAGGGCCTCTGTGGTATGAGCAGAGTCTGAGAGCTGGATGTGAAACCTACCGCAGCGGTACACAGAAACGACCCGCCGGACCCACCCCAGCAGCCCTTCAGAACTCTGCTTGTTGGGTTCTGCTGCCGTTGACCCGTTGAATGATGCTGGTGTTGACAAACAGAACTTTGTGCCTTGGATTCAGAGTTTTTCCCGTTAAGTTCTGTGGGCTGACACCAGAACCGCCTGTAGGACAATCAGCACCAATAGAACAGAACTCTTTGGGTTCTGTCTGTGTTTGGATCAAAGGGGCAGGAGGTTCTTGTTTACTGTAAATGACTGGTTCCAGTTGTTGGTTCTGATCTGATGTGCTGCTTGTAGAAGTTTGTTTTTATTTAGTTTTTTAAACTCATTAAGGTCCAGTTGTGTTTGTAACTTTTTGTTCTTGTTTTACTCTTACATGAATTTTTAATCATTGTTTCCCACGAGGTGTTTAGTTTAGTTTTTAACCTCCAAACCAGCAGAACCTTTTTTGTCCTGGTACCAAACCCACTGGAAACAAGAACCAGGAACCCCTCCTGCCACATGTGGATATTTACATCACTACCAGGTACATGAGAGTAACTTTAGTACTCGAGTATATTAGAGTAAATGTGTCTACTCACTAAATGTAAATCTGCTGTAAATATTTCAGACTCACAATCAGAGTCTTTGTTACTTTTTGATTAAAACTACCATTAAGGATTCATGATGGTGTTCCTAAAGTTCTGGGTCTGTTCTGGTGTGGGCGGGGCATCTGGATGAGTTTCTTGGGTTTAGGTTTACCTTCCGCTCATCTCTTCACTGGTTTCAATCACAATCTGAGAAGCTTCCTTTTTTAATTTGTTCTTGTTTAAACATCTGAGGATCAGAAACAAGGAGTGGGTCCACCTGATGATCCAACAGAACCTCCCTCAGCAGCAGGAGGTTCCAGTAGGACCACGTGGTTCTGGAGGAGTTCTAGTCCACTCTTCATTCTAATGTTGCTTCAGTTCATTGAGGCTTTTAGACACTTTGTTCTGCTCGGCTCTCTGAAGGTCCTACCAGAGTAGTTCTCAGGTTCTGTTCTGGACTCCAACTGGACCATTGCAGCACCTTGATTCTGCGGTCCTGCTGCATGGTTCTGTTTCATGACCCGGTTCAGTCTAAACTACAGCTGTCAGATGGTCTCACATTAGACTCTAGAATACTTTGGTAACCAGAGGAGTTCACAGTGACTCTGAATCGTGACCCCCTGACCTTTAACCTGCTGAGGCCTGTAGAATCTGATATGGAATTCTTGGGTTTATATCATTTCTCTGGGCTTTGACCTCTGACCTTTACTGTAAATCTGCTGGGACGTCCACTCCTGGGAAAGAGAGCTGTTGAATGATGGACTCCAGATAGTGTGGAAATGACCTCTGACCCACCCCAGATTTATGGGAGGCAACAGTTCCTCCTTTAAGGTTGTTGCTGATGTCCTAATTCCAGATGGACTTCTGTCATTGTTATCCTTTGGTTGATCTTTTGCTGAAGGATGAGGAAATCAGATGAGATTTGAAATCTAATGAATAAAAATGAGAATGAATTCCTTTCATCTGGATTCCAAACCTGTGCTACTTATCCTTCTTTGCAGGTGATTGCTGATTTTATTTTGATATATTCCACAGTGGATGTTGATTTTAATAAGGATTCATAAGTACTGGAGAATAACCTGGACTCCCACAAGCAGGAACTCCAGGGTTTTTTGTCTTCGTATTAGTTTAACAGAGTGAGAAACACTTGGACTCTAAAGAGACGAAAGTTGATGGTTGTTCAAAACGGTTTGCTTTAATGCTGGAACTGGGATCTCTCTGCAGACCCAATTCTGATTCTTATGGCCCTTTCTCACCAACACCTACTCAGCGTGGCTTTATTCCAAGGCTTTGCTTGTAACAGGTTCATGGATGCTGCCCCATTTTTGAATCAAATTCGATGTGGTTCCAAGCAAGGTTCCAAACTGTGCTGGGCTGGAAATGCAAAGATTGTTGGTCACCGATTCACTAGGCGCTGGAGTCATCCAGGGTGTCCTGTACGTCTCCACAGTGGTTGGTCTCGCTACCCTAACTTTCCTGGGTCTCTTCTTTTCAGGGTCTGCCGAAAAGCCAAAGATTGTTTAACAGACATTAGATAACATGTTGAACATTGCTACACTGTTCTCAGTGTGGCGTTGTGTTTTTGTCTCATACAGATCATCTCTCCCTAGTGTTTGGACTCTGGCAGCTACCCTGTCGGGACGAGCCCACCCATTAGAGCAGCTTCTCAGTCGCAATGAAAAACCACCCAAGAGCTGTTGAGTGGGCGCTAGTGGGAAAGGGCAAAAGTCGCCAATTTAAAATTACCATCACTGATCTAATTGATCATGTGGTTGGGCGTGACACTGGCCAAGGTGTCCAACTCCTGACCTTCAGGAGTCACGTTAAAGGTGAACTGACTCACCAGCAGCTCTCGTGGAGCCTTTATAAGCAAAGTCAGCACTTTCAGAACTCAGCTGAGAGATGGGGGTGGTGGGGGAGATGGGAGTTTGGGAGGGCCTCTATAAAGTCTGGAGTGATTATTTACTTTCCTATCTTTACGCCGTTTTAAAATTCACTTTTCTTTTCTGCCCCCCTCAGTCCCTTTCACTACCAACTCCCCCATCCTCCCTCCTTCCCAGCTCTTCAGAAAACCGTTTGTAATTGGCCGTTTCGAAGGCACATTGTCTGTGGCTTTTCAGGCTGCAGGTGCATATAGTAAAACCGGAGTCTCGGTTCCTCCCCCGGGCATCTTTGTTCTCTCACCCCGCTTTCCTCACCCCCCCACCGAGCAGAAAATTAGAGCTGCTTTCTGGGGGGGCTGCGTCCTCAGGATTAACCCTTTCAGCGACCGCCGCCTTTCTCATGGAAATATGAGGGAACCTCACACTGGCTAATCGGTCACCGAGGGGAGGGGATCGGAGCGAGAGGGATGGGATAAAAGATGAGGGCACTGGGATCAGCAGGAAGGGGGAGGGGGACCCAAAATGGGTCCAAAAACTCTGGGATATAGAGTAACTCAGGATGTCCCTCTGGTGTGTCCAAAACTATTGGTCCAGGACTGCTGGTCAGCTGTCATGGGTTATCTATCAGAAACACACACACACATTAGCTGTAAATCCATCTGTCCAAGAGCAGGGAATTGAACCGACAACCATCTGATTCTGGCTTCAGGTGGTCCAGCTCTTTGCTGGGTAGCTCACCAAACTTGTTCTGGTTGAAGTTTCATTCCAGAACCAGCTGGGTTCTGGCCGACACCTACCGTACTAGTAAATGCAGGTGTAACCAGTGACCTTTGAACTTCTGAGCTAAAACAAACCAATTAAGTGATTTTCTATTCAAACGATGGACAGGATGATTCTTTTGGTTCTGGTGGATCTGCCATCAGCTGTTCCTCAGCTCTCCTATGACATGGGCTGCTGTTGGACCCAGATCAGAACCTTTAGGCCCCTAAAGTTCTGAGTAGGTAAATGTCTGTGTGAAGCAGCTGGTTTGGGAGTTAGAAAGATTCTGCTGTCTTCTCTGTAGTTGTAGTCCAATTCCATTTCTCTTTAGTAGACCGACTGAATTAAAATATTTCTTCAAACAGCAAAATGATGAAAAATATGCAGTAAAAAAAAAACATGTAAATGAAACATAAATCCTGTCTCACTGGTGTGACGTCAGTCTGATCTGGGACCAGATGTGCTGTTTGTTGGTCCAAATGGTTCTGAGGAGAGGGCAGTCTGAGGCTCGCTATGGTTGAATAAAAAGTAAAAGCCGTGTTTCTGGTGATGATGTAACTGGCTTTATCTTCTCCAGTTACTGCTGCTCCAGTCAGTCCAGTTTGGACTGATCATCTGAGCTCCTGAACAGACAAATTAGTCTTTGTTCCTGATTATCTGTTAAATAAAAACGTCGAGTTCTGCCCAGTTCTACAGAACCCAGGTGATACCGCTGCTCAGGAACGAAGGATTTGGAAACACCACAGAAGCTCCTGTTCTGAGGGGGGAGTCAGTGGGAGGGCAGGGGTGAGGTATGGAGGGCGTGAGTGAATAGGGGGGAGGGAGGGGGTGTCAATAGAAGGATTTTCTGGTCCAGTACCTCACATTGCCCAGCAACAAGCAGCCAGGCTTCAACAAGTGGTTTCCATGGATCTGCTGGTTCACAAAGAGCTGCGGTCCCTCTGCTGGACCGAGTGGTGAGCTGAGGACACGGTCTGGTCAAAGCCCGCCTGAAGGACACGGAGCTCAGCTTGTTTAAGACCAGGAGCAGGAGGGATGGAACCAGCTCAGAGCAGGAACTGATCCAGAAAACCTGCTAGGGTTCCACAGACAGGATCTGGGTCAACCAGGACTGAGACACGGGGACATTAACCCAGAAACACACAGACGTGTGACACGGGGAGACAAACATGAACAGGGACATATGCACACAGACATGGACACATGAAAGTGTGGCTATGTAAACACTTGGACATGTGGACACATCTGTTGACATGTGGAAAGAGACATGGACATTGGGACATATGAACACACGAGGACACAGACGTGAGGACAGGACGTGCTCTGATGTGGTACAGCGCTCAGACCAACAGGAACCAGAGGACCGTTCCACCAGCGTTTAGCATCAGAACCCGTCCTCCCAGCATGCCTCTGTGGTACCAGAGAGTTGGACCTGATGAAACCCAGTAGGGGTCCGGTCTGGATCCGGTTCTGACTGCAGGTCTAAAGACTCATTTAAATGGGAATATTTAAGGTTTTTACATTTTATTGAACATGTTTGTTTTAACAAGACGGGTCAGAACCTTTTCACTAAGACAAAGTCCAGTAGAACCAAAGAAGCTGATGACACACACGCACATAAGATCCAAATGCAATCAGAACTTTTAATGATTCTGATCAGAGGAATGTAGAAGATGAGTCCACAGGAACCAGACGGCGCTGGACCAGAGGTACCACCATCAGAACCAGCCATCAGAACCAGCTGTCTCGTACCATCAAGTGTTACAGAGCAGGTCCAAGTGGACCTTTGGTCCTTACTCCTTTTTCTTCTTCTTCTTCTGCTGCTCTGGGCTGCAGTTCCAGTAGTACAGAACCTGCAGCGTGATGATACCGTTACAAGTGGAGGAGATGACATAAGTCAGCGCCATCAGAGAGTCGCCCGTCTCCTGGAACAACACAGGAACAGGTCCAGTTAAAGCCTCAGAGCAGGTCCAGTTAGACTAGAACAAAACCAGTGTCAGTACCTGCAGAGAGGTGAAGATCCGTGCAACAGAACCAGCAAAGAGCAGGAAGACAGAGACGGCTGAGAGCTGTCCGGTGTGTCCGTTACGGAAGTTAGTGGCTGCCTGGATCAGCTGATATATGCACACACGCGCACGCAACATTTAAAATCTGGTCACTCGGTCATTAAACCCAGTATCAAGTATTTGAGGTCAGTTAGAACATCATAACCAGTTTGTCGACCCAGAGTCCTCCAGGCCTGTGCAGACCAGGGGCCTCATTCATTGAGCTTGCTTATGCACAAAACAGGCTCTGAATATTGTGTAAATAATTTTTTATGCAAACTTTGTAAATTAATAAAGAAAAACTTGACTGGAAAATTATTGCAACTTTAAGCTAACTCCGATTGTGGCGTAAACTCATTTTTGGAGACGGGGAAACTGGCAGCGTAACCAGTGAGATGGTGAAATTAAAACACATTTACAGACTTTGAGACCCTCATGCCACACACGCACATACACACAGGAAGGCAATAAAACATTTTTTTGTGCCTATGCCAAACCCCAGAGCCTTGATTTCCATCTCGGTTGTCATGGTTACCCATCGAATGCCTTCAATCAGCTGGTTTATGTATATGCACAATATTCACAACATAGCAGACAGTGGGTGTGTAGGAGGCGGGGTGTGATCCAAATACACCTGAACACATTTCTAGGGAAGAGTGTGATTAATAAGCAGTGTTCTCTAGGTCGGAAAATTAGCGCAAGTAAAGCTTTTTTTTGCTGATCGTAGTGAGTATCTGTAGGATGGTCTAGACCTGTCGGATTTATGTAGATCCCAGAAGTTACCAAGTAATCTATGAGGGCCTTGATGCCTGATCTTATAACAGAGGTCCCTGATGGGGGCCTACCTAGAATCCAGCAGCTGGTTATGATGTTCTGGCTGATCAGTAGAACTGATTCTGTGTTGGACCTACCCTCCCAGTGATGATGGCCGGCATGTTAAAGGCCTGCATGGACGTAACCACTACCATGGGAGTGACCGGAGATAGGAGGACCAGCACCAGGATCACATACACAACCAGGAAGAGCAGGCCTGCAGGACAGGAAACAAACCGGGATAACTGTTTAACATACAGAGTGGATCTCAGTTTACAGACCGTGTCCTGGTGTGCTCCGGTCTTACCTCGGCTTGTTCTTCCTCCGTAGTGCTGGATGAGGAAGGCAATGGTGACGGTCTGCAGCATGAGGAATAGAGCCTCCCCCCAGGCACTGAGGAGCAGAAATAACCAGGGTTCATTCATACAGAGATGTTAGAGCGGCCCGCTTCAGACTGAACAGAACCAACCTGAAGGGGAACTTGTTGGCGATGCTGTAGGCCATCGTTCCAGTGATGGCCAACAGCTCCAGGAGCACAGAGTTCAGACTCAGTCCCTCAGCGCTCCGCGCTCCCATCAGCTTTATGATCTGAGGTAATTTCACTGTCAACAAAGAGGAGCAGAGTCACGGGCCTGGAGGGCCTTCTGATCAAAGCCTCCAGGGACATTCAGAACAAAGAACTCAAAACATTTCATCAAATACATTTATGATTAATTTAATCATGATGTCATCATGAGGTCATCTTGAGCTGCGTTTCCTGAACTACAGCTACACCTATCCTGTAGGCAGTCTGACCAAAGAAGCTGCTGTTATTTTCACACACCACAGATGAAAACTAAAACTGGTTACACACATCTAAACCACAGCACACCCATGCCATGGAGAGACGTAAAAGACACATTTGCACGAATGTCAAAATGTACAGAAAAAGGTCAAAAGTAGATTATTTCAGAACCTGCTGTGCTCCTTAACCCGACTGATTTTTTTCTGTTTTTGTAACTAAAGGTTCTGGTGAGCTTTCACTGAATAAACTCAATAAACATTTGACTGAGTTGAAGTGCAGCTAGTCCTTCACAATAAAAGTCTCAAACACTCATTCATCTTCTAAACTGTTTTTGTTTTTTAACTTTTCATGGAAATAGTATTTCAGCATTTAAATAGAAGTAGAATTATATTTTAGAATATTTTAACTACTGTTTAAAGCTATAGCAATAGCAAATTTGGAAAACACATTAGATGAAAACATTTTTTCATGTCCTAAAATAAATATATTATGGAGATGAAAAAGAGCAAAAAAAATAATAAAGTGGTTCTCTTGCATTTGTCTAAAAACCTCTGCCAACAACACGTTTTGGACCGAAAGCAACTATTGGTCGGCCTGGCTGAACTGCCGCACTTTCCTGGGTCCTCCACTCATTACGCACTCTTGTATTTAACAACAGAACACCACTGGTGTGAGAGGTTCTCCGCTCAATAATATCAGAGAAGGAGAAACAGCCGGCTGCTACCACTTCAACTTTAGGACAAACTACCAGAGTCCCAAAAAGAAAAACACCATTTGAAGTCACGGACAACAAAAGACATTTAGACCTAGGGCGATGGTGGCAGAGGAGTTAAGTTGCCACCTTGCAATCGGAAGGTCGCAGGTTCGCAACCTGTCTGTTGCTGTCGTTGTGTCCTTGGGCAAGGCACTTAACCCGCCTTGCCTGCTAGTGGTGGTCGGAGGGACCGGTGGCGCCAGTGTACGGCAGGCCCTGCCTCTGTCAGTGCGCCCCAGGGCAGCTGTAGCTATAATGTAGCTCATCCCCACCAGCGCGTGTGTGAATGGGTGGATGACTGATTGTGTTGTGAAGCGCCTTGGGGGGTTGTAGAACCCTAAGAAGGCGCTATACAAATACAGGCCATTTACCATTTACCTAGAAAACAGCGACTGGTGTTTAGCGCTATCTCGTTTCCTCTTGCATTTTGGGAAAATACCCGAGGGGAGGGGTGAGTGTTCCATGACTGTGTGTAGATTCACTAAAACAGCTTTAATGGCATTTTTATTTAATTTTCTTAGATTTCTAGTTTGCGTCAACCTTTCAGTTTTTTTCTAGAAATACTATTTAGATTTATTTTTCTTGATATTTTCACTTTATTCTTGCTTTTCTCCTTAGACGTGGTGCTACCGCTCCTTCATAATTCAGAGTAAAGTTAGTGGGTTGTAAACAGGAGACACATTTACCCATCACTGATCCCAGGATAATGCCTATCCCCAGGGCTTTGCTCACGACGACCTTCAGACATGGTACTGCAACGAAACACACAGAAAGGAGTCATCACTTCACTGTTAAAGAACACAGACCAAACCAGCCTCATGGAGACCAGTAAACCTCCAGTTCAAATCTTGTCATGGTTTTTTCAGTGTTGTTCCAATGACAACTGCAGTAATATCAGAGCAACCCAAAGTGTTAAAGGAGTCATCACCTATAATAGCGTAGATATCTACGTCCTATTATAGTCTTTTAGGCCATTAAAATAAATTGTATTGGAAAAATAAATTAAAAATGTGCTTTTCTGATCCTTTTTTGTAAAGGGCATATTTTCTCGCGAGGTCACACGCGATATTTCGGCTGAGCCAGACTGAGGGGCGCGTTGATTGGTGGAAGGAAGCAGGAAGCAGCTTCAGCGTCTTGCTCCAAAATAACAAAAGTTATAACTGAACCCGACCTGGCAGTGACCTACTGGATCCCACCGTGTATGTACGAGCCTGAGCCTCGTGCGTAATGGCTTCCTCGCTTGTTTTTTTTCAGCGAAGCGCCGTAAACTGGAAAATGATGGGAGCGGCATTGGAGATCTGTAAACAGTCTGGATGGGATAAAGCAAGCTAAACAGCCTGGCACTGGCTCATCATGCTGTTGTGAAGATCAAATACACAAACCAAGTGGACTTTTTTCCCCGCAACACGGATCAGCAACGGTAAGACATCATTTATGCGTTTCACGTTATGAAATGAGCTTTGTTGTGCTGGTTTGTTCGCTGCTGGCCTCATATTTGGTTCTATTTAGCCTTTGTGACGACATATAGGCCAGAGCTCAAGTTCTCGTTTTGGAGTGCGCGTGCTCGTGGGGTGCATGTGAGCTGGTTGAAGAAGGCAAGATTAAACAAACGTGTCAATGTTAAATATCGGCTTCTCAGCCAGTGAAAAATCATTAGGAAGCCATTATAGACATTTTTTCAAGTGGAAAAGTGAAAATTTCAGGTGATGACTCCTTTAAACATGTCTCGTATCACACCCCTCGTTCAGGTAGGTAGGTTTGTTTTCTCAGATAAAGACCACCCACCTACAGCACCTAAAGGAAATGAGGATCATCATTCATCTGGCTCAGCACTGCTGTTTGGGTCAGCAGTTCCCCCTGCTGGTGGAAAGTGGAAGTTCTTTCCAAATTAAAAACACAGAACTTGTATAAGAAGAAAAGAGATTTTCAATAAACTGAATCAGGGTTTGGCCTGAGAGGAAAACATCCTTCAGCCTTTCCAGGTACCGCCACAAAGAGTCGTGAGAAATCATTTTAGAGGAAGAGAAGTTGTCGGCAAAATGAAAGCAGCTGATACATGTGAACGGTTCAGAAAACTTAACCCTAGCTAGGAGGTCAGGAGATGGTTTATGCACTGATTCAGGGATGAAATCCTGACAGAACTTCCGGAGTTTTTCAAAACAATGTGCAAAGGAAACTACAGAAACCTTTTAAACCGTTCAATGTCAAGTGGGAACAATGCCACCAAATATAGGACCAGAGAAAGTCTGGAATCCCCAGAAACCCAAAATTACTGATGCAGAGTTTGATCCACACCAGAGAGCCAGCAGAACCCATAAACATCCAGGAGTCCAGAGAACTGGACCTGGACCCAGAAACCCCAACAGAACCCAAACCAGGCTGTTGGAGGTGATCAGGATGTGACTGAAACAAACTTTATTTCTCTCCTAAATAAAAAAGTTAGCTTCCGTATCCCGTTCCAGATTTTTACAGGTGCACCATCTTTGATCAGAAACAGTTCAACTACAATACAGAACATGCTCAAACCTCCCTCCAATATTCAGAACAGAACATTTAAATCACAGTTTGTGATTTGTGAAACCTTTCTCTGAATGTTAAATTCAGTGCGTTTTTTGCATCTACACCACATCAGAACCGGACCGGTTTAAATACTGTATAAATATATGTTATCTGATCAGCTGTTTGAAAATTTAAACACAATAAATGACCCGGAAGTTAATCAGCGCAGGTCAGAGCGGTGCGTTTCATCACACCAGCGGCTGTAGCCGCGCTAACAGCAGCTGCTCACCGTCCAGGAAGTTAAAGTTGAGGAAAAACTCGTCGTAGCAGGACTCTGGCATAAAGTAGGACAGTAAAATCCCTTTAAAAGGGTCCATAAAAGACGAGCCTTTCAGAACGTCTCCGTTTTCCGCCATTTTGGATGACGTTGGTCTAAATGTGTAACGGAAATACGGCCCCCCTAGTCAGAATAGCGCTACATGGGTTCCGGCAGGAACTGAAACTGCGCACGCGCACAGTCCACTTTAATCGAGTAGTAAGTACAAACAGGGGCGCCATATATTTTATTA
>SSNS01000562.1:75681-104937 GCA_006937985.1 Aphyosemion australe
TTACATATTGTGATAAAAAAATCTAAATTGAACAAATCTTGGGTATTTTTGATGATTTTGCCCTGTTTCTAAATTCTGAAATCTGAAAACAGGACTTTGGTCTACTGAGCAATTTCCTCAGCCCAAGTAAGATGGTTCTGATATCTCTGGTTCAGGGAATGACTGAACAAGACACCAAGAGGCTTAGATAGTCTGACTTTTTCCTCTGTTATTTAAATTAAATTAAATGAATTTCGTTTTAAATCCGATGCTTTGTCTGGCCTGCAGGGGGCAGCATGACGTCAACGCTGCATGTAAAGTTATGTTGTAAACTATCTGACTGGCGAAGAAGAACAAGAAGTAGTAGAAGACCCGCGGTACCAGACATGGATCCCGTCGGCACCGTGGGTGTGTATCAGAGACAGTGTCTGTCAGAAACACAGCTGGACTTTCCCGGTCTCCCCTACTCTGTGTCGGTCCTTAAAGTCGGTTACTGTTCCCCTCAGACCGACGGGACGTTCCGAGCCGACGGGACCATTAGCCTCATAACGGGAATCAGGACCATCCTGGTGGACACCGGAGGACCGTGGGACCGGGAATTCCTCCTAAGGTCTTTAGAAGACAGAGGGTTGAAACCCGGGGACATCGATCTGGTTGTGGGGACTCACGGACATTCAGACCACATCGGAAACCTGAACCTGTTTCCTTCTGCCCAGACCATCGTGGGGTTCGATATCAGTGAGGGGGACCGGTACCGTCCGAACCAACTGGCTCAGGGGCAGAATTACTCAGTGGACGAACATGTAGGTACCACTCCAGTCTGCTGGCCACAGGTTTCAGGTGTCCCTCTGCATGTCCCCACAGTGTGACCTCAGGTTCTGGAGAATCTAACAACCCTTAGATCGGTTCCCCCAGAGCTGGACTGGATTCTAACCCAGAACCTGGTCTTTCTGGACTTTATTTGTTCATACAGACAGAGGGATGTTCTGATCCAAGTCTCAAAGTTCTGTTTAGAGTTTTTAGGTCTAAACAAGAATCCAACATCAGAACTATGACAGAGAGGGACCAGTTCTGGTTCTCAGGGCCGATGCAGGTTCTGGTTAAGCTCTGACCTTCTGGTTCTGATGACCAGAATGATGAATGCACTTTTCTGATTCAAATGTTTATCATACTGAACCACGCAGACCCAATCCAGTCAGCTGAACCCAGCTAGAACCAGAAGACTACTGGATTTGGAGAATCGGGTCAAAAATCATCGTGTGATTCGGGCCTTAATGGGCTTGTCTAACACTGCATACTGAGGAAAAATGAAGTTTATCTTTAAAACACCTTTCACTGATAAAGATCACAAAAGTCAAAATGTGATTTAAAACAATAAGAGCAAATGAATAATACAGATAAATAAAAACAACAATTAAAAAAACGCAAAAGGATCTTAAATAAAAACATTCATTCAGTGGTACCAGATCACTGACACCAATCAAACTCTAAGCTGACAAGCTAACCAAAGCTAATGGAAGTTGATGTGCGCTTTTAGCCAGAAAAACGGAGAAGGGTATGGCTGCAGACCCGATCGCAGATTCACGCCGACTGCAACAGTTTTAACGAGAGGCCGAGGCTGATGCCTTCCCTGGAGCAGGCAGGGGCAAAGAGGAAACTGCAGTTTTACTCACTTCCACGTTGGCTTCACTTTTGGCAGGCAGAGATGGCCCCTTGGTCTAAACTAGTTCCATCAATTCTATTAAAGGAGTCATCACCTGAAATTTTCACTTTTCCACTTGAAAAATGTCTATAATGGCTTCCTAATGATTTTTCACTGACTGAGAAGCCGATATTTAACATTGACGCATTTGTTCTTCAACCAGCACACATGCACCCCACGAGCACGCGCATTCCAAAAACGAGATTCGCCTATATGTCGTCACAAAGGCCGAATATAAACAAGTGAGGCCAGCAGCGAACAAACCAGCACAACAAAGCTCATTTCATAACGTGAAACGCATAAATTATGTCTTACCGTTGCTGATCCGTGTTACGGGGAAAGAAAAGTCCACCTCGTTGTGTATTTGATCTTCACAACAGCGTGATGAGCCGATGCCAGGCTGTTTAGCTTGCTTTGTCCCATCTAGACTGTTTACAGATCTCCAATGCCGCGTCCCATCATTTTCCAGTTTACGGCGCTTCGCTGAAAAAAAAAACTCAAGCGAGGAAGCCATTACGCACGAGGCTCAGGCTCGTACTGTTGGATCCCGTAGGTCACTGCCAGGTCGGGTTCAGTTATAACTTTTGTTATTTTGGAGCAAGATGCTGAAGCTGCTTCCTGCTTCCTTCCACCAATCAACGCGGCCCTCAATCCGGCACAGCCGAAATATCGCGTGTGATCTCGAGAGAAAATATGCCCTTTACAAAAAAGGATCAGAAAAGCACATTTTTAATTTATTTTTCCAATACAATTTATTTTAATGGCCTAAAAGACTATAATAGGACGTAGATATCCACGGTATCATAGGTGATGACACCTTTAAGGTGCTGTGATTGACAGGGTCAAAGGTCAACACACAGTTATATATACTGTACATACACACTAGTATACATAAACAGTAATAAACATTCTCGTGGTCATCTCTTGTCCTAGGTGTCTGTCATTCCCACCCCTGGCCACACCGGACAGGACGTCAGTGTCCAGGTTCTGGGGACGTCAGCAGGAACTGTGTTGGTTGCAGGGGATTTGTTTGAGAGCTGGTCAGATGAGGACACATGGAGGGATCTGAGTCTGGATTGCGCAGTCCAGGAAGTCAACCGTCACAAGGCCCTACGTACTGCTGATGTTATCATACCAGGACACGGACTTCCTTTCAGAGTGGTCAGGACCTGATATCACAGAGAAAGAATTGTATAACATAGTATACATAAACAAACACACACACACACACTGACTCTGTATGATGGCTGTGTTTGTGGTCAAGAGCTGCTCACATTAAATGTGACTGGTTCCTGGAGATCAGACCTGCTCTGACTCCCTCCTGGGGCTTACGTGGATGCTTTTAACCTAACTAGTCACAATAAAGTTCAGAACTGTGGGTGGGGCTGATCCACATGGGGTTCTGTGTAGGAGAGTCAGGTTGGCCTAAAAACTTCATCATGGTGCAGAAGACCCCCCCCACACACACACACACACACACAGTCTGGTTTGGAGGGGATAGATAAATGTTTCAGTGTCTGGCTAAAGAATAAAGACCCTAATGAAACATAGTTCTGGTTCATCTCTAGTGCTTCACCATCTTTAAACTATCTGACCCTTTTAGAACCAGCTCACCAGACCCCAATATTGGGTATCTCGAGGTCTTGTTCACGAGTGAGCGAAACATGGAGCGCAAGATCGATAGACGGATTGGTGCTGCATCTGCAGCGATGCAGGCGTTGTACCGGTCTGTTGTGGTGAAGAGAGAGCTGAGCCAGAAGGCGAAGCTCTCGATTTACAGTTCGATCTACGTTCCTACCCTCATCTTTAGGGACTTGAGCTTTGGGTAGTGACCGAAAGAGATGAGATCACGGATACAAGCGGCTGAAATTAGTTTTCTCTGCAGGGTGGCTGGGCTCTCCTTTAGAGATAGGGTGAAAAGCTCCACATTGAGAGGAGCCAGTTGAGTGACTCCAAAATGTAACGAGATCAGCTCAAACAGCTGGATTGTTTCTGTAGTCTTCCTCAGAGAGTTCCACAGGCTACAGCCTCAGACGGTAGTCAAGCAGCCGCGCGTCCCAGCTCCCTCGGGAGAAGGGAGTGTGCGGCTGCTTGTGTGTAGAGATCCCGGGCGGCCGCCTCGCAAGGATTAAGCAGCACATTCGTGGATCTCTGATCGCAGGCTGCTGCTGGTAAAAGGCACGTTGCCCAAACTCAGCAAACCTCCATTCTGCAGCGATGACCTCGTGGATCTTTGACCGTGGTGGACCAGTAAAGTCCCGAAGCCTCAGCTAGCCTCGGTTAGCTTACGGTACCCAGTCAGCCCACGTTATATTTCAACCCATCTTTGACCAAGCAGTGTTATGTTAAACACACAGCATCTTCCCCCATTCAACCAGCGAAATAAAGTACAGAAATATAATTTTACTTGCTGATAAAAATGAAGCAGAGACTTCTTGGATGATCTCTTGGTGCAAACAATTCCACAGCTTTCCCTCTTTGTCCAAATAATTCCATGATTAACATCCAAACACGAACACGCAGAAAACGCAACTAAAGTTCAGAGTTGAAATGGCCGAACATCTATTAACGTGAGGCTGAGGCCTTCCTTGGAGCTAGCTGCTTATGCTAGCTCTGAAGCTAGCTCTGACGCTCATGCTTCCTGTCAATCAAATCTAACTATTCATAATTTCAAGTATTTAATTACACCTAAATGAAAGAGTTACAAAAAAAAATCCACCTCAGAGTTGTTAGGACTATAAACTAGACCTATTAAACACAAAATGGAAAATTGAACCAGGCTGTAAAGATCTTTTTTTCAGCTATGAAGTTGGCATTTTTAACATGGGAGTCAATGAGGATTTGCTCACTTCTGGAGCCACCCCCAGTGGATGAGGGGAGAACTGCAATTTTTGCCACTTTCGTGTTTGCCTCATTTCTGAACCAGAGGGGTTCCCCCTTGGTGCTAACCAGTCAGCCAAAGGGATATCCCTGTGCCCAAGCAGCCAGGGCGCATGATCAATCGGGATACAGTGACAGGATGCTCACCCTGTCACATTAGGATGCCTCTCTGGTGAGGTTTTCCAACCACGTCCAACCAGGAGGAGACCTAAAGGGAGACTCAGGACACGCTGGAGGGAATATGTTTCTTGGCTGGCCTGGGAACACCTTGGGATCCCCCCGGAGGAGCTGGCCCAAGTGGCTGGAGAGAGGGAAGTCTGGGCCTCTGCTTAGGCTGCTGCCTTCGCGACCTGACCCCGGATAAGTGGAGGAAAATGGATGGATGGAACACCAGGTGTGACCAGATGTGAAAGTCCTAACAGCAGAGGGGTTTAGTCTTCTAATATATTTAAATCCACCTCCGACTGTTTATAGCATTCTAGAAAATGAGCCGATTCTGTGTGTGGCCCATGTCTTCCACACAGAACTGATCATAAACATCCTGCATCAATCGAGGAGAAGTCGGCATGAATCTGCTGACTTCTCAGAAATTTACTCTGGTCCACCAGTGGTTGGCTCAGATGAGTCTCTGACACATCCCTGTTAGTCAGAGTTCTATTTGTGGCGCTAGCAGGCTGATAAAGGAACTTCCTTATTGCCTGAATGTGTAACGATCCTGTCTCAGAGTGGTAGTACCAGTCAGAAGGGACGCATCATAAATGTTTTATTCTACATATAAAAGCCTGAAGGTTGTTCTTTAATCTGAGGTTATCTAAAAAACTGAAGAAGAACCTCTGTAGATGTTCCTGTTCTGGTTTTGTTTATGACAGTTAAACATGATCTTTCTTTGCTAGGTTATGAATTTGTTTTTATCATTAGAGATAAAATTGTTTTACATCAACAAGTTCCTCTGAGAATCAGTAACCATCTGAGTGGGTCTGATCTTCAGGAGGTTTATCAACAATTTATGAACATTCTTAGCAGGTTCCTCCTGGTGCCTGACTACACCCCCTCCCTAGATCATGATCAACCTGTATTAAGCTGGTCAGATGAAAGCAAGTGAAAACTCAGCTGTCCCTGTCTTCATCAGTATCAGTTGTGTTTTACTGCCAAGTAAGTGAGAGTTTCACATTAGTAGGAATTTGCTTCAGCAGAACGGTGCAAACATACAAGAGAAAAATAGGATGCATCAAAATAGATTATGAATAATAAACATGAGAAACAATGTCATCTGTAAGCAGATCTGTATGGTTGTAATGGTTTTTGTGGGAGTGGTTTAAACAGACCATGACCAGGATGAGAGGGGTCAGCTCTGATTCGACCTGCATGCCTCAGAGCCCTGGGGGTGTACAGATCGTGGATTGATGGAAGTCTGACTCTGTGTAGTCTGTGCTTTTCCCTGGCAGTGGCCCCAGCGTACCACACAGTGATGGAGGAAGTGGGGATGGACTCACTGATGGTCATGTAGAACTTCACCATCATCATTGACATTCTGAGTTTTCTCAGCTGCCACAGGAAGAACAGCTGATGGACATCTCCCACTTAAGACTGTGAGTAATGGTCGTCCCAAGAAAGCGGAAGGAGTCCACGGTTGAGATGGGGGTGTCCATCAGGGTTATGGGAGCCAGTGGAGCTGACACTCTCCTGAAGTCCATAATCATCTCTACTGTCTTCTGAGCATTCAGCTCCAGGTTGTTGTTGCTGCACCAGGACACCAGATGTTCTATCCCCCTCCTGTACTCGTCCCCGTCTGAGATGAGGCCAATGAGGGTGGCATCATCCCTGCACCTTCACTTCAGACTCAGGTCGTCTACCTGGGAGACCTGGGAGCTTGAGGGTCATTTGCTTTTGTTCTTTTTTAACACAGTGTAGTATGTTTTGGCTAGCAACTCTAGCCTTCATCAGAGCTGCTGGTGTGGCGTTGTCGGTACCAGATCTGCTCGGGTGCCAGATTGGCTCGGGGTCCTTCGCCTGCCGATGATGATGTCAAAGTACGGCAAATCCACTTGGATTTCACACATAAGTTTTGGAAAGAGTTTAGTCTTGTTTCTTATCGCCTAATTTTTTGCTTTATAGCTGTTTTTGTTAATAAAACACCATATTGTCATAGTTTTGTAAAGAATGTGAAACTACATCAAACCAACACCACACTTCCAAAAAGCACAACAGTTTTTATATGTGAAAAATTGTAAATGTATTTACAGAATTAGCAGCCATTTCTGTTTTTATGTGGAATTCTGTATATTTTGTTAGTTCTTAAATTCATTCATTCATTCAAAATGTTGCTTGCTATTTGTTCAATAAAGTTATTTTATTTTTATTTTGCCCCTTTTCATCAAAATCAAAAGCTGCTGAGGATCTCTGTTTATCAATTGATATTTTTGCTTTTATTTTACGTTTCCTTTGGCAAAACAAACATATTTTCCCTGAAAAGTGTTTGTTTTTGGACTACAGGACTACAACCACAAGGACTACAACCACAATTTTGTTCAAACCAATCAAAATCTTCATCGTCAACGTGCTACCGTTTTATGAACGTGGTATCGTAACTTCTGTAAGTCTTACGTTCAGCCAATCATCTTGACGTCACCGGCAGGCGCAGGACCCCGAGCAGATCTAGTACCGACAGCGTCACTTCCTTGAATCCGCGGGCAGCAGAGGACGGTGTCACCCCCTGCTGTCCCATGCATGATCCAACATGTAGACTCCATCATCTCTGTTCATGGTTGTGTGTCCACGTCTCCTTCTATCGCTTCCTTGATCCATCCTTTGTATTTTTGTTGTTATGATCCGTGTTCTGTCCCAGTCCATTACACGGTTTTCTCTTGTGCAGTGGTCTGTTTCGGCTGATTTCTTTATTGTGCTTTCTGCTTCTCGTTTCGGTAAATAACTATCTTTTTACTACGCTGTGTTAAAAATACTGGGCTCAGATGTTCCTGTACACTATGGTTGTGGTGATCTGTGTACACCCTGCTGGTATGAGCTGGACTGTCTCAGGAATCTTTGCACATCTGCATCCTGGGTCCTGCTTGGTATGGCGATCATGGACTACAATTCTGGTGCTGCCATGATCAGAACCTCTGTACTGGTCTTCAGTCCAGACATTTCTAGCCACCGGTAAGACTACAGGATATCAGCCAATCCCTCCATCAGCCTTTGGTACACACCATGCAGGGTTCCTGCTCCTCCCTTTCCACACTGGGTGTCTACTGTCTGAGACATTACCTCATTCATCACTGGGACCATTTCATCCTGTTTAGTGGTCTGATGCTCACTAGTCATCAGTCTCCCTCCTTTCTCTTAGTGCCATGGTGCTGGACTAACCCCAAGGGGGGTGCGCCCTACTAATTGAGAACCACTGCTGTACACAATGAACATTGTGCAACACCCCCCCCCCCCCCACACACACAGTGAGAGGGGGGCGCAAAAAATGTATGTATCCTAGGGGGGGCTTCACCGAAAGTATTTGAGAACCACTGCCCTAACCTGTTAGCTACCCTGTGAATAATTTATTAGAACAGCGATTGTGTACCTGTGTAAAGTTCATCTGCTGATTAGATAAATCACACACACCTGGTCTTTGTTAGTGTTCTGTCACCAATGACGGAATCCAGAAGATCTGACGCAGGATCATAGATCATAGTCCAGTACAAACAAACAGAACCTGTTAAATAAACAACACAAACATGACCGCTCTGCTCCATAGTTGTCATGGATACGTTGATTCAATGTGCTGTTTCTAGATTTAAAGGTGTTTCTGGTTTTTTTTTGGATAGTTCTTGCTAGACCCTTTCATCTTTAAAGAAAGAATAAATCTGATTTGTGAATCCTCTTGAAGGTTTTTAAAGCTGATAAACATTTTGATTTAAATATTTTAATTCAACAAATCTTTAGGTCCAGAAACACCAGATGCAGTTAGATCATATACTGATAAATAAGTAATAACTCCTTATCTCCTGCTCCACCCTGAACCCTCCGCCCTCTGACACAAGAACTATTTATGGTATTTAAACACTTGTTCCATTTCCTGTCATTGATGGATGAAGCTGAGTCGACAGTTTGATAGCTCAGACTTGGAGAGAAAATCATTTGATTGTCAGTGTTTCTTCAAGAAGTTTAAAATAGTTTAACAGTTTATTCATCCATCTGCTGACAACATGTGTACCGGCGCGTGCTCCAAATTTATTGCCATCCCTCTCTACATCCTGGCTCTGGTGTCAGTCATCTGCAACATCATGCTGTTCTTCCCTGACTTTGATACACAATATGCCAAGCAGGACAAGAAAGAGGATGCACGACTCACAGATGAGGTCAAATACATGGGAGGCCTGATCGGAGGAGGACTCATGGTGAGTAGACCTTTTCAGACCACAGTCACTAGAACTTCTGTCCTTTGTGTTGAACAGAACACGTGTACTAGCTGCAGGCAGAGTACAGACAGTTTATCCAGACCAGGTCAGTTCTGGCTCGGTCCATCAGGACTCAGGCTTTAACTTTGTGAGTTTGTTGATTAGAGAATTATCTTCATTTTCTAATTAAACCCTCAGGCAGAGATAACAGATCCTAACCTTACTGATCTGAACAAATCTAGAAGTACGACTTCCTTCAGCGTATGATGGGACTTTGACCCTTAGCTTAAGGACTTCCTGCTTCTGGACACCAAGTCCTCTCACAGGTTATGAGTGGAACTTTAGGCTGAAGACGAAACTGCTCCATTAAAGTGTTTGCAAACCTGTTTGCTCTGCAGTCAGCGGACCTGCTCAGTGTGTGACCTTACAGCAGCTGGTGTAAAATTAAAGCATTCTCAGGGTGGATTCAAAATGTTCTTGTTAGTTTTTCATCAATTTTTGAATCAAATTTTCTCTTAAAACACACAGTCATTGCTGGCATCTAGAACCCATCTAAAAAGTAGTGTGGAACACAGTCTGGAACCCGCCTGAGGCCCTCTTCAGAAGCTGCGGCATGTATTGGAGATTGAATTATATTATACTAATGTGTGATTAAAAAGCAAACATATTTGTATAAAGTTTGCACGTATGAACTTGCTGAATAGTCTGGGTGAATAGGCGTGTTGTTTGTTCATTATCAGTGGTTCTGGTTTCTAGCAGCTGCAGCCCAGAGAGAAGGTGGCCTAACAGCTTATGATGTTTTATTACTTAGATGTTTATGAATGTTGCTGATTGATATTTAATATTTTTTCACCAATCAGTACCATGACTTTGTAACAGTTACCTCAGCACGCTGGGAGTCGCCTGTGTTCCAGGACCCTTTTGGGTCTGGTTGAACCAGGCTAGTTGCTGTTAGCTCCACCTTATTCTGCACTTTGCTCCGGCTAATGCCACATCAGCATTTGTTCAGAGATGTTTCAGCTCTTTGACTGATATGATGTGACAAACTGATCATGTGACTAATGCCTCCAGACTTGATAAGCAGGACATCCATGTTGGACTTCTGATGGCAAAGGCGGTCCTGTGGAGCATAGCATAAAGGAACTATGTTACCATTCCAGTTTGCAGAATTTCTCCATAAAACTTCTAAATGAGTCCTACCTTACCAGCCAGCTTCATGGAAAGCCTCTGTTTAGAAAAATAGAGGTTACAACACTCGTGACTGACTAGTCTAACCTAAAGTCTAGTCCTAGCAAACCGCTAGTGCATGCACCTGTGCAGTGCATGTGTGTTGCTGCCATCTTTAAACAGCTACAATCTCCTACATTCTTCAGTAGTTATAATAATTTATACTTTATCCTCTTGGGGAAATTCTTCTCTGCATCATCCCTAAGGAGCAGTGGTCTGCTACTTGTACATAGCCTGCCATGCCAATGCTTCCTTATGGTAAGCAAAGGGCCTGGTATTGCCATAGATATCATATATATCACTAGATTCCTTACCCGCGCTGTTTGTCAATTTGATGAACGTCCCTACACGGTGGCCACCTTACTTCGGACAGCTGTCCCCTTTCATAACATTGGTGTCAATGGTGCATGTACTATTTACTAGGGGTGTAACAATATCCAAATCTCACGATACGATATTGTCACAATATTAACCTCACGATACAATATTTATTGCGATATTGTGGGGAGGCTCACGATAATAAGACTAACAACATAAAATACTTTGACTGGAATCCTCCGTGCTGCGTTCACTGCTGTAGCCTCCATACTCCATGTTTGTTTATCTTTGCTGTGTGGGCTGCACGCACTCCCATTGGCGAACTGGCCGATGACGCGGAAGAAAAGGATCATGGTCTATGTAGTTTACTTTGCTATGCTCTGGTGGAGCAGAGTGAAAAGTGTTATTTTTACCTCAAGACGTACTGTACGATATCGTGACAAGACCACGACGATATTGTAGTCATTTTACTACGATGATATCGCGATATTGCCAATATTGTTACAGCCCTACTATTTAAATAACTCTAACTTGTTCAATTTTCAAACGGTTTGATTTGTTATAAACGCCAGAGATGTCGCTATGAAATATGACGGATTTGGCCCGTTAGTTTAAAAATGTGCAAGTATGTCCTATCAAGCCTATGTGTTATGGTTTGTAATAATGCAACCCGCTTGTAAATCCGTTAATATTTAATCGAGTTAGGATTGTTTTTGTTTAAGCTGTTCACTCACCTTCCATCTGCTACCATTGAGAACACTAATGATAAGCTGTCCGAAGTAAGATGGCCACCATGTAGGGACGCTGTTGACTCCCAGTTAAGGCATATAACAATATATATGATATCTATGGGTAACGCTCCCATTCAAATAACCCCAACCCATGAGAATTCTAACCGAGCCAATCAGCGCTGAGCAGCATACGTCACACACCGCGACGCTCAGTTTCTCATAAACAATGAAGACGGCGTCTGAAGTAGGGCTGCACGATATTAGGAAAACCTGCGATATGCGATAACAGTGCTTAATATTGCGATATCGATATTACTTGCGATAAATGAACAAATACTTACATCTGCAGTTTTTGTATATATACTTTAGACACACCACTCCATCCTCTATCATTATTAATACAGTAACAAAATGAAATCATGCAAGTTCACATTACATTTCTAGAGTCCAGTATATAGATCTTTATGGTTGTGTTGGAGGTGACAATGGATATTTGTCGTGTTTCCCCTCATGGTTGCCACGGGTGTTTGACATGTCTTGCAAAGTACTTGTGTTTGTTGAACACAAGTACTTTGAAATAATAGTCATGCTGTTTGAATTATGAGTTCTTTCTTGCTAACATTTTCCGCACACGTCTTACCCTCAGTCATTGCGACGCTCTCTAAGCTAACTCAGGCGGTTGCTAGCCATCCAAATGAAGTGCCGTCCACCTAGGCACCAAGGCATCTAACCTATAACAACCCAACCGATTAGCCAAATGGGTGAAGGGCTCTATTTGATTTGTCAAAAACTTCATGCTTCCATTTGATTGACAAAATGCATTTTGTGTAGCAAAAAGCTGAGATGACCATTAATTGCGATATTTTTCTGTTCTTTGTGATATGCCTATTGCGCATGCTGATATTGCGATAACGATAAATTTTCGATATATTGTGCAGCCCTAGTCTGAAGCGGAGTTCGCTGCGGCTCTTTCCTCTGTTCTAAATGACTTGGACATGTCTTTAAAACCACAACAAGAATTAGCACTAAAAGCCTTTCTTCTAAAGAAAGATGTTTGCACCGTGCTACCAACTGGATTTGGACAAAAACTACCATTCACGTGTACGCCAGACACCGTCTTTGACGGCGTCACGATACATTCGTCATTTCTGCCTTTTTACTGATTGGTTATTTTTGAGCTGGCTAGTCCCGCCCCTCATGGTGCTCCCTGCCTCTGAGTATCCAGACTCATCCTCCGTGTAGAATAGACAGAGGGCGAGTCTGGCAGGCCAGGCCAACTCGTACGACCCCTAGGGGTGGGGGTGTGACTTTCAGTGTTCAGCAGCTTGCCTAAGGATGATGTGTGGCCTGCAGGGCCTGGGATCAAACCGCTCACCTTCTGATCATTGGACAACCGCTCTTCTCATTCAGCCATGGCTGCCCTTTTTTTTGGTTAATGTTCATGTGAAGTTATTTTATAAACCTTCACACCACTCTCGGTTCCATTACACAGTTTTCTATCCACATTATTTTTACGGCCTGTGATGCTTTGCGCGAAAGATGCAAGCAACTTCTGGTCTGCATTTGTTTACATTGAGACGATGCGATTCCTTCATGCTAATCCTCTTTTTCTGGGCTTTTAGAGACTGAAAACATGCATGAACACCAGCTGTCACAGCTCAAACGGGACACCATTACACTCCGTCTGCCTACTGAAGCAGAGAGGTGGTGGGGGGGTGATCTTAAAGTCTGGCCAAAGCTAACGTACAGTAGCATTTTAGCTACTTTCTGAACTCAGTTGCATCTGACAGCGAGGCAATAAACAATCTAAAAAGCTCTGAGGCTTATCAGTACCTACATCGTAATAAGGTTGGTTGTGTTTTGTTGAAAGAGGTGGGACACAATCTTATTTACTTAAAAGCAGACGTAGAGCCGAGTCAGAGCCTTAAATCCCTCATCACCAAGCCTGGGTTTTAGTTTCTACATCAGGTGAAATACAAACAGCAGGATGGCACTTTTAGGTTAATATCTACAGTCTAAACGCACGTTAAATTATAACTATTCAAAAAATTGTACACATGAAATAATTCCCGTTGTTGTTGTGAGACTGCTGTCAGATCTCTTTACTACCCGGCGTCTCTTCTCCGGAGTTTTGTCATATCCAACTACAAAGTAGGATGCGGGTGTTCCTCTCTGGGGGTTTTCACAATAAAATGAAAGGAACGCACAAATAAAGTTTGTGGTGGTTTCAAGTTAAGATTTTTCAGCCACATCCTTCTGGGTTCCTCATCTCTGGAGAGGCGGTGAGAACCGTACCGACGCTCGCAGCTGCACGCTCTCTCACTCTGGAGGTGCATGTTCTAAATATCGCTCTTGTAGCTACAAATTTAATTTTCTCTGGTTGTTAGTACAAGCACCAACAGCGCAACGTCTTCCCGAGGCGCGTGACTACATTTTTCGGGGGTAAATATTTTTTAAAATCCTCTTCAAATGTTCAAATAAACTGCTACTAGCAACAAAACCTCACAATGCAAACCAATGAGAATGTGCTACTTCCGGTATCTCACCGGATGTTGCTTGCATCAGCGTTTCTCCATGAGGCTACTCAAAAATAACGTGGAAAGGTAATTTTGTGTTTTTTTTCCAACCTGATGTCTCTGGTTGGTTATATAGAATATTAGTTTTTTATTTGGAATTCTCTAGATCTTTATATGGCGTTTTTTGGTTATTTTCATGGTCTACTAGTATTTTCACAGATTCAAGTAATTTTGAAGGTTTAGTTGGAACAAATGGACTTGTCTTGTTTTACTTGAAGAAATTTTTCCCTGTAATCCAAGAAGCTTCTTCAGTTTTGAAACTTGGGTTGTGATTAGGAGGCTTATAAGGTGTGGTTCGAAGCAAACATGCTGATAGGGCAGTAGGAGTCTCTGGTGAGGCCATCAAGGTCACGAGTCCCTGGCACCTTGGCTCCTTGTTGGTGCTGATGATTCTAACAGGTCTCCACCAACAGCCACCTAATTCATGTAATTAATTTAATTGTATTCTGTGTCTGTTTAAATGAAAATCTGTGGTTATTCCCATGGATTCCATAATTCTTTGGTTCATTATTATATTTTTGTAGATGTGGTACTTCCTGTGGGTCAGTCTCTACAGACTATAATCTATAGGTGATGGTCACTATATCTCTGACCCTCTCTGGACTGGTCACCTTAAGATGGAATGTCTGTGGCTCAGAGCTGTAGCTTTTGCACATTTTTCTCCATTTTAAATCTCTTCTGTGTTTTCATGTAGATCCTTGTTCCTGCCATTCACATCCACCTGACGAGTGCCAAGAACTGCTGTGCTAACCGCTGTGGGGTGAGTGTGTCCTGCAGGGGCTCCTGACCAGCTAGTGATATTTAATAACCTGAGTTATTAACTAACTGTAAATTCCAACAAGTTAAGTTTACGTGAAAATATTGAGGAAACCGATTACCTTGGGAAAAGTAAGTAAACAAACTTAATTGTGGCGTGAGTGAGTGTACTTTTTTTGAAGTTGTCAGCTTGTTTTTAAGCAGACACTGAAAGATGCCAGCTAACTCATGCCTCATGCTCCATGCGACTGCAGGCAGTCAGTGAGTGTTGAACTCATGGAAACTGAGACCAGAGCCTTCAGTGTGAACCACCACTTTATTACACACAGAGGAACGGCACAGTGGTCCCATTCCTGAGACCCTCCTTCTCACTTATGGTGCCAAAATGACAAAACAAATAACCCCACCTTTGCAACACTAAACAATGCAATATCTAAGAACAACACACAACTTAACACAACACAACCTCCCACACACAATAAACATGCATAAACACCCCAAAATAGAACAAAATAGCTAAGAAAATGAATACCCACAATGCACCTCACCCACTGCTGCTTTCACATGTGTTTAAGTAATATGAACTTAGTTTGTGTAAATAGAAAGTACTGATTGGACTTGAAAAACACAATTACAATAAGAAAGGACATGAAACAGCTCAACTAACTCAGGATTAACAAGTAATTCTAACAATTTAGAAAATTTTAAGTAATGTGACCAAGATATTTTTGAGTTGAATCAAAGTCTGCGTTTACAGTGAGCATTTAATCACCTTATTATGCTAATGTTGTTAAACTTGTAGCTGAAATGGGAAAATAATCCTTTTTTACTGGGACATCATAGCAGCATGGAAATAAGACCTCCTCAATCATCCAGGATTCGATGATTCAAATCATATCAAACAGACTCACTCACTCACTCACTCGCCCACCCACCAGGTCTGGACCCAGGACAGGTCATGGTTTCACCTTTCAGTTCCTGGTTCCACACCAGCTTGGTCTTTAGAGTTCCGTGTTGGGACCAGCTCCAGTTGATCCCTCTGACTGGTCTAACTGAAAACATGGTGTTTGCTGCCTACAGATGTTCCTGTCCATTGGGTTTGCAGCCATTGGTGTGATGGGGGCTATTTTCAGCTTGAGCGTAGCTTCTGTGGGTTTGTCCAACGGGCCTGTGTGCTCCTGGAGTGATGACAACAGCCTTCAGGAGCAATGGGGAAGACCCTTTGCCAACAGGTGTGTGTTTTTATTTGATTATTCCAAAGCCTAAAAGTGATGTGTATTTTTAACCATTTACTAAATGATTGTTCTTTGGGAAATTCTTTGTAGTTCTGGGAGCTACTTGAGTGACAAAAAACAGTGGGGTAATTGTAAGATCCCTAAGAATGTGGTTGAGTTCAATGTGGGGCTGTTCTCCACCCTGCTGGTGGCGGCCTCCCTGGAGCTCATCCTCTGTGCCATCCAGATGGTCAACGGGCTGTTTGGCTGCCTCTGTGGCACCTGTTCTGGGAAGGAGGTGAGTGAAGAGCTGACTAGAGTCTTCTGTAGAGCCTGTTTTGCAGCCCATCAAACCCGGTAAACTAGTTTTTTCCAAACTGACAGCTGCTTTTTTCCTGACCAGTGAGTTAAACCAGACTGTCACCACACCAGGACCTCCTGACTGAGACCTAAAGGGGATCGAACAGGTCCAACATCAGCTGTTATCTACACCATCACCTTCATCAGGTTCCACAATGGGACAGAAAACTTATCCCATCAAACTGGGATGACTGATGATGTGTACCTGGAACCATTTCATGATGAGTTATATTCTGTAAAGTTGTTTGAGTATTTTGTAATAAACATTGACTGAATGATATACCATGTGATGGAATTTTATTTCTGATGGGAACCTGATTAGCTGTTCAATGATATGAATTTAGTTTCAGGTCAAAAGCAGGTCCTCGAGTGGATCAGAGTTCTTTTTCTCAAAGGAAAACAAATCAAACAAGCATTATGATGTCATTGCCGGGTTGGTCAGTTGCACCTGTTAGTGGTTCTGTTTAACTCAGGTAGTAAACACCATAGATATCATATATATTGCTAGATGCGGCCATCTTATTTCAGACAGCCGTCCCCTTTCATAACATTGGTGTCAATGGTGCATGTACTATTTGAATAACTTTAACCTGCTCAATTTTCAAGCGGTTTAATTTGTTACAAACGCCAGAGATGTGGCTATGAAATATGACGGATTTGGCCCATTAATTAAAAAATGTGCAAGTATGTCCTATCAAGCCTATGTGTTATAAGGTTTGTAATAATGCAACCCGCTTGTAAATCCATTAATATTTCATCGAGTTAAGAGTGTTTTGTTTAAGTTGTTCACTCACCTTCCATCGTCCACCATTGAGAACGGAACGTAAGCTGTCTGAAGTAAGATGGCCACCGTGTATGGACGCTGTCGACTCCCAGTTAAGGCATCTAGCAATATATATGATATCTATGGTAAACACCTGCTGGTTCGGGCAAGTTTCCACCCAAAGAACCAGTTTAAAGAACCAGGCAGAACCAATCGTTTAACTTGTGAATTGATCTGATGAATCTGATCATTGTTAGTAAAGTCATTAAAAAATAAAGAACCAATCAGAGAACAGCAGCTTGTTTCCCATTATAGTAATTCTTCATGGGTTTTAATTTTCTTTATCCAAGAACATAAAGAAGGAGGAACCAAACTGTTACAGCTAAAGGTCTGATGGGTCTGTTTGGCAAGGGCAGGTCCAGAGGCGTGGGGGGTGGGGGGAACTGGCCACTCTTCCAGAAAGGCTGGCCACCCCTTGTGACCCCCCCAAAATTGAGACAATAAAACATCTGTGTCATATAAGCAATCCAAATACAAAATCTAAAACATATAACAAATTAAAAACATAAAACATATAAACAATAAAAACATATAAACAATTAAAATATAAAACATATAAATAACAAAAATATAAAACACATAAACAATAAAAACATAAAATATAAAACACAAAAAATAAAATATCAAATGTAGATGACAATTTTAAAGTGAATCTCAAAAGTCTGATTGTAAATGAATGCAGCACAGCACTACAAGCAGTGGTCCTCCATCCTCATTGGCTCAGGAAGGAGTCAGGTGACAATGAGAGGATAATAAACATCCCAGAAAGTAAAATGAAGTTTAAGTTAAGTAAACGTAGGTGAAATTACAATATCAAAGACCATGTAACCCTAAATAATTATTGCTGTAGTGTCTACCAGTACCACTGGAGCGGTTCATCACTAAATCAATCAAATCAGCTGTGTTCACAATCTAGAACATGCAGGGATCATGCTCAAAGCAGACTGCAGCACCAGGGCCCTCATTTATCAAACGTTCGTAGAAACGTTCCTATATTCCCTCCTACGGATGAAATTTAGAATGTGTGTACGAACAGTCAATGTCCTGATTTATCAAACATGCGGTGGCCTCTCGTACGCACGTTCCTCCGCAATCGTCTGATGATAAATCCCACCTGTGCGTACCCAGGTGCTCGTGCCCTTTTACCATCATTTACATACAGAAATGCCCTCAATTAACCATATTTCGTCACACTACGTTTTCAGATCGGGAGGGGATTCCCTGGGTTCTTCCTGGAAAAAAAGGAAAAACTTTATTGACAGCGAGCTCGAAGCACTGGACACTTGACAACGCGTGTATGATCGGGGAGCAGAGGAGGTTCTAGAGGGTTCTTTTATTTGTAAAATAGAATATGGACTGGAATCAGATCAGTGGGCTGCGCTCACGGAAGAGCCGTTCCCTCCGGGGTGCACTCTGCTCTGCTAAATCCTCCAATAATAATAAGAATAAGAAACTATCTTTTATATAGCGCATCTCACAAAAAATCTCGATGCGCTTCACAAAGACAAAATCATTTAATTAAAACATAATAAATAAATGAATTCAAAATGATTTAAAACATAAAAATTGGAAGAGTAAAATTTGTGATTACAAAATAACACGAAATCAGTCGTTCTACAATGTCAGATTCCCGTCGGTCACGGGTGTTTTAGCACCAATAATGTGACACTAAGTCCAACAGAGAGAGCGGTCCACCACTCAGAAGTTGCAAGTGCGATATTCTGGCCACAGAGGGCGGTGGGGGTCTGAGTGACATTTCATTAAACCTGTAAAGGGTCATTTTTACGTATCACATATTGGCTCAAGAACATGATTTAAAATATGAAAAAGATGCATATGGCTTTAAAACTGTTAAAATGCACCAGAATGCAGGAAATGGCATACACACACACCACAGTAATGTTATTTTTTGTTTTCCCAAATCTCAGAAAGCCTGTTTTTTGTAATTAATTCTGATAATTCAGATTAAACAAAGCGAGCACAAACACGTAAAAAGTCAATACTAGCTTAATAATGAAGAAATGAGGCATGTTTTGCAAGCAACACGAACGTTTCTTCCAATCGTGTCGATTGGTTAAAACAACGTTAATGTCGTTGCCGTGGAAACATGTAAACACTGAGGCGGTCGGAACCAAATAGCGCCGGCTACGGAGGTGCTTCCTAGGTTAACATCTGTTACCATGACAAACAAACATCATAGAAATAAAATATTTCTTCCTGGTTAAAAGCTGATTCAACACGTTTGGATATTGATTGTTTGTTTGCCCTGTTTGTTGTATAATAAAACTTATTCAAAAAAAAAACAACAAAACAATTTCTTCCTGGTGCATTAGTTCAACCCAAGGACTGGCAGCCTATCAGCAGCAAGGTGAGCAAAAAGAGCATGGATAGCTTGGCCTTAGCCAAGAGTGTCAAACACATACGAACATAATGTTTAAAACAGCGCGCAGACAACACGTTACCTACGCGTTTTTTACGTATTGTTAACGCGTTGTTTACGTTATTTTCGTGTTGTTTGCGGGTTGAATTTGCGCGAATTTGTCAGACGTAAGTCCGTGTTGTTGAAGTACTTTCGTATGAGACGCACGCAATGTCACGCGTTTTGTCCAGGTCCATCGTTTTGTCACACCTGACCTTCCACTGTAGAAATGAATTGACGGATAATGCCCACCTTCTGCATAAACGGCTACGTATACTACGTGGCCAAAGACTGTAAGACCAGTCAGACCACGTGACCCGTCACGTGACGGCGCTTCGTGACGTCACACGACTTTGTGACATCACTGCCGTCTCACAGTGTTCTTATTTGTGCTTAAGACCTCGGAGTGAACAGAGGTTGAATCCCAACTCCAAACCAGCCTAACTTGTCACATTAAATATTGACATAGGTGACAAACGGATTAAGAAGACGGACAGCGAATACAAACAGGAATTTACTCCTATTAACAGCCTATAAAACACTTTGTTACATAGACTCACAGACAAAATTCAAGAAATCTGTGTGAACAGATATCTCGAATTCAGACCGCAAACCAGCTCAACGTTTTTCCTACAAGACTGAAATTGGTGGACAACTGTTTAAGAAGACGAACAGCAAACAAAAACAAACAGGAATTTATTTACTCCTTATAGACGACAGCCTATAAAACACATTCTCGTTTTTTCTTTTGAGGAAATATGTTTAAAGCAGTGAAACCAAGTCAAGTAACGAAACAAAAACGCTTGAAAAGGTTTACAATTCATAGAAAAATTTTTGGGGTGAGATATAAACTACATGCTGCTCTGTTAAACCGCCATAGCAGACCTTGTTCAAGAGAAAGTATTACCTTGTGTGGAGAAGAACTCGTCATGGGAAAAGGCCCTTTATACAGAGTCAAACACGCAGTAGGTAACACGCGTTTTTCACAAACATGGAAAGCATTTACAAAAGTCAGTCGTAATTATATTTGTGTAAAATTATATGAGAGGAAAAAAGACAAGGAATTTAAAACAGAAACAAAAAATTTACAAGAGCTCAGAAGGCTAAATCCAGACAAAAACAATATATTAAAATGTCTTGAATGGTGGGAGTATAAACACAGAAACTTTGTAGCCTATGAATATCTGTATTCAGACCTTAGACAGGTAATGTTGGACACAAATTTACAGCCAATGGATATGTCCCAAATCAGAGAAATTGCCCAACAAATACTAGTTTCTCTGAAAGCTCTTAAAAGGGTGAATATGGTTCATAGAAAAATTAAACCAAGCAATATTAAATTAACTCAGCCACACTATCTAGACCCTAGCAAGTTAAATGTGAAGTTGATAGATTTTTGTCATGCAACAACTTCAAGCACTGAAATTGAAGAAATGGGGTCACAGGATATGTTCTTCAAGCCTTTTGAGGTGTTGATGGGTCTTCCATTAGGTGGGCCAATAGATATGTGGTGTCTTGGCTGCACGTTGGCTTTCTTATTTCTTGGTCATCATTTGTTTCCAGAATTGGATTATGATGCTATGAATATGATGTTGCAGTTGCAAGGTAAACCAGAAGATTCTTTAATACAATCGGCCAAATTAAAGAAAAAATTTTTCATCATGAACAAGAACAATAAAACCTGGAGGTTTAAAAAACCTGACGAATATGTAAAAGCATTAAATGTAAAAGCGAAAAAAGTCTGCAAAAGTACTCATATACTCGCGAAAACATCCCTTTTTGATTATTTGAAAGTCCCCACATCGCTTGATGACCCGAATTTTTCAGAAGAAGCCGTAGAATTTGTGAATTTACTTGAACAAATGTTGCAGCTGGATCCAAACAAGAGAATAACCCCCAATGAGGCTCTTAAACACAAATTTATAACTATGAAACCTTCCAGTCTTAGCAAGAGTAGTGACTCTTCAGATTTGATCGAAGTCCCGCAGACGCCAGCTAAACGTTTTTGTAACTTTGTGAAAAAAACGTTTCTCAAACTCACCGGCACAGGTGAGTCAAAAATCATCTCAGAACAGGAGGTAAAATCAAAAAATACATTTTCCAAGAGGATTCGAAATTTCTTTTCAAGGAATTCAATGCGCTGTTTCAAAAAGTCCCCTTTACACGAGGAGATCCCACCGTAGCATTTAGTAGAACTTTAGTTTTTAGTCCAAACATAAAGCATTCACGACAGAACATGTATGTAACATGTATATAGCATGCAAGTCCACTCTCCTCAGCAAAAGAAGCAAATATCTGAACTAGGAACATTCACACGAAAGATTAGAACTCGTCAGATTTAGACCCAAGCTGTTAGTTAGCTTGGATGCTCTAACACTAAAACATGTAACAGTGCAACAAGATTTGGTCTAGTTCACTAGGCTACCAGATTAATGACATTGCCTCATTAAAAATGTCCAAATGAAAAACAACAAAAAAAATAACCCAGTCTGAACATTTTTCCCCATTGGCACCAAATTCTAAGCTCTGGATTCTCAGAGCTGTCTGTAAATTAGTTTACCAAGTTAAGAAGATGCTACCAGAGAGTTTAACAAAACTTGTAAAGCCATACTATGCAAATTTTTCATATTGTAAATCATGTTCTTGAGCCAGTATGTGCTAAAATGACCCTTTACAGGGTTAATGAAATGCCTATCAGACCCCCACCGCTCTCTGTGGCCAGAATATTCCACTTACAACTTCAGAGTATCGAACCTGTGACTGTTAGTCTTAAGCTAGTTTTCGAAGGGCACTACTCAGAGTGCTCGGACTAGTGCATATCAGCCACATTTTCCAAGAGCACGGTTCAGTATTTTCCCTCTACTTTTTGCCAATTTTTAGTCCCTGCGAGGTTCCTGGCAAGGCTGAGTCGGGGCGCGACCTGGCTAGGGGGCAGAGTCACTGATTGTTCCGGAGCTTTCTGCCTGCAGCCATTTCCTGGTTCAGAGTAGAGGCTGACAATTTTTTGGGATCCCAGTGGGTCATGTGAGTCCTGCGGGATTCCCGTGAAATGGGAGTTAAGTTATTTATAATCACATTACTGAGACAAAACAGGAAAAGTAATCAACGGGAGTGGGCAAGAGTGGGAATAAAAATAAATTTAGACTCCCGTTCAATATGAAACGAGTTTATTTTAAAAGAATGTGTCGTTTTAATTTACATTTAGTTCTGTCTGACCTTTCTGACTACACTGATTGCGCACGTCGGCCAGTCAGACATTAGGACTGACGTGCCTCTTCTCTTAAACTTACCAAAACAAAAAAATCTTCCTGAAAACCACAAACTGCAGACTGTTGATAATTTGCTCTGATTCAGTGACAGAAATTTTTTTTTCAATAATCCATAAGAGATCGTCTCTGCAGCAGCTGCTGCAGGAGCGCTTCTTCCAAGCATCTTAATTGATCTGTGCACGGTGCGCAGCGCACCGGGAGCTTTAATTAACGCTGTATTACAAACTCGAGGTAACTTAAGATCATTTCTTATTATTGTGATATTTGTGCTGACCTAAAACGCCAGACAGAATGAGTTTTTGTCCTTAACAGCAGTTTATTAGAGTAGTTTAACAAACAGCTGTGATAAAACCGCATCTCCAAATTTCAGTTTCATTTTAACCAGCCGCCGCGTCTCTTAAAGGACAGTAGACCACCATAGCACTCACTAACCATTACAACATTTAGAACTATTTTCATATATACTCTGTTGTTTCTGGTGTTTCATAATAATTCTATGATGATGTCTAATAATTTCCTAATAAATTCTGTTGGTTTATTTTCTAAGCAGAGAGACTGTCTAATCCTCATTTTCTGAATTTGGCAGAAAATCACATTGATGGTTCTTTTTAAAAATTATGTCAACAGATTATTGTCACAATGAAAATATGTATAATATGTAAAGGTCAGAGGTCACTACAGAACCCAGTTTTAAATAGTTACAAATCTGAAGCCCGTGAGGACATTGTCCTACGTGGTTCAAAAATGTCCTGCATAGTTTTTGCAAACACTGACTGATAGCGGCTGATTTGTCACTATAGTCACATGACCAGCACTGAACTTCATCTCACAATGTGCAGCCACGAGCTGCCGCATTTGACAATATGGACAGAAACAAAGATGAGTTGGAGGAGCGAATTAAGGGGGAAATACTGCATCACCATGAAAACGCTGTCAGGGATCTGAAACTTTAGTTTTCTGGGCGTTGTCAGTGACGGAGTGGAAACAGCTTACACCATTGTGATTGGTTTGTTTAGAATCACCACCTTAAAAAACACCTGCTGGGACTGGGAGGGAGTGGGAATCATGTTATTGGGATTGAGATGGGAGCAAATTTTATTTTTCCTTGCTTTCTGGGATTGGGACAAGAGGGTTTTATTTTTACAATGGGAGTGGGTTGGGAAAGCAAAGAAAATCCACTCCCGTGTCACCCTCTAGTTCAGAGTCTGATAAAAAACCATAAAACTGAGCAGAATGTCTAACAACACCACCATTTTTGTGCTGAGTTGTGTTTCTGTGGAGCATACAGGTTACCTCACACTTTTTACTGATCACCTCAAGCTATTTTTGTGTGGAGTAAAAATCGTGCCTCTGAGGTTTGTTCATCAAACCACATCTCAGAGCCTAAACCAGTCTGATGTTTCTAAGGAACAAAGATCCTAATCTGGATTATTGGAGCCAACTGGACCTTCATGATGAGCTGATACCATCTCTGAGTGTTCTCCTGATGAAGAATCTGGGCTTGGATCAGTTGTAGTCTTACCACCACCGAGTTCAGGGTGTGTCTCCCTCCTCCTAGTTTGTGTGTTGAAGCTCTCATCTCTGCCAAAGATAAAAGCTGGTGGTTGTAGATTTACTGCATCACACACTTGTCTTTCTGCTGCTGAGAATACTTCCTCCTGCGCTGCTCCAGGCCCCGGCTCAGGCGCTCGTCCTCCTCCAGAGCTCTGGACAGAACGACAAGACAAACATGTTGTGTTTGCTCGTCTCATCCATTTGTGTGTAATTTCTGAAGGAAATGCTGTCTGAACACCCCCTTAAACACCAGTGTTGGGCAAGTTACTTCAAAACTGTAATGCATTATTTATTACTTGTTACTCACATTTTAAAGTAATTTGTTACATTATCATATTACTAATTTTAAAATGTGAGGCATTACACTACTTTTGCATTACTTTTAGTTACTTTCACCAAAATATTATGGATTTGGGAATCTAAATGTAGCTCATGACGCTCAAGTAGCTCATCACACATCCAGTGGAAGGTGATGTGGTATCTAACTGGGCTAGGGGTTGTGGTTAAAACAGTCAAATATAATAACAGTTCTTTAGGTGTAAAGAGCATTTGACTACAATGTTCTTCATATCCTTATTCGTCACAAACTTAAAGTAACGGGCGTATGCCCTTCTGGAGAATGTTCTATCTAACGTTATCAGCTGCAGGTTCACTCATCTCTGCTCTGTCTGACTACAGGAAGTGAAACATTTTGCGTGGACGTTTCTCTTCTGCTGATCTTGTGTAGCTTAGAAATCTAGACACACTGAAACAGAAGCAAAAAGATTTTGCTCTGCAGGTCCTTCTGATCACCTCCATCAGGGCTGGAGGATGATTGTCCCTGGGCATGAAAGTGTCCAAAGCTGGCTTGGACCCCCAGAAAATGAATTTGTATGAAAGAAATGCAACAAAAAATTGTACGCTTAACATGCTGCCATCTTAAATTAACTGAGTGTGTAAACGGTGTGTGGGAGGAAGGGGGTGGCTCCACCACCCTGTATTTTGCCTTGGTCCCCAAATGCCTGGATACGGCCCTGAGTGCGGACCTGAGTTTTGAAAGTGATCTGAATTTTATGAAATAAATAAATATTACATGCTTATAAATTATTGCTTTATGTTGTTAAACATTTGTAGTGGATACAAATCTACCTAGTTTTTCCTTTTCAAGAACTTTATTTAGTTTTCTTGTTTTTTATTTGACTATTTTCCTGTCCTCTCTCTTATCTTGTATCTCCTCTCAGTTCTCCAGAAAAACAGTTTCCTGGATTTCCTACTTTTCCACATAATGAGCTAGCCTACTTTTAAACTAAGCAGCTCTGGGATCTGCACCGCAAAAATAGCGAAATGTGTGCTGCACGCCACAGGTGTGGTGATGTCACCTGGGCACTGATGAGCTCCACTGAGGCAGAGCGCGCCAGGCATGAGTAAAAGAGAAAGTGACAGAAAGCGGACATGAACGATCGCGGTAAATGTTTTTTTTTTTTTTTGGTGGCGTGACTTTGATAATGTTACTGTGGTCGCGGTGCGCGCCGCTGGAGCGCATCTGATCAGTGGTCTCTGTCCTCTCTGCTCAATAGAAGTCCTGGTGCGCTGAGAGTTCATATAAATAATGTCATATCAAAACTGGACCTTTATTCAGGCTCCCCCATAATTAGAACCCTGAAGAAAACTCACTAATTGATTCCTGGTTAAAAATGCGCGCATTACTGACATTGTACCGAGTAAAATATTACTGATGTTTTTTCTATAATGCCTTAAATTACAGCGTTACTGCTAAAAAGCAATGCATTACAGTAATTAATAACTTTTGTAACTCGTTACTCCCAACACTGCTAAACACACTTGTGCATCGTGACCATTAATGGAACCCTAGATGCCGGGTGAGAGGAAAAGCCCACAACAGTCTTTATCTTTGTTTAGCTTAGGTCCAATCATGAATTCTACTTATTTTTACTAAATTTGTTTTATGTCTAACATGAGCCAATGCAACAATCAGTACTATAGAACTGGTAACTTTGGTGAACTGAAGCAGAACGCATCTTCAGGAAAGCAGGAAATAGCATCTAGGATGAACTAGTGCTGTCTCTGTTTTCTCTTCGTGGATTGGGCGATCAAAGTTTAAAATAAGTGGCAGAGAAAACCTTTTGGAGTGGCCTGCATAATCAAAATTAAAACGGCGTTTTTACGTCGTCGGCAAAGTCACAGAACACCGTAAAAAGTGGCGCCTTTTACGCCGTTCTTAGGACGCGTTAAGAAAGCGCCTGTGTGTCGTTAAATGACCAGAAAAAAACGTAGTTTTTTACAGCGCTCTGAAAAACAACCATTAGGACGGAGTAAAATATGGCATTCTGGAGGGATTTCCGCCACTTTTCTCTGCGGTTAAGTTTAAAAACGGCGATTTAGATGCTGTCAAATACCCAAACGTGTTCAAAAGTGGGCAAATTGGGATACGATTGGCTTGCCATATCCGAATGCTGCAATATACGAGTAACCAGTAGGTGGAGTTGACACAGCGAGCGAGACAAACTCACCATGGTGGTTTAGAGGTCTTTCACACCATCTAAGATTTCGCTGCTGTCATCTCAAAATTAACCAGTTAGTGATCTCTTTTATTGACACCATATTTGTTTTGGTTGTACCCACAAACCCAGCTCTCTAGGTCTGAGTACTCTAGTTTGCCCCCTTTTGGAACACTCCAGAAGAGGTTTTAGTTTTCTGAAACTTTTAAAAGATGCTTAACCAATGCAGAGGACCAAAGCACACAATGGACAGGTGTGTGTGTGTGTGGGGGGGGTGTTGAGTGACAGATTTCTCTGCTATACCTTCCATTGCCATCAAGTCTCAGGCTATTTTGGTTAACAGCTCAAATTTTCTTTCCAAATCTTGCTCTTCCAGCCTGTGGACAACAAAAGCATCATCACACAACAGACCATGTTTACATGTCTGTAGAATAGAATGATCATGGGAAGGTGACCTGGGTGCTTTCTTACTCAAAAACTAAAGGTGGAGAGTAGGGGTGGGAATTGATAAGATTTTTAAAATTCCAATTTCATTTTCGATTCTGTTTAATGATTCGATTCTTTATCGATTCTTATTTGAAAAAAGGGAGAACAAATGGTTGATTTGCTTATAATTTTGTTTTTTATCTTATCTTTGAACAAGATACAAGTTTAAAAGTAACATGACCTTACAAACCCAACAGGGAGGTCTTAAGAGATCCACAGACTGGGGCTCCTCAATGGGGTGCCACAGGGTCCCCAGAAAAAAAATTATTTGTAAATATTAAATAATAAAATAAATGGAGACGCCGTGCAGAACGTTCTGCTGCCTGCAACATCCTCCAGCATGACCAGTTTGGCAGTGAGTCAGTAATGGTGTGGGGTGGCATTTCTTTGGGGGCTGCACAGCCCTCCATGTGCTCACCAGAGGTAGCCTGACTGCCATGAGGTACCGAGATGAGATCCTCAGACCCCTTGTGAGACCATATGCTGGTGCGGTTGGTCCTGGGTTCCTCCTAATGCAAGACAATGCTAGACCTCATGTGGCTGGAGTGTGTCAGCACCTTTATTAAATGTGTTTTGGTCTAACTGTGGTAACTGCTCTAACATGCCCACAGAGGTTGCAATCAATGCTGTAGAGAAGTTCCAAATATCAGTCTGGGTTGCTAACAAATATAGTTAAATTTTACCTGCATTCTAAATACCATTAGGTTAAAGCCAGAATGGAGGAACCACAGACATATATACATAGACGCCCTGTGGACTGGCACTGCCTATTGTAGCCATAGATATCATACACTGCTCACAAAAATTAAAGGAACACTTTAAAGAAACACATTAGATACATCAAATCTCAATATGAAGTTGGAAATCTATACAAATAACGACAGGGCAATGTCTTAGGAACAAAAGGATGCTAAGTCTTTTAATGGAAATAAAAGTGTTCAGCCTACAGAGGGCTCAATTGTGTAGACACCCTAAAATCAGAGTGAAATGAAGATGTGGCAGGCTAGTCCATTATTTCAAAAACTTAATTTCTGCAACTCAAAATGCTTTTCAGTATCTTGTGTGGCCCCCACGAGCTTGTGTGCATGCTTGACAACGTCGGGGCATGCTCCTAATGAGACAACGGATGGTGTCTTGTGGCATTTCCTCCCAGATCTGTGTGAGGGCATCCCTGAGCTCTTGTACAGTCTGAGGAGCAACCTGGCGCCGCCTAATGGACCGAAACATAATGTCCCACAGATGTTCTATTGGGTTTAAGTCAGGGGATCGTGAAGGCCATTCAATTGTTTCAATTCCTTCATCCTCCAGGTACTGCCTGCATACTCTTGCCACATGAGGCCGGGCATTGTCGTGCATTAGGAGAAAACCAGGACCTACTGCATCAGCGTAGGGTCTGACAAAGGGTTCAAGGATTTCATCTGGATACCTTATGGCAGTCAGAGCACCATTTCCTAGGCAGTAGAGGTCTGTGCGTCCCTCCATGGATATGCCTCCCCAGACCATCACTGACCCACCACCAAACCTGTCATGTTGAACGACGTTGCAGGCAGCATAACGTTCTCCTTGTCTTCTCCAGACTCTTTCACGTCTATCACAGGTGCTCAGGGTGAACCTGCTCTCGTCTGTAAAAAGTACAGGGCGCCAGTGGCGGACTTGCCAATTCTGGTGTTCTTGAGCAAATGCCAGTGGAGCTCTACGGTGCTGGGCAGTGAGCACAGGGCCCACTACAGGACGTCGGGCCCTCAGGCCATCTTCATGAAGTCTGTTCCTGATTGTTTGGGTAGAGACATTCACACCAGTGGCCCTCTGGAGGTCATTCTGTAGGGCACGAGCAGTGCTCAGCCTGTTCCGCCTTGCACAAAGGAGCAGGTATCGGTCCTGCTGATGGGTTGTGGACCTTCTACGGCCCTGTCCAGCTCTCCGAGAATAACCGCCAGTCTCCTGAAATCTCCTCCATGTTCTGGAGATTGTGCTGGGAGACACATTAAACCTTCTTGCTGCAGCACGTGTGGATGTGCCATCCTGGAGAAGTTGGACAACCTGTGCAACTTCTGTAGGGTTAAGGAATCGCCTCAT
>SSNS01000562.1:124103-140946 GCA_006937985.1 Aphyosemion australe
GATACTTCTACACAATAGCGCAGCTATGGGCTGAATCAAATAGGAGTAGAGAATATGGAGTGAACTATTGTGCAGAATGTGTTTTCTCTATTCAGTACAAATGTACCCTGTATGTGTTTAACATGTGATTTCCAACTAACCTTGTCATCTATATTTACCCCAAGGAACTTGATTTCTGACACTCTTTCAATATTTCAGAGTAGACAGAGGATAAGAGGCTGCATAGCTTTTCTGCTCAAGATATTTTTTTTCATTTTCATCAAAAAATAAAAAAAAAAACATTAACTTTTATGAATCAAATCACAAAAGACTCCCAAATTGGAATAACACAAGCTAATCATTTATCAAAGATTATAAGAAAATCCTTCAGAAGAAAAAGACTAAAGTAAAAATCTGTAGAGAGGATGTTATGACACGAGAATAAACATTTCCTTGGAGGAAAAAGTTATTACATAACATCTTGATCTGATGTTCTGATTTGGGGAAAACTTTAAAACTCTTGTGAACTCAGAGCAGAAGGATCCGGCCTGTCCTTTTTCTCCTCTAAGTGTAACTTTAAACTATTCTGTGTCCACTGCTCCTTGGAAATCAGGCACTGAAACAGTTTTCGATGGAGTTCCTGCAGCCTGAACCAGCTGAACCCTCAGACGGGACCACAGATGGATCTTTATCAGCTGCTGGAAGTGTACAGACTGGATAATTGGGTTGGGTGGCATTACTGGTGGGGGTGCTCGGATGATTTACTCCCTATGGTAGCTGTATTTTAGTGCTGATCCTAGACCAGGCAGACCTTGTGGGAGGGAGGGTGGAGTCCAGTGGTTCAGTCCCATAAAACAGGCAAAAGTGTTTATAGAGGAGCTCTTGTCTGTGGTATTTGGACAGAGCTATATTTAAATTTTAATTTGGTGAAAAACAGCACAGAGTGCTGTCTCACAATGACTCAAGTCATATGAACAGAAAAGCGCCTGGAGGCTTCTCACTTACCACGTGACCATCATAAACAATTGGTCTCTTTGAGCAAAAAACAAAAGAACAAAAATAAGATCTTGAGTTCAACACAACTATGTTTGTTACTATTTTTTCTATGTGACTTTTTAAAAATTAATTATAGAAAATTGCAAAGCTGCCAAGCCCATTGTTAGTTGATTTATCACTGCAAATAATAAAGTATTTCATAAAAGCTGGGCTGTCTTGTTTTGGTTTTATTTTGAAGCGACCGGAAGTGACTGACGCTAGTCCCTGCTCGAGTTTGTTCGGGCTTTACAGCTCGGTTCGACTCGGCTGTCGGCACCTCTCCCGGCTCTCAAAACAGAGCTTCAGCAGTCTCAGTCCGGACCTCAGGGAACAGAAGCATCCCAGAGGCGGGTTCGGGCTCGGTTCGCCTCAGCGGGCCGCTTTGAGTCCATGGCCTGGGCTGGCGCTGGATCAGCTGAACGCTCCGAGATGCTCCGAGCTCCCCGCCGCTGCTCGACGACACCGAACCGGAGACTCAGCTATGATTCTCAGACGGAGAACCAGGTAATGTTAGCCGCTCCGGGAGAAAACGGGGGAGAGAAAACACTGGTAGGGGAGCGAGGGGGAGGGGTGTGGATGCAGGGACCGAACCGGAGAGATGTGGTGGTGTTGTGAGGGCTGTGGTCTAGCGGGGGAGGATGGGAGAAATGGGTGGAGGGGCGCCTTCAGCAACAATGGCCTTCTGCTGTTCCTTTGATCGTGTGTTAGCATGATGTTAACTTAGCTCTGTGGGTTCTGACCTGACCAGTCGAGCAATAATGCAGGAACTAAAGAGTTCCTCTACAGATCTCATACACATCCACACACCTCATACACACCCACACACCTCATACACACCCACACACCTCATACATCTCCACACACTCACACACACACACACCTCATATACATATTCACACCTCATACATCTCCACACACCTCACCCACACCCACACACCTCATACACATCCACACACCTCATACACCTCCACACACCTCATACACCTCCACACACCTCATGCACACCCACACACCTCATACACCTCCACACACCTCATACACACCCACACACCTCATACACCTCCACACACCTCATACACACCCACACACCTCATACACCTCCACACACACACACATCATATACATATTCACACCTCATACACCTCCACACACCTCATACATCTCCACACACCTCATACACCCACACACCTCATACACATATACACACCTCATACACCTCCACACACATCACACACACCCACACACCTCATACACATACACACCTCATACACCTCCACACACCTCATACACACCCACACACCTCATACACACCCACACACCTCATACACCTCCACACACCTCATACACACCCACACACCTCATACACCTCCACACACCTCATACACACCCACACACCTCATACACACCCACACACCTCATATACATATTCACACCTCATACACCTCCACACACCTCATACACACCCACACACCTCATACACACCCACACACCTCATACACACCCACACACCTCATACACACCCACACACCTCATATACATATTCACACCTCATACACCTCCAAACACCTCATACACACCCACACACCTCATACACACCCACACACCTCATATACATATTCACACCTCATACACCTCCACACACCTCATACACCTCCAAACACCTCATACACACCCACACACCTCATACACACCCACACACCTCATATGCATATTCACACCTCATACACCTCCACACACCTCATACACACCCACACACCTCATACACCTCCACACACCTCATACACACCCACACACCTCATATACATATTCACACCTCATACACCTCCACACACCTCATACACACCCACACACCTCATACACACCCACACACCTCATACACACCCACACACCTCATATACATATTCACACCTCATACACCTCCACACACCTCATACACACCCACACACCTCATATACATATTCACACCTCATACACCTCCACACACCTCATACACCTCCACACACCTCATACACACCCACACACCTCATACACACCCACACACCTCATACACACCCACACACCTCATACACATCCTCACACCTCATACACCTCCACACACCTCATACACACCCACACACCTCATATACAAATTCACACCTCATACACCTCCACACACCTCATACACACCCACACACCTCATACACCCCACACACCTCATACACACCCACACACCTCATACACACCCACACACCTCATACACATCCACACACCTCCACACACCCACACACCTCATATACATCCACACACCTCATATACATCCTCACACCTCCATACACCACCACACACCTCATACACACCCACACACCTCATACACCTCCAAACACCTCATACACACCCACACACCTCATACACACCCACACACCTCATATACATATTCACACCTCATACACCTCCACACACACACACACCTCATATACATATTCACACCTCATACACCTCCAAACACCTCATACACACCCACACACCTCATACACACCCACACACCTCATATACATATTCACACCTCATACACCTCCACACACCTCATACATCTCCACACACCTCACCCACACCCACACACCTCATACACATCCACACACCTCATACACACCCACACACCTCATACACCTCCACACACCTCATACATACCCATACACCTCATACACACCCACACACCTCATACACACCCACACACCCTCATACACACCCACACACCCTCATACACATCCACACACCTCATACACATCCACACACCTCCACACACCCACACACTTCATATACATCCACACACCTCATATACATCCTCACACCTCCATACACCTCCACACACCTCATACATACCCATACACCTCATACACATCCAAAGTGTTACCAGACCAGAGAGGATCCTTCCATTAGCTTAAGCTAGAAATTAAATTGACCTTGACCATTAAGTTCTGTGTCTTGCCTGGGCTCCTGCTTGTAGAAACTGCCATAAAAACCTTCTGAGGGAGGCATTCTATTCAAATTCCAGCACCACTGACTCTTTTCGGCCTGTCAACACCCCCACTTTTGATCAAGGGTGAGGGTTAAAACGACCAAAATCCAGAGTTTTACCGGCTCCTTCCTTATCCACCCTATTTGAACAGTCAGCACTCTCATTACTGCAAAAGTCCTGATTCATCAGTCCATCTCACCTCCATCACAGCCAGATTCTTGAACTCCTCTGCCTGATGCAGAGACTCACTTCCAATCTGAAGAGAGAGCGTTCTAGAATATTCTGGTTAAAAAGCATAGTGTGAGATATGGAAGAGCAGACTCATTTGCTTAGTACCAATAAAATGGTAAATGGCCTGTATTTGATATAGCGCCTTCCAGACTCCTAGAACCCCCCCCCAAGGCACTTTACAACACAATCAGTCATTCACCCATTTACGCACACATTCACACCCTGGTGGTGATGAGCTACATTGTAGCTACAGCTTCCCTCGGGCGCACTGATTGAGGCAAGGCTGCCGAACAATGGCGCCACCGGTCCCTCCAACCACCACCAGCAGGCTATGTGGGTTAAGTGTCTTGCCCAAGGACACAACAACAGCGACAAACTGAGCGGGGCGCGAACCTGTGACCTTCCGATTGCGGGGCGGGCACTTAACTCCTCTGCCACCATCGCCCACTAACACTAACAGAACCACATCATTAGAAAGTAGAGATGAGATCCTGAGGTTTCACTGTGACCCCCATACCCGATGCTCCCACGACACTTGTTACAGAATTATTCAGTGGTTGTGGACCTGATCCAAGTCCACAAAATACATCTGAGCTGCACAACCAAACTCCCACGATGCTCCCATCACCTCTGCAAGGATGATACATGTTTACACAGAATTGAACAGAAATCGCAATTCAATCCTTTCCTAAAAGCGTGCAACCCTACTACAAGCAACATCATAGAGTTATTGGGGTAAACCGGCCAATCAGCATGCAGCTCTTTTAATATTCATGTCCTGGTCGAGGCAAACCAGTTTATCCACCATAGCGCTTTATTATGGGGTTGTGTTTGGGCCAATTTGAACCCCAACAAAGTTTTTATGATTTATAGAGGCTCAAAGACCAGTTTCCAATTGTAAGAAAAAAAGTTGTTCTAGGACCCCTTTAATAAAAGTGTACAAGAAGGTAAACTCCATCCCCAGAGCTAGAAGGCCCTGGGTCAGAACTGTGTTCTGTGTAAATGGTAAATGGTCTGTATTTGTATAGCTCCTTCTTAGAGTTCTACAACCCCCCAAGGCGCTTCACAACACAATCAGTCATCCACCCATTCACACACACACTCACACGCTGGTGGGGATGAGCTACATTGTAGCTACAGCTGCCCTGGGGCGCACCGACAGAGGCGGGGCCTGCCGTACACTGGCGCCACCAGTCCCTCCGACCACCACCAGCAGGCACGGTGGGTTAAGTGCAGGGTGCGAATTACACAGAGGCTTCCGGGGGAGCCCAGTGACACGGGGGGGGGGGGGGGCCTTGGTCCCTGAAATGCCTAGATTTGAGGGTGATCTGAATTGTATCAAATAAATAAATATTACATACTTATAAATTATTATTATTATTGTAAAGTTACAAACGTGTAACTTTTCAAGCACTTTGGGTTTTTTTTATGCGACTATTTTCCTGTCCTGTCTGTGTCTTAGCTGCATCTCCTCTCAATCCTCCAGAAAAACTGCTGCATGGCTTCTTCATTTTCAACTAATGAGTTACTTGAAATTAGCAGATCAGAAAGATCTGTCAACCGCAAAAATAGCGGAATGTGCGCTGTGCGGCCGCGCCAGTGAGGTGACGTCACCGAAGCACGGGAGCTGCAGCAGCGGATGAAATGAAAGAGAAAATATGAGCAAACATGAACGATCGTGTGTTAATTATGTTTTTTTTTTGTGGCGCCACTTTGAGAATGTTACTGTGGCCGTGCGCAGGACGCAGCTGCCCGGCGGAGCGCATCAGTAATCAGCGCTCTGCCGCTCTCCATCCTCTCCGCCCAAAAAAAGACCCGGTACGCTGAGAGTCCAAATAAATAATGTAATATATGTAGGAACTGGATCTTTTTTTGGGCTCCCCCTGGGTGTGTAAGTTGAGGGCTTCCAGGGGAGCCCGGCGCCCTTTCAGGGGAGCCGGGCTCCCTTTAGCTCCCCCGTAATTCGAACCCTGGTTAAGTGTCTTGCCCAAGGACACAACGACAGCGACAGACTGAGCGGGTTGCGAACCTGCGACATTCCGATTGCAAGGTGGCAACTTAACTCCTCTGCCACCATCGCCCATGTGTGGACTATTTAGTCCAACGGATCCATTAGAACCACATCTGTGACGACCAGAGTGATCAGGTTTCAAAAGTGTTTCTGTTGGAATGTGACAGGCTGTTCACTTAAACTCTTCTGGAGTCTTTCTGATAAGAACCTGTTTGACATTCCTGCAACACGAACCTTAACTCGTCCAGACAAGTTCAGACTTCCAGGAAATACAGCTTCATGTTTTAGGGAGGCAGAGCAGGCTGGTGCACCACAGAAGCGTTGTGTTGGCCCTGTACACATCCCAGAGCAGTCAGCTGACATTAAGGGTTTGTGCAGGACCTTGGAACGTATTCAGTTGATTGTCTTGAGTTCTGTAAGGATTTCCTGCTGCTAGTGGTGGATGCTCGCATAGAGGAAACGCTACAGACATTCTTCTCTGGGAGACGAGGCGTGTGAGCAAATTTTGACCAGCTCACAACATTAAAGATGAAGAAAGAGCTCCATCAGTCAGGATCTGGACCAGAAGCTGGTTACCTACAGAGGTCTAGGAGGACCAACTCTTTAGATACTGACTGATATAAAAGTCTAAAACCTCAGAGATATTTGCAGTTATACTTCAGTACAACATTGAAACGGCTAACAGAACTATCAGAAATCACGTAAGCATAAAACTTTGATGAAATCCAACACGCTGAACATCTGGCCACAGCTGTCGATGAAAGCACTGGGCCATCACCAATAAGTTTGTAGGTCTTTAGCGTATTTATTTGTCCCCTCTGGATCCTGTCCTCCTGTCAGGATGCTGCGATGGCTGCTAGGAGGACGGTTGGGTCCAGTTTGGATGTGGAAAGCTCTGCTTCTTTTTGTGGCCATTGCTTTTGCTGGACAGCTGCTGGGACTAATCTTCAACAGAAGGTTTGTGCTTTAGTTTCTTCTTCATGTTGTAGCTTCTGCTGAGCTCAGTCATCCTGCATCCTTTGTGGACTGAGGATCATTAATGTGCTAAATGGAAACTGTTCTTTTCTTCAGCAGTGTCCAGCCAGCTTCCCAGTCCATCTTCTCCTCCCCTGATGCTCAGGGCCCATCTCTGGGGTCCTGCCAGCCCCACACTCACATCATGTTCCTTAAGACCCACAAGACTGCCAGCAGCACGGTTCTCAACATGCTGTACCGCTTCGGAGAGGAGCACAGCCTCCGCTTCGCCCTCCCGTTGGGATACCAGCTGGGCTACCCGCTGCCCTTCAACGCTCACAGGGTCAAAGGTTACCGAGGTCCCAGAGCCATAGAGTTCCATATCATGGGCAACCACATGAGGTTTAATAAGCCAGAGGTGAGTGGTTCATAGTAATATTAATAATACATTAATAATGCACTGGTTTTTAAAGAGAATCCAAAGTGTTACAGAAACGCAGAAGATGTTTTTATTTCTGATCGAGACTCGTAATCAGATCAAACTCTAGAATATTAAAATAACCATCCAAAACTATGTTTCTCAAAGGAATTTGACAATAAACACTAAATATTTTTATAGTAAATGAGACATTTCATATGAAAATGTGACCCATTGAGCTAAAAAGGTCTGAAATTTAACTGATTAGAAAGATTATATTGAAGTTTTAAATCTAAAACATCCACAAACACTTTAAAGAAGGATGTGTTGCTTTTGCAGTTTTAAAATCAGACATTTTTAATATATTTCTAAGTTTAATAAAAACCAAAGCGGGTGTTGTGATCTAAAACACGTCTGTTCTCCACAAACTGACTCTGCTCTAACTCAGACTCCAAAAAACAAAGACACAGATCTCCCTGTTGTTGAAAACTCTTCATTCTTTAATCAGCCTTACTATTTTTAGCATGTGTTGACATTTTCTCATCTCCGTTTACCTTCAGATCCACCCAAACAGAAACCCTCCATGGACGCTTTCAAAATAAAAGCCAAATTCAAAAGTAACAGCTTCTTTTTTAAAATAGATTTTGGCTAATAGAATTTATTGTTTAAATTTATTGGGTAAATTATTAAACTTGATTAGGTCATGACACTGTTTAATCCATCTCTAGGAACAGTTTTACAAACTAAGGTTTAAGGCTCCATGACTACACTGTGAGGGTCGGTTCATTTTTCAGGGTGCTGAAGCACCGCTGGAAGCAGATGAAAATCTCTTCTGGTTATAGCCACATATACGTTTGCCTTGGTGGCCATCGGGGGAAAACGCATGCTGTCAGCTAGTACCGCACCAAGTATGAGTTGAAGTCAGGCAATTGTTCATTTTAAGGTCTGATTGCTTTTCTACCTGGGTGGAAATCTGAAAAACTCATAAAAAATTAATGTTAAAATAGATTTTTCCCACTGAGTGGTGAGTAAGCACTGACGGATGCCTTCATGATCCCTACGTAAAACGCTGATGGCTGTAAACGGCTTGTTAGGAGTGACAGATTTGATGAACTGTGATGTTTTCATTCCCAGGTGGAGAAGGTGATGCCTGCAGACACCTTCTACTTCTCCATCGTCAGGGACCCGGTGGCTCTGGCCGAATCCTCCTTTGCCTACTATAAGGAAGTAGCTCCTGCCTTCCGGAAAGCCAAAGGGTTGGGAGACTTTGCCGATGACCCTAAGAGATACTATGACCCTCGTCTCCGCAACAATCACTACGCCCGTAACCTGCTGTGGTTCGACTTTGGTCTGGACCACAACGCTAATTTCTCTTCGGCTCTGGCTCAAAGGGGTGAGGCCTTGATCCGACGGACCTTTAAGCTGATTCTGGTGTCCGAGTACTTCGACCAGTCCATGATTCTCCTGAGACACGCTCTCTGTTGGCCTCTAGATGCGGTAGTCTCCTTCAGCCTGAACGCTCGACAGCAGAGGCCCAGTGGGGGAATGGGTGGGAGCTGGGTGGGGAAAGCGGCGGCCGGGATTAGAGGTGGCAATTCACAAGCAAAGATTCCACCAAATTTGTCTCTAACAGAGGATCAACGGGAAAAGCTGAGACAGTGGAACGCCTTAGACTGGCACCTCTACAAGGCCTTGAACAGGACCTTCTGGGAAGAAATTGACAGGTTTGGTCGTAGCCAGATGGAGCAGGAGGTCAATCTACTCCGAATGCGGAGGGAAGACTTGGCCCGGGTTTGTCTTAGAGATGGTGGGAAGCCTGTAGAGGCATACCGGATCCGGGACAAAAACATCCGGCCTTTCCAGAGCGGTTTAGTGAAAATTCTTGGATACGAGCTCCAGCCTGGACTAGACAATGTGACTCGGATGTCCTGTATGAGGATGATCAGGCCTGAGATCCAGTACAAAGACTTGTTGGACTCCAAACAGTTTCCTGCGATCCAGGCTCAGCCCGTCCAACAGAGCGAGATCCTGATGGCAGTAGGTGGTGAAATGTTCTTGAGACCAGATTCTTCCTGGAAGCGAGAGAAAGGAGTGGGCAGAGAGGGTGGGGGGAGGACTCTGGAGGAGGGGTTGAAAGACTGGGACGGTAGTCCTTTACTGAAGAGGAACCAGACTTTGGTTCGAGTGCATGAGAAGTTTAGATAGTTGGTCGGTAACGGGCCTTTGGACTCGGAGGAGCCGGAGCGACGGGTTTGTAAATGGTCCTTTTACCACTTTGCTTGTTTTCTAGGTACTCTGAACTGTAGCTGGTGTAGTCCTCATGGAATGTTTTTGTAGCTGATGCTGGTACTTTGTTTTTATAAGACCTCTAAATGTTGACACGGCCTTGATATCATGTATGTGAAAGCAGCCAGAACGTGGTGTAAACGTGAGGAACTCATCAGCCACAGCATTAAAACCAATTTTATAAAAACACGTCAGACTCTCTCTACCACTGAAACTCCCATCTGTCAGGGACATTTTCTTCTGGCATAAATGGTTGCATCACTCTACTGAAAATAAAGGTCAACATAAACATCCACATTTGGCTCTAAAGCAGAAGCTAACCTGTTGAGCTGGTTCCAGATTCCTGTTTGTCACATTCTGAAGAAGTACCAAAAGGTAACTGACAACCAAACCCCCACGTATGACTCTATAAACACTGAAGTTTTCAGATCAAAGCACAACTTTTCTAGATTGAGACACAAATCAGAATAAAGAAGCAGTCTAGACAGTTTTGTGTTGATTCATGTTCACCACAAAGGAAGTAGTTCAGCTGACAGACTTTCAGTCTGACATGTGACTGTGACTGGTCGACAACCAAACAGGGACTCAGCTGCTGGCAACCTCACACTGCTGTCGTCACAGAGCAACACGTCTAAATCTCTTCAGGTCCAGATTCAGGATACTCAGGTTAGTGCGTTTACACTTTAGTAAAAACAAATTCATTATAAAATGCCACTTTGGCAAATTTGCCCTATTTTAAGTAACCAGAAAGTTGGACTGAAACTTAGCTTCAACACAACCTCCCCATTCTGAGCAGCGCAGCATGGGGCGGCAGCGAGAAGGAAAACCCTCTGGGAACAGCAAGTCACCTGCAGCAGAACCAGGATAAAACAACTGGAGTCTGAGAGGACAGGAAAGGCAAAACCCCAGGATAACTCAGCATGTTCTTAGTAGTCTAAGGCTGTAGCAGCATAACTAAAGGGATGAGCCAGGGTAACCCAACTAGAACATTTATCAAAAGGAAAGTCTGAAGTAGACAGCAGCTGCCTCATGGATGCTACCTGGTTCCACCAGAGAGGAACCTGAGAACTGAAAGCTCTGACTCACGTTCTACTTTTAGAAACTCTAGGAACCAAACCTGGAGTCTGAGAGCCAGGTGCTCGTCTGGAAACATCTGGAACAAGATTTCTGATAGGAGCTTGATCTTTCAGAGCTTTAGAAGTTAGAAGTCAAATCTTACAGGAAGTGATGCAAAAACTGGAGAAATCTGATTTCCTCTCAACTCATCAGAACTCTGGCAGCTGCATTCTGGATCATCTGGAGAACATCGTGGTCATCGAGAATTCCGATAATCTAGTCTAAAAATAATATATGCATGGATGAGTTATTCTGCATCTCGTTAGGTCAGAACAGTGCTCTCCTACTGCATGCAGAATACCTGTGGACAGGTGAGAAGCTGCAGAAATCCTTTGGTCGGTTCAAATGATGCAGAATATTAATGGTTTCATTATTTTCATTCACACCAGTTCTGTTAATTTAACAATAGAATTACTGGGCTTTTATTTTCAGCTCTGTTCTAGAATGCCCCCTCAACCAGTGCAGAAGAACTCTGGCAAAAATGAAATCACTGGTGCTGCAGAACTGGAGAGTTCCTTCAGTGACAGGCTGCTGCTTCCCAGATACTCAAAGGAGCGTTACTGTAGATCCTTCCTCCCAGCAGTGCTCCCAACAAACTCAGTGTTTACATCCCAGATGTTATTTGCAGGTGTTTTTTATACAAAAATACTTCATGTGCATGTGGTAGATTTTTCTTCATTTGTCATAACAATAATCCTACACAGCTGCACGTTTGGAATCTAAATCTCAGTAGCCTTTGCTATTTCTTTTATGCTGTAAATTTGCCCTTACTGAACAGTTTCTTAATCTTATTTTCTACTTTTTTTTCCTCACCTTTGTGTGAGTCTGTGCTTTGACATGTTTGCAGGTCAGTGTGTGGGATTTTCTTTATATCTATAGAAGACTTGAAAAGGTTTCCCTGTCACACACACAGGTTTGTCACACCGTTGATTTGAGCTAGCAGTCGAAGTAAATAAATGCAAATGTGGCAGAGTTCCCTGGTAAGCAGTGGGTTAACGCAACACAAGCAAGACAATGGCGCAAATTTGCGCAGACCTAGTAATTCTAGGTTGCTTACGTAGGCTTAAGTAATTCTAGTGTTAAAGTATTCTGTTGGATCACAGTTCAAAAGCAATGTCTGATTTTCATGAGTTTTTCTGCAAATATTCCTTTATTTTTATCAGTTTAAGGTTATTTCAGTGACGGTTGAGGGTTAACGGATCGGTATCCACATCTACCATAAAAGACCCAAGGAAGTACTAATCAACAACAGAATATTCAATATATTTTATTGTCTAGTAAACACTTCAAGCATCAATAACGCTTAAAAATAAACTGCAGCGCTTCCTGAGGTCACAGAGGTTAAGCAGCCATCTTCTTTCGTTGGCGAGCGGCTCCAGACTTCTTTTTGGATTTCAGTTTTAGAAGAGGATGATGGGAAAACCTTTTATCCCCAGTCTTGCCTTTGGGCCTGTAAATGAAAGACCAACACACACACACACATTAGGACGAGCAGGTATTCCAGGTGGAACGGCGCTAGCAGACCTGGTTCCTGTCTCACCTCTTCTTGTGAGCGTCTTTAACGGGGCAGAACTTCCGTTTGTGGTCCAAGCTGCCACAGCTGAAGCAGCCCTGCTGGTTCTGACCACGCCCACACGGGTGGTCCGGGAGGGCACAGCGGCCACAGGAACTGCAGTGTTTCCAGGCTTCAGGAGGAAGACTTGATTATTTTAGTCATTAGAATGTAAAGGGTTAGTGATGCGTCTCATTCACTCACATGGTTTCACACATTTCTCACACGAGGAGCAGTGCTTCCATTCACGACCATCCTGAGGTCACAGAGAAAACTAGCGTCAACATTTAAGAAGCTAACAGAGTAAACTGTGAGCGGTTTGGTACCTTGGACGGACAGCGGTTGCACTCAGAGCAGTGTTTGTTCAGAGAACTCACGTATCTCTGACACACGGAGCAGAACCTGCCGAACACATCCAACTCTTTACCACTAATACACACCAACGTCTCTCATGGCAATGAAAAAAAAAGAGATTTAAAATCCATTTATATCTAAACTTTCCTCTAAGAAGGAATCCCGTTGAAGATTTATAACAGAAAATATGATTATGTTTAAATGCTTTAAAATAAAAAAAAGACTCAATCTGTGGCTTGGTCTGCTAGTTTGGAGCTGATGGAGAGTTCTGGTACCTGTAGCCCTCCTCCTGGGGCAGAACGATGCGTTTGGATGAAATATTGGTGAAAAGTCTGACTGGAGACTGCCTCCTGCCCGTCTTCCCGTGTTTATACAGAGGATGGTTGTCATAATCCACCTGGTTGGATTAAACAAGAGAAAGAGAAGACTTGTTTGAGGTTCATTCCTCCTGGTACTTAGGTGGTACCTCAGATGGTTGAGAAAGATGCCCATCCTTCTTGAGAGTGGAGGTTTGTCATTGGGTTTATCCACCAATCAGGTTCCAGGACTAAAACAGAGCCAGAACAAGTTCCTCAGCCTCTCCTCGCTGCAACATCATGTGTCTGTTTAAGAGGGGAGGGCTTGGTGACGGGTCTGTGTTTGATTGGTTGGGTCTGAGTAATGACTAGTATTAAACTAACTGACAGGATATAATTAAAAAAGAAAGGAAACTTTTTATTGACCCATTTTTAAAAAATCCCATCACACGTCTATTGATAGATGTCATTATTGAATTACTGTCTAGCCCTACTGAGTGCCTTTAGAGTTTGACAACAGGGCAAAAGTGCCAGGGGAGTTAATTGCCCGCCCCGTAACCAGAGGGTTGCAGGATTGTGCCCTGTTCAGTCTATCACCCTTCATGCTCTAGACTCTAGAAGACGCTATATAAATACAGGCCATTTACCAATAGATTTTTTTTGACACCAGAACGTTAACGATACCTGAACAATAACTTTTGGATGCCGTAAACAAGGAGGTGATTTATTGAACTGCTAGTTTTTCTACATTTATTGACACAAATCTTAACCTAGATGTTACATTTAGCTCTGTTGCTGTTTATGTTCACAACCTGTGGCCAAACCTTTGATTGTTTTGGGCTTTTTCTTAGTCTGCAAACTCAGAAAAGTGTTTTTAAAACACTAAACCTGTTGCGATAAATACGGAGCCCTGCTGGTACCTGGTAGTCCAACATGGAAAAAGAGGGGAGACACTCCAGAATCCGTGGCTCAAAGAAGTACGGGAAGATCCAAATGATGGGCATCTCTGTGAGACCGTTTCCTGGAGAGAGGACAGTCAGAGTCAAACAGAAGGTCAGAGCTGTTCTCTTCTGCTAGATGAGCTTCCACACATCAGTTTCTGCTCCAACTATCAACTCAACTTCATCTGATTAGAAACAAGCAGACACAAAAGTACATTTCCTGTATAAAGTGGTGTTGCATGAATAATAATCTGATCAGAACTAAATGGAGCTCCTGACCAGAGTTCTGCAGATTCTTCCATGTTTGAGAAATCAGAGAGAAGCTGCTGGCCAGAGGCTTCACCAGACCACCGAACGGAGGGTCAGCCACCATCACCACCTTCTCCCCGTCCACCTCCATGAGAAAGGACTTCAGCACAGCAGAGGAGGCCTGAGAAGACACAAACAAGGGTTAGAGACCTACACGCTGCACTAGAAAGTTCCTGAGGAGCAGCTGAAGGTCGTTGGTGCAGCTGCAGCTCAGTGGAAGATTCAGTGCTTTGGCCTCATGACACAGAAGCTCAAACACACACAAATACACCTAAATCACAACTTAAACCTAAAGCTGTTGTACTAGGAGCATTAGGAGGGTCACATGGGGACTTATTGGTGTCAACAGTGTTTTATGTAGGAGATACGAGTAAAAAAGACTCTCTAATGGTTATTATTAAACAAACAAGCCCATGGGTCCTGCAGTAGAGAGGCATTGTGGTTAAAGGGGGAGAAAATATCTAACGTCTGAGTTGTAATGTGTGAGAACCAGAAGAGTTCCTTCCTGTGACCCATTTAATCTGTAAATGATGTTTTCACAGAGACTCTATCTCATTTGCAGCAGCAGCAGGAAGCAGGTAAACTGCAAAAATGGTTCATTAGCAAAAGGTAAGAAAAACTATGGATAGAAGCATGACTATGGAGGTGACGGGATTTTAAACTGAGGGATGGAGATCATAGAGATACAGCAGGAGGGGGATCAAGGTGATGACTGGGGCGCTGAGGGATCATGACCTAAAGCTCTAAAGGGAGCAGCGTTTCCTTACCAGTTCATCATGAATCCATGGTGTTGCTAAGTGACCAGCATGTTTTCATGAATAGTGGACATGTTTAAACCCACATCTGCAGCTGGAACTCCTACCTCTCCACCAAAGAAGTGATGGTTGAACATGTTGTAGTGACAGAATTCATCTTGACTGTAGAACTGGGCGTATCTGAAACACACACACACACACACACATCATTATTAGGCAATTAATATGATATGCTGTTCGTTTCAGAGAGCAAGTTTCAACATATACCCCCCTGAACACACACAGTGTATCCAGGTGGGTGTGTGTGGGCTACAAGCAGGATCCTGTACCAGCAGGAACACACCCTCTCTGCACTTCAGCCCCACACATTCTTTAACAGACGGGAGCAATAACAGCACTCGGCTGCAGAGCTCTGGTAAGAACAGATTCATTTGTTTTAATTGTCAGATTTTGTTTGATGTGATGACCCACAGACTGTTTCCTTCACCGTATGACTCCAGGGTTAAACATTCTTTAACAGCAGCTTGTTGCATCTGGATTTGTGCAACTGTTGCTAATAATGAATCAGAAAAGTTAACTGAACAACTCTTTAGAGGCCTTGTATGAAAGCTGTGGCCCAAACAGCTACACCAGACCCAGCAGGAACCAGAGGGACTGGTTTCCTCTGTCGATGCCGTGAAAACTAAACTAAAAACACTTGAGAGAACGAGAACATTCCCCTGAATAGATGTTTGACATGTGTTATGTTTGATTCTTTTTTCAGTCTGAGGAATGGCAGAGAGAGAGCTCCTTTCTGTTGATGATGGTCTGCCAGCAGCAGCCCAGCCACATCAGCTCCCATCGCCCTCTGTTGGTATTACTGGCTTACTGCAGGACGGGGTGAGCTTCACTCCTCTGGACTCCAACAGCGATGGAATTGTCCAACCATTCCAACGTTCACCTAAACTACAGAGGAAGGCAGCCAAACACGCACCCCCCTCTCAGGTAAACCTGTCTGTGTGTGTGAGCTGTCCTTCAAAACCAGCCACCTTCTAAAAGAACGCTGAAACCCTGATAGACAGACCGTTATCAGCATGACGGCTCCGTCACTGACATGTGGTGATAATGTGACTCAACAGGAGCAGCTGTCCAGACAAATGGAGGAGCTGAGAGCTGAGAGGACCAAGACCGAGGCCCACATCCAGTCTTTGAAGAAACGCAAAGCAGATCTCTCTGTGAGTCCTGAAGCAGGCCCGAGTCTCACCAGACTGGTGTCAGACCACATCTGGGTAGAAGTTACACATATTTACGCTCTTCTAGATGGCTTCCTGAATGGCCTCTGTTCATAGAAATAGTAAACATCCTTCTGGCTGTTCAGGAATCTTGCAACAATGAGTATCATAGTGAATATTTATAACTTCATCACGGAAACACAGCTGAAAGTGTTTGTAAAGAAACCTTCACACGTGTTGCTACTGAGCTCTGAAAGGCTCCTTCTGCTCCTCCCTGTAGCGGACCATGGAGGTGATGAAGCAGCAGGTCAGAGAGCACTTCGACAACATGCACTGCACTCTAAAGCAGGACGAGCAGGCCGTGCTGGACTCTCTGGAGATGGACCTGGTCCATCCTGGT
>SSNS01000562.1:144159-165271 GCA_006937985.1 Aphyosemion australe
CATCAAACACACATCAAAACTGAGCTATATGCAGTGACACACACACACACACACACACACACACACACATCATTATTAGGCAATTAATATGATATGCTGTTCGTTTCAGAGAGCAAGTTTCAACATATACCCCCCTGAACACACACAGTGTATCCAGGTGGGTGTGTGTGGGCTACAAGCAGGATCCTGTACCAGCAGGAACACACCCTCTCTGCACTTCAGCCCCACACATTCTTTAACAGACGGGAGCAATAACAGCACTCGGCTGCAGAGCTCTGGTAAGAACAGATTCATTTGTTTTAATTGTCAGATTTTGTTTGATGTGATGACCCACAGACTGTTTCCTTCACCGTATGACTCCAGGGTTAAACATTCTTTAACAGCAGCTTGTTGCATCTGGATTTGTGCAACTGTTGCTAATAATGAATCAGAAAAGTTAACTGAACAACTCTTTAGAGGCCTTGTATGAAAGCTGTGGCCCAAACAGCTACACCAGACCCAGCAGGAACCAGAGGGACTGGTTTCCTCTGTCGATGCCGTGAAAACTAAACTAAAAACACTTGAGAGAACGAGAACATTCCCCTGAATAGATGTTTGACATGTGTTATGTTTGATTCTTTTTTCAGTCTGAGGAATGGCAGAGAGAGAGCTCCTTTCTGTTGATGATGGTCTGCCAGCAGCAGCCCAGCCACATCAGCTCCCATCGCCCTCTGTTGGTATTACTGGCTTACTGCAGGACGGGGTGAGCTTCACTCCTCTGGACTCCAACAGCGATGGAATTGTCCAACCATTCCAACGTTCACCTAAACTACAGAGGAAGGCAGCCAAACACGCACCCCCCTCTCAGGTAAACCTGTCTGTGTGTGTGAGCTGTCCTTCAAAACCAGCCACCTTCTAAAAGAACGCTGAAACCCTGATAGACAGACCGTTATCAGCATGACGGCTCCGTCACTGACATGTGGTGATAATGTGACTCAACAGGAGCAGCTGTCCAGACAAATGGAGGAGCTGAGAGCTGAGAGGACCAAGACCGAGGCCCACATCCAGTCTTTGAAGAAACGCAAAGCAGATCTCTCTGTGAGTCCTGAAGCAGGCCCGAGTCTCACCAGACTGGTGTCAGACCACATCTGGGTAGAAGTTACACATATTTACGCTCTTCTAGATGGCTTCCTGAATGGCCTCTGTTCATAGAAATAGTAAACATCCTTCTGGCTGTTCAGGAATCTTGCAACAATGAGTATCATAGTGAATATTTATAACTTCATCACGGAAACACAGCTGAAAGTGTTTGTAAAGAAACCTTCACACGTGTTGCTACTGAGCTCTGAAAGGCTCCTTCTGCTCCTCCCTGTAGCGGACCATGGAGGTGATGAAGCAGCAGGTCAGAGAGCACTTCGACAACATGCACTGCACTCTAAAGCAGGACGAGCAGGCCGTCCTGGACTCTCTGGAGATGGACCTGAGACGGACAAGGACCAGGATGGACCAGGTTCTAAAGAACTGGATAAGCCATCAAGAACAGGTTACCAAGAGCATCAGCATCACACAGGGAGCGCTGGGCAAGCACCTCACAGTGGAGGACAGGAAGGTCTGATCCGTATCACGCTTCAGATCACCATGACTCAGGGTTTCTCACTGATGTTTTATTTTTGCTTGTCGTTTCTCTAAAGGGTCACTCGGACGTCGTCAGGTAAAGCGCTGCATTAGACCCAAGGTTTTCAGCGGTGATCCAACACTCTCAATGTGACGTCATTCTGTGCTTTCATCTCCCTCCAGTCCTAAAAGACCAGACGCCTCTGAGAAGGACATCAGACTTAATGATGTGAGATTTGAAAAACTTCTGAAAACCCTCTCAGTCATCTCCAAAACCCTGAGGGCCCAGCTGCAGAGGAAGACTCTCCTGCTAGGTACCAGAAAACTGCTTCTGCTAAATATGAAAGGCAACTTTTATTTTTCAACTATCACAGTCTGTTAGCAACAACATCATACGCCCCACTGCTGGCCTGGGACAGTATTCACACAGCAGCTTCCAAAATGTCTTGGGACATTTCTGGAGGTTCTAAATTTCCTCATGAGTACCAGACCCTTGTCTTTTTGAACACATTAACAAAATTTGCAGGACCAAGGTCCAAACATAAGCCCTTTTTATAAGACACACCGTGCCGGCAAATCAGCGTAATATTACCGCAACGTGTTTCTTATGAACGCGCCACGTTGTGGGAATTTTGCGGCATTTGTACCACCACGCTTAGTAGTAATATTGCAGTAATATTGCAGCTTCGCCGGTCTTATAAACGCACATTAAGCGTTGGCGCAACATAGGGTGGTGTCATGACCACATGATGAATTAATGCCGAGCTCCGGCCGGACACTATATTGAAAATGAAAGTAAACACGGGCATAAGTTTTGTTTTGTAAACAGAATCAGCTGAGATGATTAACTGGAGCGTTGCGGTGCTCCGGGAGCTTCTCTCCGTTAGATCTGCAGCTCAGATCATCTGACAGCTGACAGGGATGGTGGAGGACACACACCTGTAGCTGGTTGTTAAAATAAAAACTCAACGAGCGCCGCTTCGATCGCAATAAAAGCAAGTTATGTCCAAGGTAAACGGAAGTCCGCGACAGTGCAGAGACCGCCCCCATACCCCCTTTATGCCGCCATCGTGTAATCTTTTATAAAACGGACACGACTGCGCAACATTACCGCCACGGTCTGAGCTCTTATAAACGACCTTAGGCTCCCAGATGCCGCATAGGCTTTGCGGCAAATTGGCGGCATTTTTTTATAAAAAGGGCTATAGAGTCACCATGCGTCTCAGGAACTCTTCTCTATTATGTTCCAGCGTGACAGAAAGAGCAAAAATTAAGACCGATTCCAACAAGAAACGTTGCACAAAGTCACAATTTGTTTATAATTAAAGTCACGAGTCCCTCGTGTCGTGACGCGGTCATATGCTGCTAAAGTGTCGAGTGTTGACTGTGGCTCCTGCTGGGAGTGTGTTTTGTTGCTGTTTTGTGTCTCCAGACTGGCTTTAGAATACGTCACGTTTGAGCTGCCTGTATCAAACATAAAGTCTCAGCAATTTTCTAGGGGTGGCCATGGCCACCCCTGGCGAGCACCACTGGGGACAGCACTCTGCAGCCCTCTGCTGACCAGAAACTGCACTAACAGTTGTGTGGTTCAGGTCAGCACAAGTGGGAGGCTGGAAGTAAATATAAGAGAGTAATGTCTGTGGAGACAAAGAAAAGAAAGCGTGAACTAAACAAAGAGCTAAAACCAGCGGGAACATCGGCTCAGCCTACACTCGGTTTAAGTTTCAAACCATCTAAAAAAGTAGCAAAGTCCTATTTTTTTTATCTTTGTTTCTAAACTGCCAATAATCATACATTCATTAAAATACACAAAATGCAACACCTTGTCTGATGACACCGTTATCTGCAAAGCCTGCAGGAAAGGTTGTTTGTGATAGTAGTAATTCCACTTTCAACCAATGGGGGGACTGGGAAACCTAAGTGTTACTTTAAGAAATGAAAATATGACAAAGCAGAACCACTCACAAAAGTAGAAAGTGTTTTATTATAAAAATCCTGGTTATTTAAACTCTTTGTTGTTGTTTATTTAGGTTATAATTACCCCAGGCTCCGGGCAGGACCCAGGGAACCCTCCAAGCTGGGTACTCTGGTACTCTAATTTATATAATTTAATTCACTCTCAGGAGTGTTTTAGTCATCTTAGATGTGTTTTTAATCTGGTTTTTAAGACCTGTTAAAGGTTTCCTACTGACCCAAAACAGTGGATTCTCTGTCTTGATTCAGATTCGTCCCCCACTCTGACTGACAGGCAGACATGCCACGCCCAGATCAAAGTGACCTCAGAGGGGCGGGGCCTGTTGTTCGCCAGCTCTCCCTGCTCAGCTCCAGAGCATCCCCTCCAGTTTGATAAGGTATGTTGTGCTCTGGGCTCGACTCCAATCACTGCAGGTCAGAGTTACTGGGAGGTCGACGTGCGTTGCTGCTCAGCCTGGGCTGTGGGCGTGGCCTACGGCAGCCTCCACAGGAAGGGACAGGACAAGGGCGCCAAGCTGGGCCGGAACAGGAACTCCTGGTGTGTCGAACTCAAGAACAGGAATCTGAGGGCGTGGCATAACGACCGGCACGTGGACTGTCGGGGTGTGGGTCAGAGTCCGCCGCAATCAGTGGGAGTGTGGGTGAATTACGATAAGGGTCAGCTGATGTTCTACGATGCAAACACGATGGCTGTCCTGCAGAAATTCTCAGCAGCCATGACCCCAGTGTTTGACAGGGCTCATCACCAGTTCACCGAGCCTTTGTACCCGGCCATTCGCTTCCTAAAACCAACGGAGAACCAGGAGTGGCCGAGCCACCTGGAGTTCTGTCACCTTCACTCAGTGTAGGGCAGCTTAGGTGTTACCTTATTCAAAGAGATGTTGGATTATTTGTGTATTAAAGGGATATTCCAACCAAAGTTGAAATTTGTCTGTTGAGATATTTGCCAGAGTTAAATATGTATGAAAAAACTATTTTTAACCAGCCCAGTCATTCTCCTGACCTGGCTGCACTCCTTTCGCTTTAGCTTAGCATAAAACACAGTAAATGAATGAATCCAACTAGCATTGTGAGTAAAAATGCCCTCAAAATCTCCCAGTAGTGATCCCAGTTCTGCTTGGTGACCTAAATTATCACACTGACTGCAAGTGAAAATAATTAGTAACATAAAGGAATGACATACGCCGTTTTAGACTTGGGACTACTTTATGACAAAGCACAGAGCTAAAGCCTAATTAATACTTCTTCGTCTGCGTCAGTACGGAGACACGCAGCGCCATTTTGCGTCGGCGCAAGGGCTCTCGGACGGGTTCGCGGAGGGTGACAGAGACATGCCCCCTTTTTAACTGTCCATCGAGAGCGACAGAGAACGCAAGCTTTTGATTGGTCAGGACGCCGCTTCCATTAAATACATTAACAGCACTGCCACTGCCGATTCAAAAAATAAAGAGATCTGAAGATATCGAGTGGCAGACACGGAGCAGATTGAAGAACGCCTTGCGGAAAAAGTCCGAAAATATGAAAGTTTTGTGACCGCACAAAGAGGTGGAGGAGAATGAGGGACAAATTCATTCGCGTTAAAAAGTCTCAAATACATTAAAACAATGTAAACACAGTAGTAAATGCACTATTGTGGACTGGATACGTGACTGTAATGGCAGCAGGATACCCTAGAAAAGCGCTACGCCCTCTGTTCTCCTGGCAGGGAATTGCTTTGCAACTCTCCCCAGGTGACAGAGAAGTTCGAAAGGAAAACACCCCCATCAATGTGTGTGCATGACTCCACATTCGAGCTGACGGAGAAGTATAAATTAGGCTTAAGCCTCCGCTGAAAGGTGCAAGACAATAAATAGAAAATTTATCACCCAGCCCTTTTTCTAACTCTTACCGATATCGTTTTTCCCAAGCCAATAAATTTGGTAATAAAAACATGAAAAGATGTGTGTAGGTTGGCGACGTTCATGTCCCTTTAAGAAGCTGTACCACCTCGAGTCACATGACAACGTGACTCAACTAATACACGTGACTGCCCCATCTAGTGGACAACTTTTGTTTTTGCTCATACATGTAATTATCGTCCATTTATCGTTATCGAGGTGAACTCCTCAACATACCGTGATATTGATTTTAGGCCATATCGCCCAGCCCTATTTTTTTAGTGAGTTATATTAACCCATCCATGCTGGCTAGACCAACTCAAGCCTGCCAAGGGCACAGAAGCCAGTGGTTTGATGATTTGAAGCAGTGTGTCCTGTGTAAACCAGTTTTACGTGATTGTAAGTTTGCTTTCACATGTGTGCATCAAAAACACGAACATGCGTAGTGCTCATTTCACTAGGAGGAAGACAAGGCCTGAATTCTGCTCGAGTTTAGGATGTAGAAACCAGAATCCTGTAGCAGCTGGTGAAGTTTCTGGTTCATCCTTGACTCAACATGATGGTTCTGTTTCAGACATGGTCCTAAAACGACTGTTTGTCATGTTCTCATGTGTGACGCAAAACACAACATAAAGTCTTTAATACAACATGAGGATGATAAAAATGTAGAGGTTACCTGAGGTCGATGTCCAGCAGCAGGCTCTTCATAGACCTGCTCTTCTGCTCCAGGTTTCGTAGCTTGATTAGCTCCTGCAGCCTGTTAATAAGCAGCAATTAACACTGATGTAGAACAAAACCTGTTATCTGTTAACAAAGACGTGTCTGGAAGAATGTTGAACTTTGTGTTTTGTGACGATTAAAACTAATAAAAGGATTATTGAGTGTGTTGATGTTTATTTTTTTCACCATTACTGGTAGACTGTAAATATTCCTGGATCTCACAGTCCATGAAACATGCGGATAAACAACATGGTGGCTCACTTTTTTACAATTTAAAGTGATTTAGTGAAACAAGGGAGATTGTAAACGGATGACTGAGACGTGTCAGGGAAATTTGGTCAAAGATGATCCCAACAAACATGCTTTGCCCTAATAGACAGGATGGTGGCAGCATCTCATAGCCTGGGCTTTAGCATCCTCACATACGGGAAATAATAATAATTCATTGAACTTATATAGCGCTTTGTTAGGACACTCAAAGACGCTGCATGCACTCACACATTACTGATGATGGTGAACTACTGAGTAGCCACAGCCGCCCTGGGGCGGTCTGACAGAGGCGAAGCAGCATTGTTGCGCCATTGGCCCCTCTGAGCACCACCAACAGAGACAATTCGGGCTAAGTGTCTTGCCCAAGGACACAACGACAGCGACAGACCGAGCGGGACGCGAACCCGCGGCCTTCCGATTGTGGGGCATCCACTTAACTCCTATGCCACCGTCGCCCCAAAGGGCCAGAAACAGAAGGGTGGGGTTAGATGAACTCAGAAACCAAGAGAAGCTGCTCCAGAGTAACTAATGGTCATCCTTCAGCCAAGCTCCTAATGGACGGTCACCAGGGCAACCACAGATGCCCGCCAGGGTCTGGTGGGAGTCGAAGCTTTAGACGATCCTAAAGGTCTGAATGGCTGACCTAAAGGTGGTTAGTTGAGAAGTGGACAGTTGTGGAACAGATCTGATTAAAACTCAACAGAGAACTTCTACATCATCCTTCCTTCCATCTGATTTATATCAAGGCTCTTTTCCTGAAACCCACATTTGGTTTGCAAATGTTCACACAAAGTCTAAATGTGTTACAGTATTATTATTATGGCCTGTTTTACATCTCTAATGGAAAACGTAAGTAAATGGATAATAAAGGTGAGTTTTTTCTCTATTTCAGGATCTCGGAACAACTCATCTTCACGTTTTTTGCAAAGACTCTGATATCAAAGGTTTTCAATGTGTGGAGAAAACCATAAAGAGACAGTTGATCATTCAGGTACAAGGGTACTTCTTTAAGATTTAGACGCCTCTAAAGAAGACACAACCCTGGTGTGAAACCATAAACTCCACCCATCTCACCTGGGTGTGCCAACACAAAGAACCTTCGTGTAGCCCAGACCAGCTAGGGTATCCAGCAGGAAGTTGGCGCTGCGATCGGTGAACAGATACTGGGCGTTGCTCTTCTTGTTGTCCAGTGGATGCAGCAGCATGCTGGGCCTCCTGAGCTGGGCCGCGGTGACAGCTGTGGTTCTGTGAGCTGAGTGAGTGCCGTGCTCCGCAGGCAGGAGCAGCATCTGACAATCCTCACAGAACTTCTTCTCATGAAGAGGGAGAGAAGCCAACTCCTCAAACCTGAGGGACACATCAGAACACACGTTGAAGGTCTGCTGACACAGTTAAAGGAAAAGACAGCAGAGACGTCTCAGTCCTTCACCTGTTTCTGTACTCCTGCTGCTTTGACCGGTTCTCCTCCTCTCTGGCCAGCAGTCTGGTTTTTGAAACCTTAAACACATGGATTAAACAAATTAACATTTCCTGTTACTGATAGAAACACCAGCATATTTTGTGCTTTGGTGCTGGTTTAACTGGTGAACCAGCATACAATGCTGGTCCAGGACGGGATGCTGATCAAGCGTGCTGGTCCAGCATACCAGCATCCAAAACACAACATATGCTGTTTTTTCAGCAGGGAAGAGGGCTCACCTTTTCATCTTCCCACTGAAAGAAGCTGCAGTCCTTCCTGTCCCGACAGGCTGAGCACGCGTAGAACCGTCTTCCTCCACTGCCCTTCTCAAAGAGTAAAGTCGGACCTGATCAAACACAAGCAAACACAGTCAACTCCAGCAGGTGATGAGCTAAGGCTCCGTTACAATGGTGACCTATCCTCTCTGATCCTGGTACAATACGTGAGTGAGTGACAGACAGACCAACTTCAGTGCTAAACCCCAGGGACATGTCCAGGGAGTGGCCTGGGGTAGCAAATACCACCATTTGGAATCTGATTGGCCACCCCACTGAGTTCCATTTAAATTGACTTTACATTGTCCACATAAGGCTTATGCTGCGTTCACACCGGCCATAAAGTATGCGTCACCAGCGTCAAGTTTCAATGTTAAGTCTATGGTAAGGCGCATCAGAGCTGCGTCAAAGTCCTTGCGTCGCTTTGTGAGCGTTGGGCGCAAGCGTCAAAGCTTGCAACGCAAACGTCAAGCAAGTTCAGCTAGCTGAACTTTCTGCGTCGCTTTACAAGCGTCAACCAATCAGAGCGCCAGTTGATACGTCACAGCAGAGCGAGGGAAGAAGACAAATTCATTCAGCAATGGAGGAGAAACTTATCATCGCCGTTTGCAACTATCGGGAACTGTATGACCCGTCTTGCTACGCTTACCGAGATCGGAATAGAAAGGACCTTGCTTGGAGGAAGATTGCTAGAGAACTCGGCGTGTCGGGTGAGTGTTTTTTCAACGTTTATGCCTACATTGTCTCGATAGGATCCACCATTGTTACAAACATCTGGCAACAGAGAGCCGCGCATGCGCTCTTTCCTCCCTTCCCCTCCCCGTGGGGCCGACGCAACCATCAAAGCAAGCTGCGCCAACGCAAGCTGCGTCAACGCAAGCTGCGTCAATGTCAAAAATATATAGGTGTCAAAAACGGCATGAAGTATGCGTTGTTTGACGCATACGTCAAGACCGGTGTGAATGCACCATTAGGGTTATAAACCCCAAAACAGTAGGTGGTAGCATGCACCTTTAACATTGGTTTCTATCCCCGACCAACCATTTCTGTTTTATATTATTATTTATTCGTTTTTCATATTGACATAAATAGTGTTTAGAGTCTGGGTCCCAGTCCAACTACACTCCAGTTGGTGGCCGTAATGCACCAAGACGTGGCCTGCTAACCACCACAAAACAGCTCAAAGAAGAAGAATTAGAGAGAAAATGGTCATGGCACAATGTGGAACTCAATTTCACTAGAATGCAAAAAACAAAAACAAAAAAAAATCATAACCATTGATGCCACCCATGCATAAACATGTGCCCCACCTGGGCCACCCCATTTTAAAAGGTCTGGACACGCCACTGCTAAACCCATTTTTGGGTAAACTTCCTCTCCACGTCAACACTTTTATGCTAAACTGAACGCCGAATTTAACACCGTTTTGTATTTATTTGTAAATTTCAGCTAACTGTGACGTGTATTACGTATATTTAGATAAACAAGCTCAGCAGTTCTAAAGTAGAGGACAACTGAAAGGAAATTGGTGTGAGACTCACCGTGAGGACAACATGGCGCTGTTATACCGCCTTCAGGGCAAATGACTTCTATTCCAAGAGTCTCGGGGTTTGCCTCGGCTGTATCCATAACTCTGATTAACTCAGGTAACTATCAGAACCATCACCAAAACATCAGAGCCATGCTGCTTCCTGTTGCCCAGATTTCACGTGGTGACGTATTCTTTTAGAACTACATTTCCCATAAATCCATGCGCGCAAGTGCAGCTAAACTGTCCGCTCGAGGACTGAAAGGATGGGTCTGCTGGATGCTGATGCTACAGTCAAGTGTTCTCTGACACGAGACCGGAAGCGAGGGGAAACGTCCCTTCAGAGTAAAAGATTTAACCCAATTAAAGTATAAATAACACAGGTGTGGTTTCATAATTAATTAGGCTTTTTTTGGACAATGTCCAAATGAACTATCAGTCACATATATTTAAAGTAGGTATGCAGCACATCCCAGCTAACAAGAAAGCGTTTGGTGAACATTAATATAATAAATATTAAATTCACTGTTTCATTATTTTACATCTGAAAATTGTTTGATTACTTTTTGCAAAGCCTACCTGCCCTTCTCTACAGGGAGCAAAATTGCAGCCTCCAGAACTTTCCTCAAACTTTTAAGGATGGTTATGAGACAGGACTGTTCAGAGACAATGAAAAAATTCTAGTGAACATTTGTACACTAGAAACGCTGAGGACACATTTCAGCAGTTAGATTAAGGTGTTAAAAAGACGAACGCACAGCGAGGAGATAAGTTTTACTTTTGCTTTCACTAACGAACACTAGGGGGTGCTAATAGCAAGCCAAAACTGTATAGTATCCCTTTAAAGCAGGGGTAGGCAATCCTGTTCCTGATTGCCACTATCTTGCATGTTTTAGCAGTTTCCCAGTTCCAACACACCTGATTTTAATCAGCAGTTGATTAGCAGGCTTCTGCAGAGCCTGATGAGCTACTGCACAGGTGATTCAACCACTGAATCAGGAGTGTTACAATGAAAACATGCTGGATGGCGGCACTCGAGGACCAGGTTTGCTTACCCAATGGAGCACTAGTCAGTTTTGGCTTGTTTTTAGCACCCCCTAGTGTTCGTTGGTGAAAGCAAAAGTAAAACTTTTCTCTCCTCTCTGTGCGTTTGTCTTTTTAACACCTAAATCTAACTGCTGAAATGTCTCCTCAGTCTTCATTAGTTTCTACTGGCCAGTTCATCACTAAGTCAAACAAATCAGCTGCATTCATAACATGCAGGAAACATGGTGGAACCAGACTACAGATCCAGGTAGCTCAAGCTCAATTTTTTTCGAAGTCCCAACAGACCAGACCAACAATTGTGAAGTTGCAAGCGGAATATTCTGGCCACAGGGAGCGACATGGGCTGGGTTGCCTTTCATTAACCCTGTAAAGGGTCATTTTAGCACATACTGGCTCAAGAAAATGATTTAAAAATATAAAAAAGTTGCGAAGTGTCCCTTTAAATGCCACAAGTTTGTAAACAAAAGCAAGCGTGAGCAGCGTTGCTTTTGGAGACTCTGACATGAAGCACATAGCTTCCTAGTCTGTCACTGAGCAGCGATGCACTCGCAGGCTCCTCTCTCATCCAAGAGCACTCACAGCAGATGGTCAGTCCTCACATTCTGGTTTGAGTTGCAGTTAGAGAAAATGTTTGATTCCCATTGCTTCCAGATTGATATTGCATGCTGGCCAAGCATACACAATCAGAGGCTCCCACTAGTAGGTAGGCGTGAAATTCAGCAGACCTATCAGTTCCTATAGATGTGTTGGATTGGCCCAGCACCAAGCCAGGGAGCAGGGACGAAAAAACAGTCGGCTCAGTACAGACAACGCATGAATAACACAAATGTAAACACAATTACCCCACCCAGTCCAGACCGAGCTGACCCAGATGTAAATGCGCTATTACTTACCCTCCTCTGCAAAGAACAAAATTATAACTTCAAGAGAACATTTGGGGATTTATTAGAAAGTAGAGACTGGATGGAACTAAAGTCACAGTTTAGTGATAGCCAGGAAAACACTAATCTAGACAGACAATACCAGAAGCAAACTGATTATATAGGATGACTTGCCAAGCTACACAGCTATTCAGATTTGTCTATTTATTTATTTTTTGTTACAAAAATTCCATTGAAACACATTTCTGTCCTTGTCACCCTCTAGTGAGAACCTTTATTTTGAAAGCACAGAGCGGAAGCTCTGTTGTTCTTTGAGTCCAGCCTGACTGGAGTCTCGCTCCGCTGTGCGCCCACACCCAACCTGCACCGTCTGCTGTTCGGAGTCAGCGCTGCTCTGCAGTGGAACCTACGCAGGACATTGTCTCCTTGTTGCGGTTGTTTGTGGAAACATCAGCGCGGCCTCGGCAGCTGGAAACAGCCCAAAGAGCAACCCCAAAACACCTATTTTACCACCACCCATCACTGTGCAGCTGCTGCGGCTGCTGGCATCATCCATGAGCTGTCAGTGTGGATAGTGACTTGTTTACTGAGCATCATCTGACTGGAGAGGACATCTGACTGGTACCATGAGCAGCACTGGTGAGACCAATCGATTATTGACTGGAGATCATTTTTACTGTTGATAATTTATTGGTTCAAGAGGAATTATAATAAAAAAGCTCTCATGTTTTAGCAGGAATCCATCAACGTTGTTAAACAACACTGCGTCTGTTGCTGTGTATCAATTTTTTCATGTCACGTGACATCATTATAATATTAATATAGTTGAGTGCGTTGTTCAGCCTGATGATCAAGATGGACCCAGAGCATATTCTGGTTTAGTAGGACTCAGCCTCAGATACGCTCCATGGAAAACAAACCATGTGAGCTAATTAGACAGGAAGTAGAGATGCCCACAGAGGGACTGGTGCGTCTTTTTATAATAAAGGCCCCTGCAGTCACTCCCTGTTCAGGCTGTTGGTCCACATCAGGTCCAGGTGTTTGCTGCCACAGCTGGATTTGTCTCTGAGGAGGAGTCATGTAACAGGAGAGCTTTATGAATCCTGTCCTGCAGCCGTGTAAATGATAAGTTTGTTGTGAAAACTGGAATAACAAACATCATGGTGTGGTGGCAAATTCATTTTAATGCCTGCTGGAATGGGTTTATGTTATGATTTAGTTATTATAATTTAAACCTTCTGGGTTGTTCTAAAAGAATGTATAACTACTGTACATCATCAACAATTTCAGCACATTTCATTCATTTTAGGAGAAAATTTAAAGTTTTTCCACTTAAGATATTAATTGGAATACTAAACTATGGTTGAAACTATTTAAATATTTTGCATTAATCCCACATTTTACTCAGCTTTATGCTGACTAGTTCACCTACAGTTATGGTGTGTGAGGATTATTAGACCTGAACAACACAAGGTCAACAAGTTCAGGACCTTTTGGTTAGCTGCATCGGCATTGCTATCCAGGTTTGGTACAGCTTTTGCTTTCCTGTTAAATAAATGTCATTTTTATCACCTACAGCTCCCATGATGGTGTTGACGATGATGATGATAATAATAATGATGATGGTGGTGATGGTGGTGATGGTGATGGTGATGATGATAATAATGATGATGGTGATGATGGTGGTGATGGTGATGTGATGGTGCTGGGATGATGGTGATGTGATGATGATGATGATGGTGATGATGATGGTGATGATAATGATGATGATGGTGATGGTGATGATGGTGCTCCCTACCGTAAAACACACAAGAGTGCTAACACCAGATAGGACAATGTATTTATCTACTTACCAACTTACTGTGTATGACTCATCTTTGCTTGGTGCTGACCTGTAACTGGCAACAGCCATGAAACTCACTGAACAGGGGTGATATTTTTGTTTAAAACTGAACTGCAGTAGCAACATTTGACCACAGGATGTCTTTCTTAGAAATTTCACCTTTAACAAGATGATCTTAGTTTAAAACTAACATAAACTCTGAAATGCTTGTCCTTTCTTCTCTGATGTCATTGATCTTTTGGGGAACTTTTGTTTTTTATTGCATCCTTCTAGAATGTGACACAGAACCTCATCCTGCATCAGCATTTCTCCTGATCCTTCTGGGATCTTTATCTGATCACTTGCCAACTGGTTTTGGGATCTGGTTCAGAATGTGTTCCTGTCTGGTCCAGCCTGTTGTGTGTAAGGCCAGAGTAGAGCATTATAATCATTGTATAAGAGGTATATTACTGTCTGATCTCCAGCCTCTCTCAGTTCTGTCCCGATCCTTTATGGATACATTTCCCTGTCTTATGTTTTCTATCTGGCTGGGTGTGGTCGTTCAGCACCACGTTTGCCAGGTCAGTCTCAAAGAAGTGTTAAATTAAAAAGGGTTTGGTGTGATGAACCTTTAGCTCAAACCTTTAGTACTGACTCCAGCTGCTATCGTGACTTTTCTCTCAATCCCAGACATTAAAAGGACAGAATTATTCTGTTAAACTCAGATTAGTGTGCAGGCCGTGTGTTGGGTCTGTTGCCGTCTCCTTAGACACATTGACGGCTCTGAGCAGCTTGACCACAGGGACGAATGATTGGAGAATCTGCTGGTAATTCCATCCTAGATCACAGGACACATGAGGACAGATGTAATCAATATTACTTCTCATGCTGGTGTGAACCTCGTGGTAAGGTCGTCATGACTGCCTCTTCAGGGAGGGGAAGGCAGCTTCTGAGGAAAGATCTGAGCACTGGAGATCAAGGACTTCCTGATAAATGAAACATAATCAGCATTCTGGATATCTTCTATACTGAGGTGCTTTTAGGACTTCTCAGCTGTGGGAAAAACATAACAACATTTATTCTGGTCAATACTGAATTCCCTGTGAGTTTTGTAATAAGCCCATGAAATTATTTACTGAAATCATCTGCCAGGCACACTAGACTATATATTACTGCATAATCTGTGTTCACTAGAGTTTTATTTTTTGAAAGAGCCGCCACGTAATTACAGTATATTATTGACCAACAGGTTATGTCTTTAAAGACACTTTTGTTTTTAATAGCTGATGATGTAAGGCCTAAAATATTCTGAGGTCACTTTTTCAGGAGTTCACAAGCACTAGCTTACATCAGCAGGTGGCAGAGCTAAGGCCTTAGTGGTGATTAAAACTTCTGAGTATAAACAAAGAGCGCAAAATTACTTTAGCAGTGAAGTGCTGCTACGGAAGCCCGGAGGTCCAAACAGGAAGTCTCTGTGAGAATGAAAATGTGCTTTTTCAGGATATAAAATTAGAAATAGGAAATAGAAGTGTATGAAAAAGGTATCAGAGCAGGTACGGGTCATGGGTAACACTTGTTAACTATTAAGTGTCCTTAAGGTTAGGGGTGGGGTCTGCTTAGTAATGCATTACATAATATGATTAAGCAGTTGTTAATACGTTATTTAATTGTTTATTAATGCTTAATAATGCACAAAGTAAAGTTAATAAAGGAACCCTTATTGTAAAGTGTTACCGGGTCATGAATTAAAAGAATTTCTAACATGTCATAACCAGTGTTCACCAGTGTAAACAAAACTACTACTACTACTACTACTACTACTACTACTACTACTACTACTACTACTACTACTACTACTACTACTAATAATAATAATAATAATAATAATGGTAGTTTGTTTAACTTGACTTTAAAACAGCACAAGACACATGGAAATTTATAGAGGATAGGAAATTTAAGTTATTTGGACAGAATACCAAAATAGCCGTAAATGTGACAAAAGAACGTTGATACAAAATTTTGTATTACTAGGTGGAGCACAAATCAAAAACAAATCAGTTTTTTTATTTGCACAACCCTATTCCTTTTCTGTTTGTGAGACAATACTAAAACCCCTCACTGCACCTCTGGTGGTGAGAGTTTTCAGATTAATCAAAGATACAGAAAAACCCCAAAGATTCTCCCAGAACTCATATTTTATTTTAATAAGAGGTTTTGTCAATTTCAACAAAAATCAAAGATTCGTGGTGACATGATCAAGAGGGATGACTGTGGCTCAGGGGTCAGAGTTCGCCCTGGTGGGTTGATGGTTCAAACCCAGGCTCCATTGGTGTCAGTCGTTGTGTCTGGTGGTGCAGATTGGGTGGCAGCCTCACCTCTGTCAGTGTGCCCCAGTGCTGCTGTGGCTACAATGCAGCTCATCACCAACCATCAGTGTGTGAATGGAGAGTCGTCTGACTCAGAAAGGCGTTACACAAGTGCAGGTCATTTATCATTTAGGTGAAACAGCTTAGAAGAGAAAGTACAAACATCCAGTTGTTTTTGTTCTAAAGGAACAAAGTAACTGAACTTTTTATCATTTAGACGTGTACGCTTTTTTTAAATCTCAGTTGCTCTCACCAAATTTCTGCTGGACAGGAGAAAAGCGTATAAAGGATAAATGAGTAGAGAGGTTATTGTAGGTTACAGGTGAAGTCATGAGAGCATTCAGATGTGATCCCCAGACTGGGAGAATGACTCCAACAGGAACAACCTCAGAGATCTCTGTGCAGAAGAACACAGGAACAGCTCAGGTAGAGAACAACAGAACCCTCAAACAACCGGGTCTGTGACAGAGGAGCTGGGCTGGAAGTCAGATCACCTGTGAGGGAGGGGGTAACCTGGAGCTAGCCTGTTACACTGGAGTAAAAGACTGTTCAAACTGGGCTTGATGGTGAATACTGACACCACAAGGACTAGCCTGTTTTCTCCTTTCTGTTCCTAAAAGAGCTGAACTCAGTGAGTCATGTGATAAAGGAGAGAATCAAAGAAATCCTGAAGCACTTTTTGTTTCACATTGAGACAGTTCAACCAGCTCTTATTACTTTAAGGATTCTGCATCAGGATGATTCTTTTTCTTCTGATTGTGTGCATGTGTGTGTGTGTGTGTGTGTGTGTGTGTGTGTGTGTGTGTGTGTGTGTGTGTGTGTGTGTGTGTGTGTAGAATATCAGTGATTTGTGGTTGTACCATAATGCATTTAGGCCTGTTTGCTGCTAAGTGGAGGAGGGTGGTTTTTATTGCTAATAATCAATACTAAACATCTTGATGCACCTTTTAAGTTGCAGCAGAGAGCAACATCTGTGTTCCTTATTGACTGTAGATGATGGATGCAGACATCAGCTGATGTGGATGTTTCACATCACCCACATATAAAAGGGAACCCTCCTTTCATAAACCTTAGCAAAGTTTTCCCCAAATCACTACAGTCTCAATAACAGTGTTGCGCTGCTGTGTAACCATAGCAACCACCCCAACATCATGCCGGAGGTGCAAACACACTTCTTGCAGTCAAGGGATCTTCAAAACTAAACATACTCCATCTAAGTTCTCTTTGGTATAGTTCCTACATTTGTTTCTGTTCTTCTCTTTAATTAGTCCGTTATCAGCAACATACATCCTTCCTGTTTGTAGTGAGTCTTTGGTGATTACCTGTAAATTTGTTCAGGGATCTTATCTGATTTTGTTACTTTTGGCCACTAGATGAAATAAATTCACTTTTTATCCCAGTGGTGTGTTAATTAAACACATTTCTGATGGTATTCTTTACCTTGAGCTCCAGTCTGCCTGAACCCTCGCAGCTGCAGAAGCTTCTCAGTGGAATTGAAGGCAGAGACAGACATAATTAGGAATATGTCTTGCTCAGTACCTCTGAAGCATTTTATTCAAAGAGGTCCTTCACTTGTATTTATTACTTTTGAAAAGTTTTGGTCACTCTGAGTTTTTCATGCAGGCTGAACATGAAAATAGTCTCCTACACCTATCTCCTGCATTAGCTTCTGATAGAAAACAGACGGTGAAGCTAAGCCTGACAGATCTACGTCACACTGTCACTTAACGTTCATGGACTCATCCATCTTGACTCACGACGGGGAAGGCTGTTGCTGGTTTAGCGTCCAGGAAACAGCAGAGAACGTCTCGGCTAGTATGAAGCTAACTGTTAGCATTAGCAACTCCACCACACAGCAGAACTCCTCCAGGCTTGTGTTATTTGTGGAGATAAAACATCAACATTGCAGAGCAAACAGTCAGTGGTAGAGTCATGTTGCTGTTAGCCAATCAGAGGAGAGATGTCCAAATATTAGGAATAAGACTCCAAATCCTGTCGTCTGAAGCTACTTTCTCCTCTGGCTGAATTCTCTATGCTGAAACCGGCGCACTGGAACATTTTTCCCCAGAATACAACTTACAAGGCATTCATTCATACTATAAACCACTAAATGTATTAAAATAGAACAAAAAGAAGTCCTCTTGTAATGTTTGAAGGTTTAGGACAGGCAGATACAGGGACTTTATTTAGTTCATCAGTTTGAAATAATAGTCAACTTGTGAAAATGTGGACAGCAGATAGATTTGATCATATTTAGGTTTGAATAAGATTGATGTCTGGGTAACATTTATCAATACAAAATGATGTGTTTTAAAGCTCTAAAGTTTTATGAATGAAATTATGATTAAAACCTCATCTGGTTATGGCTAGGTCTAAAAATTGGGTCAAACAACACACGACACAGAACATCTGGTCGTTAGATGATTATTGAAGTCTAAAGGGACGATACAATCCTCCCATATTCAGAGCTAAGGCTTTATGCTCTGGTCTAGTGGTGAAGATGGACGGGCCCTTCCATGTTCCAACCCTCATCTATTTGATTAATGACAGAAAAAACTTAACCATGTTCATGAGCATTAAAATCTTGGCCAGATGCCAGTTCTACCTGCAGTAGCGCTTCTTTTACACTGGAGATGTGCTTTTCTGTGCTCCTCCTGTCTCATGCAGGCAGTGGGAGGTGTTGTGCATGATGGATGTCAGCCTGTCCTCAAAGGACCTCAGATCAGGACAGAACTGGTCCTGTTTGACCAGTCTGTTTAGTTTAATGATGGTGGACACGACCACTGTGATGCTTCAGCTAGCCACCACGCTAACCACGGCTATAAAAGAACAGGTTTATTTGTTATTTTAAACTGAACAGACCCACGTGCTTCATCATCACATTGTAACTTTAACAGCTCTGCTGTTATTTATTATTATTGTGGAACTGTAGTTATTTTCCCACAGTTCATCTGAATGCTTATGCTGGACTGAGACTGGGGTTTTCCTCCATTCCGTCGGGGGTTATGAAGGCTTTGTCTTCTTGCTGTGTTGATCTGAGAGACGAGGAACTCTGCTGGAGGCATCCAGCAGTTACACATTTAACACCAAACAGGGAGCTAGCATTAGCCTGGTTTTAACCATGTGTTTTTATTAATGCATCATGGTTTTGTTCTGCAGCACATCTCGAATGTTCTTGCTGAATAATGAATACAGTTGAATTGATTGAATTCAGCTAACTCCTCCACAGGAAAATCGATCAGCAGCACAGAGACGTGAGTTTCTTACAGATCTGTAGCTGGAAAAGCAGAATGAGATGTTCTGACACAAAAATAACAAAGAAACACCTGATTTAGGGCTGATCAGTCTTCTGCCCGTGGGAAGGAGGGGGATAGTCTGGATGGGTGGGGGCCATCATTATGCTTAGTTCTGGTTCTGCTGGTGTAACCGTCCTCAACAGGAGGAGAGCTGCAGTTTCTTCTTGTGGGACTCAGACCAGCTCCCAGAACTGGTGAAATCTCACTCCAGACGTCTGACTTCATAACTCCTACTGTAACAGGATTTAGTTCCTGCCCTTCACCCATTCTCCATCAGGATATTTGTAAAGAAGCTCAGCTGCTGATGTGAGATACTAGCTCAGGTCTGAAAACAGAAACTTTTGCAGGAGAGCAAAAAAGCAGATAAAACAAGACAAGCTTATTTTAAAGTGCAATTCAATTTAAACTTTGTTACAAGGAGAAAATATTTTTCAAGGAGAGGAATAAAAGTTCAGAAGGCTGGTTTTGGGTGGATGAATCCAGCTGCTGGTCTGATCCACTCCTCCACTTGCTACTGCCTTATTTTCACCTCTGACAAGCTCCAGCTGACAGCCTCTTATGTGACTGGAGCTTTAATTTACCGCCTGTTTCCTCCTGTTATTAGAGCCCATGCATCCCACCCTCTGAGACCACACATCAACAGCCTTCCACCAGTTTAAGCCTGTTTTCTTCTGTTTTTATTGTGTTGTTTAAGCTGTGGATCTGCTGCTGGAACTAGATTGCAGGTTTCACTTCATCTCTCATCCTTTCATCACAAAAATCACAATCATCAACAAGAAAATGGTCTAACGGTGACTTTGTCTGTTTTATTCAAAGGCAATACTTTTAAACATCTCTACCTGTCCTGTCCTATTGTTGAAAGGTGTGTGTGTGTGTGTGTGTCAGATCTGATGCCTTCATTATTCATGGTGTTTGCTTAAATAAACAGGGAGTGAGTTTGATTGTGACTCAGGCTTTCATAACAGTGTATGAGATCATGTAATATCTGATGTGGATTCAAGCTTCAGATTGGGGTCAGTGGTGAAAGGCATAGATCCACACTCATGGTACCAGATAGGGAGGCTTTCATCCACCCCACCAGTGTTCCCAGTATGCTCACCAGAGCCTTTGAAGTGAAGCTCTTTATGATAACACATTTCTGTCACACGCTGACCTGCTAGAGGATGGACCCACTACTGTTCTAATGAGAGGTACAACATCTAGGATTCCTGTGCAAACAGGGTTTAGTTTCCTGAGGGACAAAACAGGTCAGTGAGTGGTTTTCTGTGGATGTAACACACCAGTCACACCTCTGAATCATTCTCTGGTTTTGGCAAAAGCCCTAACCTTAACCCTAACCCTAACCCTAATCCTAACCCTAACCCTAATCCCACACATAAAAAAGTTCATCTTAAATTATCCAGAAGATTGTTCACATCTGACACGAGAAGACCATAAAATGTCTAAACTGTTAAACTTCTCTTCGAGGAACATGACAAAAAACAAACTGTAATCAGAAGTAATTTTATATAGTTTTCTAAAGGTGAAATGGACCATACATGTTTCTGCCACCTACAATTAAAATGAATCCATGTCTACCAAGTGTGACTGAACTGTTGCCAGAAACATTTGATTAACAGTTGTGGTAAATCCATCCATCCATGGTGTGGATGCATCAGGTCCAGGAGCTTAACTCAGATGGTCCTCTCCCCAGCAGCACTCTGCATCTCCTCCTGGAGAACACATGGGTGCTCTCAGACCAAATAACATATTTAGTCTCTCCTTTCTGTCCACAAGGAGGACACCAGGAGGCAGCTACCTCAGCTGACGTCTTTTGGTGAGGAGGAGCAGTGTCTCCCCTTGGATGATGGACCTCCTCACCTTGTCTCTAGGTTGAGCCCCACCACCTGATGGAGGAAGATCATGTCAGCTCCTTGTTTGAAGCCAATCCATCTTCAGTGAACCATACAAGCAGTGTAAACAATACATACACAGACAGTATTTGAGTAAGGTAAGAGATGTCTT
>SSNS01000562.1:165443-184534 GCA_006937985.1 Aphyosemion australe
CTGCCCTGAGACTCTGGTGTCTAACTTTGACCCTTTTGGATTGAATATAGAGCACCACTCTTTAGTTTAGAAAGAAAACTCTAAGATGTGATTCCTGAGCCTAAAATGAGTGGAAAAAAAAAACAATTCACAACATTAAACCTGTTCCTACCTCTACATCTGCACAGCGTTGAAGAAATCAACTCGATATTATTCTGAAGGCTTAAAATAACCAAATCTGGATGATGCATCACCTACGATCAACCAGCAAACTCCCATTGCCTCCCTCCTAGAAGTTCATAGAGCAGGATGATGGATTGGACTGACAACAGGATGCTGCAGAGTGCACAAACCTGCACAAGCCTCTGCCATCACATAAAGAAGGATTTAGAGCAGAGGAGGAGAGAAATATAGAATCGCTCTCCTTTCCCTCTTTTCATGCTTTACCTTGGAGAGACCTCCAAAGAGACAGAAGCTTTGCTATTTTATTTAAATGTTCTAATTATTTTACATTGATAGTGTTGGTTTTGTCCTTTAGAGTTAGGCAGCCCAGTCCGAAGACTGGCTGCATGGGATCTAATAACAAAAGCACAAATTTGCTCCTTTATTAAATACATTTGGTCTTTTGGTTACTGTGAGTTGTATTAGAAGACATTAAATGATGTAATGGATTCTGTCTGAGCTGGGAGCAGCAGTGATACCTTGTGGTTGTGGTTCTGCATGGTACGTGCTACTTGGCAGATCTGGCGTTGGATGATTAGCAGTGCAGATGCTGCATCTGTTTCTCACACACACACACGCACGCACGCACGCACGCACGCACGCACACACACACACACACACACACAAAATCAACTGGTGCTTCTGCTGAGTAACATGACACAGTCCAACATAAAAGCTGATCCATGTGGAGCGTCTGGCTGTCAACTGAGCATTTGTCTTCAGTGGTTAACCATCACAGCTTTGAGCAGAGGCTGAGCATTCAGAAGTGCTGCTCCAATCTATGGAGGAGTCTGGGGGTGTGGGGTGTGTGTGTGTGTGTGTGTGTGTGTGTGTGGGGGGGGGGTCATAGATGAAAATAGACTGTTTGACTTTTAGTCCAGACCAGTGTCTACTCACTGGGAGGAACCCCCACCCACAGGCTCCTGCTGGTCTGGGTTGGCAGGGGGGGTCTATGCACCCCAGCATTCAGGTCCATCAGCCTTAAACCCGATAACAACAACATATCAGAACCATAACAACTCTGCACCAACACACAGTAAATACTATAGTGTTCTTAGTGCTATCTCTATAGATACGTAAAACCCTGACATGCAATCAAAGATAGAAATGCAGGACTAAAACCAGTAAGAGCACTCTCTGGTGTTCACTAGTGAAACTTTGGTTGAGAGTTGTTCCTCACATTCTGGTAACCTCTTAACTTGGTACCAGCAGAAATGATTATCCCCTTTAGGGGTGCAAAGGCCTGTCCCTTCAGCTACTGGTCCTGTACCCTCAGATGTGGGTTGTTGTCGGTACCCTTGGACCTTTGCAGATCTGTTTAGTTTCTCAGGTTTCAGCCCTAAATCTTTGATCCTCAGTTTTCAAAGAACCCATGAAAATGTTCCACAGCTTCTACCTGACTGTTGTTTAAACTTTAGTTTTTCTCTCAAACTCATGGTTTTGACACCTTCACATTTACAATAATCAGAACATATACGTACTTTTTACTACTGGGGCACATCAAACAGGTCCAGATATTAACCATGATGTCCAGTACACAAACCCTGGAGGGCAAAAACATGCACCTTATCTTTGACTCAGCACTAGAACAAATGTGGTCTTGCTTCCCTCCCGTCGTGTATGACTGGACCAGTGCCTAATGAGTCTGGTGGTTACTTCACCATGTGGTCATTGTTCCACATGGAGAAGGTCCAGCATCATTAACTCTGAGGTGACCTTACACCACCTGATTGAAGAATGAAAGCATTGTTTTACCACACATCCTGTCTACTTTAGTGTTTTAAATCCTTCTAGAGACTAAACTGTCCAGTAAAAAGTCAGTTTATCACTTCCAACGATATCCTCTAGCTTCTGTCAGATAATCAGCTTAAACCTCAGCAAACTGTCTTCTTCATATCTCATGTGATGCTTGTTCTGCCCAGAACGGGCCTATGAACAAGAACCTGCAGAAGAAAAAAACTCAGTCATTGATAAAGAACAGAATGTTGTGTTAATGGAAACGACAAGAGAGGAATGTTTCAGTACATCAGGAAGGTCCTGCTGCTGCTGTGTGGGTCGGGTCAGAACCACCTGATTCATCCCTTCTGATGCTAATAAATGCATATTAGGATATTGTCAGGCTTCTCCTGCTAGAAGTTTTAACTGAACAGATGATTTTGAATCCTCTAGATTCACATTTAAACATCTCTGAGTGAAAATAGAATTGTGGGTCATTGAAACAACAGTGGATCAACGTCTCAGTGCAGTCAACCGGTTTCATTTTATTCATTTATTGTTTCATTGTATAGAGACCTTACACTAATGACATTATTCCAATATTATTACCTTAATATATTTATTTAAAATTATTTATTTATATTAAATTATAACCCACATTGACCCCAAATAATGGAAACATAAAGGAATATTTCTGTTGCTTTTTTCTTGGTGGGAAAGTCAAAAGATTATCTACTAAATAAATAAATAAATAAATAAATAAAATGTTTAGAATACAGATTAGAACAGAATAAAAATTACACCTGTCAAAACAATAAAGACATAATAGGACGAATTAAGATGAAAGCAAAATTAAAACTAATGTCTAAGATTATTATAGCGTTTTAAATGATATTAAATGCTGTTATTAAATAAACATGTTTCCATCGTGGATGTCAGATGTTTCATGGTTTTTACACAGTCACAGTTTATGTTGGATTTTTAGATTTTCTCACAGCTAACAGATGATGATGTCACCAACTCGCCATATCAGCAGTTAATAGCGATGCTGACGTTAGAATTCAGGTCAGTTTCTGCTTTGAGACTCTTGAGCGTTTCTCTTGAGCGGTTTTGTAGTTTTTAGTTCTCTTTTCCCACCTAGAGACTGTCCACCATCCTGAACACCTCTCAGGTTCTCGCTCTGCTGTCAGAGCTGAGTGTGTTGTTGACTGGGAGGACTGGGACACACCCAGCGACAGATTAGCAGCAGGACGTGTCCTTCTCTTTGAGCTCTGCGTGCTTCTATTTATAACAAATATTTGCAATAACTCAGAGAGGTGGGAGAGAGAGAGAGGGAGAGGGAGAGAGAGAGGGTCACATGACCTGCAGCTCATTCCAGAGATAGTGACAGACAGAGCGCTCACTCTGTGCTCCCATCTATCTCTGCACCAGAGCTACGGAGCGTGCAGAGGATGTGTTGCAGCACCATCACAGGACTCTGAAGAGATTTCTGGGATTTAAGCTGTAGTTTTGATCTTTTAAAGACTTCACAGTTGCTCTGATTCGGACTGCAAACTGAGCAACAATGCCTGAGGAGAAAGGTAAAGATGACCTTTGATGTACTATTAATGGTTTGTTCAAGGACAGAGGGGAGATAGGGCTTTTCTGTATCTGTGCTCATATTTCTATAGTTATAGAGATGTTTTTTATTGATGTGCCCGTAGCTCTGAGTAATAATAACTTTAGTGTTCTTTTAACGTTTACATTGATGGTTTCTGCATGGCTCAGTCTGAACTGGACCCGGTGTTACATAATCCCAGTCAGGAGCTTTCTATGTGAATGACAACAACAAGCCTTTACTGCAGGTTGATACGTTGCCGGCCTGCAACATCCCTGGCAACGGGAGTGTTGTCTTGGTCCCCTGCCTGCATCCCTAACGCTGGGAGCTCAGCCATTTGGGCTGACTACAGAGATGACAGCCAGTTTCTAAGAGAACCACCCTGAGGTTCTCTGGTACAAAAAACTTTACTGCTGTTTTATTATCTTTATATCTGTGGAGAAAGATGGGCAGCAACAGTTTCACCTCCGTGTGTGTGTGTGTGTGTGTGTGTGTGTGTGTGTGTGTGTTAGCATATCTTATGAATACAAAGTGTGGTCAATGGATTTTAATGAACCTCAAATCACTGAATTTTTCTTCTTATGACTTTCTAATTGGTTTTTTGACCCAACCCAGCCAGCATGCATATGTGGGCCCCATATATATATATCTGGGCAAACCGTATGGGTGCCAGCAGGGTTTGTCCGCTGTTTCCATGGTGGCCCCACAGGGGTTTACCCATATAGACTTTTGCCCACATAGATTTTAACGGCCCTACAAGGGTTTTCAAAGGGACCCAGATTATTTGACTCATACAGTGCGTTAAAATCAATGTGGGCAAATCTCTGTGGGGCCACCATGGAAACCGCGGACAAACCCTGTTGGCACCCATATCGTTTGTCCATATATATCCATATGGGGCCTACCTATGCATGCTGGCTGGCTGGGTAAGAATCACACAGATGTCTTTAACTAAATTGATTTTACTGTGTCTAAGATTTGGTGTAATTGTGGATGAGAGTCATCTCCATGACATACTCAGAGTGCTATCAGATCATATAGCATCTTTGTCAGTGGAGTCTTTGCTGTCTGTTAGCTGCCAATAGGCAGATTTTAATAAAGCTGTCAGAAGATAGTCCTTAGATGTTCATCTTCAACTGATTCATTTTCAGTTCAGCCTAATCTAAGCCAGTCGACCGTAACCAAAACAAGTAGCTGAGCCTTATTCACAGCTCTAAGGCCCATTGTACCAGATCATTGGCCTTGACCCATTTATTATGGCTGCCACAGCTAATAAAAAACACAAAATGACTGGAACTCAATCAGATTTAATCTCACACAGTAACACAAGCTCTCTAATGGGATTCTGCATGTTATTTTTGAGATATGACCCAAATATAACTCTTATTGTTTCTCAAGATAAGATGATCTTAGTTTACAACTCATTAAAGGCAGCAGATGACATGCTTTCCTTTAAGGAATGCTAAATGTTCCTGGTTTTGGTTGGCTGGATCAGCTTCAACTACACGCTACAAGTAAATATGGCTCCTTAAATGTTAGCCTAAGTGCGGTGAAAGCCACTGACCCCTACCCAGTTGGCTGTGGGGAGAAGCCTCACTGTTGGTCGTCATAAATACTTCCTGCTATACCTCCTTCTGTTCAGTCTTTTCTATATAAAGGAAATGAAGTGGATGTTTTTTGCGGAGCAGGAAGGTGTGTTCCCTACCATCACAATGCCACAGAGCTTGTTTGTTGGTGAGGACACCCAGAGGTGACTCACTCCCTGCCACGTGCTTCTACACACCAACATACCGTAGAAAATCATTTACAATGTTTCTACAGGTTGACTCCTACTTACAGGTGAGGACACACTGGAACACACCACTTTAGGGTCTGTCTCAGTCTGAGCCAAGGACGGCGTATACTGAGTATGTGACGTATTTAGTTGGCTGGCTGAAGCCGTCACAGAGACGCCAGCACCATTCCAGACCTGTCAGTAAACACACCATCTACGAGTCCGTTGGGTCACTGTCACCGTCTATATTAAGAAACAGAAATGTATTTATTACATTTCAGGAAATGCTGCTAGTGTTTTGGACTGTGTCCCAACCAATGAGGTGTCAGTTCCTTAATGCTTACTAACCTCTCTCTACTGAGGGTGTGTCCCTTTGCTTTTGGGTTCCAACTTGATCTACTAGGGTTACTAGATCTCTTCATCATTTGCTGTTTTTATATACAAGTGTGCATTTTATTGACTTCCACAGTTTATTATGCAGTAATATAAAAATGCATTTAGTCCTAGTTAAATTCAGGTCAACAAACCAAACAATGCAGAGAATGCAGCGCCTCTCATCTAACTGATTGTCATCTCTTTTATCACACCGCTTTCTACTCATGAGGGCAATTATTTATAATATTAATCTGGTGATTTTATGAAGCTGGTGTTTATATCTAGAGCTGATTGGGTGAGAGGCAAAGTACACTTGGACAGGTTACCAGACCTGAATAGCATCCCAAATATGAAATCATAGGGGGAAACGTTGAAAAGATTAACATAGTAATCATAGTGTCATTGCCGACAGGTGTTACGCATTCCCATTTTAGAGACCTGTCAGAAGCTTTTTAGCACCGCCAGATCTTTGTTGTTGTGACAGTTTTAGTTTTTCACACAGTCGTAGGTTAGCATTTGCTGCCTTTCCTTTCATAGGGTGATGGTGGCAGAGGGGTTAGGTGCTCCATAACCAGAGGGTTGCAGGTTCATGCCCCACCCAGTCTGTCACAGTTGTTATGCCCTTGAGCAAGACACTTCCCCCTCCTTGCCTGCTGGTGGTGGTTGGAGGGACTGGTGGCGCCAGTTGTGTGACAGCCCCATTGTGCCCCAGGGCAGCTGTAACTACAACCCTACAGCAGAGTGTGAATGCGTGTGAGGATGAATGACTGTTGTGTTGTAAAGCGCCTTGGGGGGTTTAGGACTGTAGAAGGCACTGTATAAAAACAGGCCCATTACCATTGTTTTTACCTGATGGTCTGGAATTCCTACAGATTTTCTGAATGTTTCACTTTGCAGGTTTATGTCACTGACTGGGGGTTCCCTGAATCGGCTGAGCTCCTCTCTGGCTGTCTAGAAACTGATTTTCTATCCTGTTTTTATGCCATACTTGCTTTAACCTACCCCTTTACAACTTTCTCTGGAATATAGTTAGAACCCTGAAACACAGACTTGATTATCCACCACCCCAAAGGCTGGTGATGATCTGTGCCTTTTTTCTGTGTGTGTTATTTGTCTGACTGCAGCCATTTAGGTACCATAAGTCCAAACGCCAGTCCTCAAGCATTGGGGGTGGGGGGTGGGGGTGCACAAACAGACTTTCTTTGTGTAAATGCATGTTTGTCATAATTGCAACATTAGCAAACGTGACAAATTTGATCAAAAATGTTCTACAGACACATCTCTAGAAGTTACTGCATGGTCTAAAAAATGAGCCGGAAGCACTCTTAATGCATATCCTCCTCCACATGATTACAGCGTTTTACCTACCATGGGTGCAAATGAACAAAGACAAGAGATTTTAAGTGGGATTAACTGAACTGACATATGAAGTAGTATGAAGGAAATGTGTGTTACATGTTTTCCATTGCTGTATTTGTTTAAAACAAGAAATAGGTCTGAGTTTGCAGGAAACGTACCCATAAACCCATGACTAGTTTTGTTTTCCTAAAGGTTCACTAGGAGCTCATTCAAGCCCAGAATCTTCAAGGTCTGCAGAACTTCCACACATTAGGTTACATATTAATTTAGATGAACAGACTTTAACACTCCTGCTCAAAGTTAATCATTTTAGCAGGACAGATGGAACAGGCTGATCATGCTTTTATTAATACTGCTATAATTAATTGAGGTACAATTTAATATACAGGCTGAAAGTTATTTAAAACACATTACTGAGGGATCACGGTTTGTCCATGATCTTGTGATATTACATGGGATTATCATATTAACAATCAACATAGGATGATTTTAGGCAAGTCAGGTTGTGGGCATTCCTGCAATGAATGATGGGACTTGATGTTTATGTCCCTTTTGCACTAGAACCCTAATATATCAATGAGCACCAGTGAGTGCTCCTTTGTCTTGATGAGTTACAGCTAACACTGTACAGCAGCAGGTGGGTCATGCACCAGCAGTCAGTAATTGGGGTCACTGAGTGTGTTATCCTGCTTCATGCAGTTCAAAGTGAACGTCCTGTGGTTAATGATGATGATGAATCAAACTGCTGCTGCACTAACATGCCTGAGGTGCTAAAGCAGCTTAGCATATGCAACTGCGTTTTTTTAGGCAGCCGGTTTCGAACACAAAAGCTTCTATAGTGAGCTTCTATTCATGATGCATGCTGATTTTCTTTGGGCTGAAAACCAGCTAAACACACGGCCTGATCAGGTCTCCTAGTGGAGCATCCTCCACACACCCTGCATGCTGCTTCCCAGCCACAGGAGCTCCGGGGTTCAAGCCAGAGGTGCTTGGGATCAGTTAGGTGAAACTAGGAACACCACCAGATTCCTTCATGGGGATGACTATGTGCACAGAAACATGGTCACGTTGAAACAGGAGAGGGTCCATAAACAGTGGCAATAAAGCTAAACTATCACAGCAGCTACTTTTAAAGTCAGATCCTGCAGGAGTTTTCTCAGGCCCATGTGGATCCATGTGGTGAGGTGAAATGTTCCTGCGGTGCCAGTCTCAATAACACGAGGGATCATATCAGGAAGGCTGCGTGTCATCCGCCAGGAGCAAGTCATTTGACTCAGGAATGGTGGGAATCATATGTTCTCACACAAAAGGATGGATTCATGAGGAGGCTTTGGCTAGCTGATTCCTCCTGCCTCACCTTGGGTCATGAAGAGGTTCTGTGTCAAAGATTTAGGCTCTGAGAGTCTTTAAGATGTTAAATCATCATCAGCAGACTTGTCTGGGTCACCCAGAGGCCTTACTAATAACATGTTCACAAGTCCCCGTGTGTCTTCATAAGGCCACTTGATGTTGTCATAGAGAGGTCAAAGGTCACCCTACTGTAGGTCAGAGACCATTTGTTGCTTAGGTGGGATGACAGAAAACTCTCCACGTTTTATTGTTGTATACGAACACACGACATGTGAACCAGCTTCCATACCAGCTTTATGTTCTGTACATGATAAAAATATCAAACCAATAATTAAATCGATACAACATAAATTAAACATGTATTCCACCCATTTCATGATGTAACCCTAGATCATCAGCAAAGCATCATGGACTACAAAGATGGAGAACACAGATTTGGCAACATGCACACCAGCAGCCAACTGGCCATCAGGAGTAACGGGACATTTCCCGGTGGCCTGGCTGCTGAACAATTGACGACGGCCAGATCCATCTCTAAAAAGTGGATTTTGTGTGATACAGTTCCTTTAAAATAATTTTAATTTTAATTACTAAACATTAAATACTTAAAAATAATAACAAAATAATTAAAAAGTAAATGAATTATTAAAATTCAATTTCTCAAATGGTGTCAAAAAATCCAGGTGAGTGGTAATGATAACATGGTTAATGGCCTGTACTTGATATAACGCCTTCTAGGGTTCTACAACCCCCCAAGGCACTTTAGAACAGAACCAGTCATTCACCCATGCATGTACACACACACACACACACACACACACACACACACACACACGTCTTTCCCCAGGACAAAATGACTGTGACAGATGGGGCTCGAACCTGCAACCCTTCAGCTACAGGGTGGGCACTTAACTCCTCTGCTACCATACCGCAACAGAGAGGTGGATTACTGTTTCAAAGTGCTTCGGCAAAATGATTCTCTTTATAGTTGCTTCAGATGGAAAAAACTCTTTTTTAACTGATTTTCTAACTTAGCTCCTGCATCCACTTTGACCCCCAGGTTTGTCACAGTTGGCCTGATGGGTCATCTACATGGGAATGTTGGGTTTCAGTAGAAATTCCAAAGAGCATCACTTTGGTTTTGTTCTCATTTACTTTTACATATTATTTTCTCAGTGGACCATGATTCTGGTATGGTAGAGCAGGAATCCCCAACAGAAATGGGTAAAAAGATTTGTGTCTGGTGAAGTCCAACTTCCACAGATTGTTTTTCAGAAAGGCAAATATCTAGTAACATTTGCTGATCGTACACTAGAGACCATGCCTGGTGACACTCAGCACACAAACAGCAAAGCTAAACACCATCAGTGATGGACGGCGCCATCTTGGATCAACAACTCTGTCCATGTTTGAACCAGATTTCTGTTGAATGTGGTCTTTTTACTGTCCGGCTGTTTTTCCCTCTTTCCTCATGAGGATGAGATAATGGAGTGAATGTTCTGTTAGTTTGACAGACAGGAAACTCTTGAGCAGTGAAGTAATGGTTGTATGAAGGTGAAGCGGCTGTCAGTGGGCTGTTAGAAACCTTTTCACTTGCTGACTTGTGTTGTATTGGTGGGAACCTTTACAAAGATGCACAAACAGCTGACTTGTGTATTTTAAAGTCTCGTTTTAACGATCTGTGACATTTTACATCATTTTATTGCACACATTTGTTTTGTTTTTATTGGAAACAAGACTCTGCTCCATTGGGTTTTTGAAAAGCACCCCCAAAAATGCATTTGGTGTTTTTAGTTAAGTTAAGTTAAGTTTGTTGTACCAAACCTAAGTGTTTCTTAGGTAGATGGTATTTATTAGGACTTGGTATCAGCAAGTCCACTCAAACAAACTACCAGAGTCCCAAAAAGAAAAACACCATTTGAAGTCACGGACAACAAAAACAGTTGGACTTAGAAAATGGTGACTGGTGTTTAGCTCTCTCTTGTTTCCTCTGGCAGTGCAGGTTTCTGGTTCCGGTGGACGTGGAACCAGTGAAGATACCCGAGTGTAGGGTGAGTGTTCTGTTACCGTGTTTGTGTTGAAACCATAGCTTGATTCGCTATAGCAGCTTTAAATGTGAGAATAATTCACATGTTATATTTTCTGTAACTCATGTAATGAAGTGAAAGTCACAGAGGTCAACAGCTTGCCCTCTTACAAACCAGTCCTGCTGTGGTAATGTGAGTATCCTGATCCCAGACCTGCCACTTCTGCAGATGGTTCACAGCAGGAATGCTGCTGAGCATTATGGGATCCTTGTCAGTTTAAGGGAGGCTCTATTTTTAGCAGGTATAGGAGCCTGGCCCCCTGAGAAGGAATCTGAGATATAGCTGCTGGCGTGGGTTTCAATACGTGAGTGTTTCCATGATGAACGCCTCTACCAGCTGGTATGAGGATGCTATGTAGGTGCGAGCCTGTCTGTATGAAGCTGCAATGATTGGGTTTTCAGGTGGAGAGCCTCTAAAGCTGTGAGGGGTCAGTGTGTGTGTGAAGTAGGCCTACATTACTCAGATGGCTGCCTGCTTGTGACCTTTGGGACGATGACATCAGTTTATAGCTGACTAACATGGACAACTGGCCTCCTGGACCAGGATGGATGGAGACCCTCTGTGTTGTCCACAGAGACACTCTTCCACTGACTGAAACGTGTCTGTATGATGAAAGAGGAACCCTGGAGCACTCAGATCAGTGAATATTTATTTGATGCAAATATAAATCTACTAATGTTTCGAAAGCCTAAAGTGTCTTCATTAGAGTTGATCAGAAGACACCTTCGGGTGTCGAAATGCTAGTAGTTTTTATTTGCATCAAATAAATATTCACTGACCTGAGCGCTCCAGCCTCCATATTGATCATCCTTCAGCTGTAGAGCATCGGTCTAGTATGACACACAGAGTGCTTTATTCTACTTTCAAGTGTGTTCGTTTCTCAGGAACACCAATAATTAGTGATGTAAGAAAATATCGATATGACAATATATCGTGATATTTTTTCCTGCGATTTTATATCGATATTCAAAAGCTGTGTATCAAATTTTTAAAATAATTTACATGCAAACATTTGTGTATTTTGTTTTCTTTTGGTGCAATTCAAACGTCGACCACTAGTTGGCAGCAGAGACAGCCTTTTTTGTTTATTTTGAAATGACTTCTGATAATGCAGATGTTAATTACTCCTTTTATTTTTTAATTAAAGAGTAATGGGTTTTGTTTCCACCATTGAAATGTAAATCCCTCTATTATGGTTCAGATACCTCATGTTAAACTTGTTACGTATCAGTTTGGACTGTTTATTGAATTTTCCTACAATAAATTCAGTCTTAAAAAATCGCTAATATCGTCTGGCTGAATGTATCGCAATATATCGTGATATATCGTATCGTCTCCCCTGTATCGTGATACGTATCGCATCGCCAGAATTTTACCACATCCCTACCAATAATGTCCCTGGGCCAATTTGGGACATGTTTACTTATCCAAACGTGTCATCTGTATAGTATACTGTGAAAAACCAATGGAGATAGAAAACAAACACAGGAAGAACATAACAAGAAGTTTTTTAATGTATGTTGGAAATACCTACATATAAAACACAATAGTTTTACATGACATTGATGATTTAAAAATTTTATTTTATAATTTAAAATTTCTTCTTTTATGTTGTGATGTAAATAGAGTCACATGCAACATCTCTTCTGTTCTGGGTCAAATAACACGAGTATTAAAATGAACTTATTTATTTTTATTAGACACATGAAATGTAAAATAAACTTAAAATGTGTCCAGATGTTTCTGCAGATTTGACGTAATGTTTTTCAAGCTAGGTAACACTTTTAGCACAGAGTGAAACAAACCATATTATCATCTTTACCTGACACAAACTCAAAATAGAGACTGTTTCTCCAGCAAGGAAACACAAATATTTTTCCTCTCCTTTATTATTTGCATTCGTGCTGCTGGCTGCAAGACGAATGCAAAGATATCTTTTTACTAAGGAAATTTACTAAAATAGTAACACATTTACTTTATTCTGATTACTAGTTTTCAAATAGTGATGCAAAGCTGCGACCCGCATGACCGAACGATGATGGATGAGTGGAGCATGTTAGATTAATCATTATTGAACAGCACAAACTGTGAAACTGTTAGGAACAAAAAATGCTGTTTTGGGTTTCGTAGTATTCGTCTATGTCAATCTCACATCTACGTGTCCATCCATCCCATTTCTGTACCGGTTTGATCCAGACCAGGGTCACAGGGAGCTGGTGCTTATCCCCAGAGACAACCATTTTCTCATCTTTCCTCAGAGAAATAGCTTAATATAATAAAAGTTACAGTGACAACCCTTTTCATCAAGACACCATCCCATCATTACTGAACACAGATCATCAGCCCATCACATCAGACACTGAGATGGTTCCCTTCTGACCCGTTTGTTCCTGGAACACATCTGGATCACCATGATGTGTAGTCATGGTCTCGTTCTCATACTTCACTTTTATTTGCTGTTTGAAGGAAAGGTAAGAACACTGGATTATTCCCAACAGGTGCAAAGATTCTGCACCGGATCAGGTCAGGAAGCAGAACCCACTCCTCTGACAGCCTGCTGTTCTCCCTCCTTCCAACCCTTTATGCCTTTGGCTTGTTGTCGTTTCCAGATGGCAACAATCATCCTGGTCTTAACCCATTTTTTATACATTTTTACAAGGAGTTAAGACTTTCCTCCCCTAAATTCTTGTCTTTATTAGTTTGGTGTTCCCATGTGAATGCTGGTAGCTTCAGTACGGCCTCACCTCCTATATAATTAGAACATAATGGAAACAGAATTGCATAAATTATTTGTTCTTGTCTGAGTTCAGTTTGCAGAAATCAGATTTTACATAAATGTATAATATATAATCTGACTTTATGATCATGTTGCTGGTTTCAAGGAATGCAACGTTGAGATATTTGAGTTCAAATGTGACACATTCCAAAACGCTGAGCTATAAAAGGTAGGGAATGGTACAGAGGCTGAGGGAAACGGGAGTGTTTGGGAGGAAATAGAAACGCTCTCTTCACCGCGGGTGAGCAGGTCTTGTAAAACCTGCTGACGAAGGTGTTGCTGTACGTCTGTGAAATGTCTGGTTTTACTGCCCCTGTCAAGTGTCCCCTCACAAAGCACGCCTGCAGTGGCTGAACAACTCTCTGTATGGACTGGAGATGGGTGGGGGGTGAGACGAGTCCCAAGATAAAACAAACACTTGAATGCAAACCTGTTCCAGTGATGTTTAACTGGCGTGTTTGTTAAAGAGTAGGATGAAGCAAAGTTGTGCACTAATTGGCATAATTGCACTTGTGAGCAACAAGCAGCTTTGTTGTGTCAAATGACCTCAAGCTTCCTGGTCTGTTATCAAGAAGGGCAGCAAAGAAGTCATTTATTTCCCGTGAGACCAACTGGTGTCCTGCTGAAGGACCAGGGGCTGGACAGCCGACGCAAAGAGCTCCCGCTTCCACCTTTGTTGCATATTAGAGATTCTGTTGGAATCAGACAACATTTGAACTTTTGTGTAAATCTAATTTCTCTGGTGTGAAAAAGCTTTAGTGAAAAAGAAATACCTTCCAACTGATAAATGTAGTCTGTAACTTACTTTTTTCTGGTAAACACAAACTCAAAAAGACATACACCTGGCATATAAAATAGGAGGCGGGGTTAAGAAAAAAGTACAGGGGCTCTCGTCAAGACTGTAAAGATATTCAAACCAAGTAAGGTCAGAAAAGACTCCCATGTTTTGATGAAGACATCCTCTTTATCATGTAATCAGTGTGTCAGAGTTAATGATAACTTCTGCCATTGTACCTTAGGAGGTTTTTTCTGTTATCCAATTAATGAGAAGACACTTTCTTGCACAGAAGGTTAGCATTCTGTAGAGTTTTTTTTTTTTACTTTTATTGGTAATAATGGAGTCAATTAATCCTAATGACAAATATAATAGGTTATTATCTTAATTAGCAGATTCAATTTTATTTATTTACCTGCCAATGTTACCTAAAGAACTGGTGTCAGTAAGTTAACATGTTTGTGTTTGGGGATACATATTTGGGGTTCAAATATCATTAAATTGGGTTTTGGTTTTCTGGAGAATATTATAAGATTCGTTTAAAAGGTTTGATTTCAACCGGCTACATTATGAAGTTAGTTTAAAACGTAGTTTAAAGGGATACTGTGCACTTTTAGCACCCCCTAGTGTCTGTTAGTGAAACCAAAAGTGAAACTCATCTCCTCGCTGTGCATTCATGTTTTTAACACCTTAATCTAACTGCTGAAATGTCTCCTCAGCCTTCATTAGTGTCTACAGGAGCGGTTCATCATTAAATTAAACAAATCAGCTGTGTTCATGATCTAAAACATGCAGGAAACATGCTGGAAGCAGACTGCAGCTCCAGGTATGTCAGCTCCACTTTACTAAGTCCAACAGGGACCAGACCGCTACTCTGAAGTTGCAAGTGTGCTATTCTGGCCACAGAGGGCGGTGAGTAACATTTCATTAACCCTGCAAAGGGTCATTTTAGCACATACTGGCTCAAGAACATGACTTAAAAAAATGAAAAAGTTGCATTTGTGTTTATTGTAACATCTCATCGTGACCCAGTGAGCTGCACTCACCACAAAGACAGATGATGATGATGATCTTGGCTCCTGACTGGTAACCCTGGGATTCCCTCTCTGACTCCTCTTTCTCTAATTCAGTTCATTAGATGAACTCCTCTTTCCCAGACCAATAATTGGTAACCATGGAGGCCTGATGGAACCGGTCTGACGGCGCAAATGTTTCCTGAGAACACAAAGAGCCCATTATTCAGCTGATGCCCCTGTCAGTGGTGAAAGACTACTCGGGTGTGAGCTCATTTCATACAGGATTATGATAAAAGAGGGACAGAACAAAGTGTACCAGTGATACTGTTAGGATGAAGAAGTTTGTCTCCTAAGGCCTTTTTTCTGCTTGTTTGGATGTTTTCCCTGACTGGTGTAGATGTAATTTTTCTTGGCTCAATCTCCAGCTTGGAACAAAAGAGATTGTTTGTTGTTGGGAACGTTTCTGAGTTATGGTGTTCGTTGAGCATCGGTGTTGAGTGAACCTCTAAGAAATCCCATTGTGTGTGAAATGGGATCCCCGGATGATAAGTCTTCCATGTTTACAACCAGATTTATATTAAGAGTAATTTCCTTTACCCCAAATATTTAAAAAAATCAAATGAGATGAATATTTTCCAGTCTGTCTACTGGCATCCAGCCACTTAGATGGTGAAAAATAAGATTTAAGGGGGAAATATAAATTCTGTAAATTTGTTTAATGCTACTCGATTTTAAAAATACTCATATACCTGAAGCGTCACTCTCCAAATGGAGCAGAATTTTGGCACGATTTACTACTACAGCATCCCATAACCACAGCTGGCCTCTCTGAGACCCAGCCCAGGTTAAGGCTGTGTTTGGTTCACCTTTGACCTTTTTACAGTTTCTATGTAAAGTTATGAAGCCTTCTGAATGGCTTCTGTTCAGAGAAATAGAGTTCATGTCCAACAAGACTAAAAATCTTCTCTGGATTCACTAGTGAGATGAACTGGAACTCGTTGATCTTCATTGGGTGCTCAGCCGGGGGTCAGGGGTCATCTGTGGGAGGAGCCAAACAAAAACACCCCCAGTGAAGGGTTAAATATTGAAGTGGAGTTATTTTATTTTACGTAACGTGCGTGTGGAGGAGTTTTATCATATCAACTCTGACTCAGTTCACACCGAACATGTCCCTGTTTCTGAGTCAGAGAACAAAGAGAAATAAAAATATTTCTGTTATTTTTGTATCCTTATCAGAAGTCATATCTGAGGCGCACTCTTGGATATTTATGGATCACAGCAATAAAAATGTAAAAATGAAATGAAAGTACAATTTAGGAGATTGTTGATGACAAAGTGACTTGATGTCTGAAGAGTCAAACGTGGACAAACGTGCAGCCTGTTAAAGGCAGGTGATAATGCTTTTGCCTATCTTGGTGTAAATGAGGTTTATTTATTCAGTATGTCCTTACCCACTCAACAGATTTGAATGAAACTCTGGTGTACATCAACAATTGGTTCTCAACCCAGTCCAAGATGGCCGACTCAGCTAAATTTGAGTCATTAACAGGACAAACTCTGAGTGGTAACAGACTGTCTTTGGGATATTCTGTGAAATATCGTCTGATGAGAATGTCAAGAATCGTTGACAACTATAACTCTCTTCTCTGGGTGATATACTTCTCTTTTAAATGAACTATTAAAGCCTTTCTTTTATGCAATTCATTATTTATTTTTCAACGTTAGCCAACTGTTAGGATGATATCCCATGTATACTACTAGAATATAACATCCATGTCTCTTGTGTGTCCTGCAGTCTTTCAGCAGCAGGCGGTCCCTGGCTCGCTGGAGCAGCAGAAGGTGAAGCAGGGAGGAGGAGGAGGGCCTATCCCGTGTCAGAACTGTGGGAAACCCTGTAAAGGAGAGGCTCTCCGGGTTCAGAACAAACACTTTCACCTAAAGTGTTTTGCCTGCAAAGGTAGGTGACTCTCAGGTGTGACCTCAAGGTGGTTTAAAGGTGTGACACACTGAAAAATACATTTTTTAATGATTATTTTCTAATTATATTTGGTCAAGGTTAGAGTTTTTCATGCAGGCTGACAATAGTCTCCTACACCTATCTCCTGCATTAGCTTCTGATAGAAAACAGACGGTGAAACTCTAGGATTTGAAAATCCTGACAGATCTACGTCACCCTGTCACTTAACATTCATGGACTCACCCATCCTGACTCACGACGGGGAAGGCTTTTGTTGGTTTAGCGTTCAGGAAACAACAGAGAACATCTCCACTAGTAGAAGCTAACTGTTAGCATTAGCAACTCCACCACACAGCAGAACTCCTCCAGGCTTGTGTTATTTGTGGAGATAAAACATCAACGTTGCAGAGCAAACAGAGTCAGTGGTAGAGTCGTGTTGCTGTTAGTCAGTTAGAGGTGAGATTACTGACAAACTCCTGATGGAACAGAGTCAGGAAATAAGAGTCCAAATCCTGTCGTCTGAAGCTCAACTTTGATCTGGCAATTTTAAAGTTCCTTGAGCAGGTGCACCTGAGCTTTTTTCCCCAAATTGCAACTTATAAGGCATTCATTCCTACTAGAGACCACGGCAAATGTACTGATTGAATAAGTGTTCCACACCTTTAAGGATAAAACCTTCTAAGAAGTCACATAAACCCTGCGTGTATTTGTACTTTTGTTTTACTTTGTACCCCACTTGTCCTAATACTCTGACTTGCTTCAGCAGGCAGATGTTAAAAATCTTTCCTAAAAATTCAGCTTCATGTTTTTACCCATCAAATGTGACTGAGTCTCTAAAAGTCAGGTTGTGAATGTCGTGCATCCTGATGAATAAGTGGTAGATTATGCCGGTTTTCATGGTCTTGGTTTATATCCTGACTTCATGTTCCAGCAACGAAAAGTAACATCTCATATGAGCTGCAGAACACACCACCACCAGGAGAACGTGCTTCCTGCATTCAAACGAAAAAGGACGAGTGGCACCACAAAGTCCAGGCTACAATCCAACAGAATGTACTGTTTGGGAGTCCCTAAATGAGAAAATATGTGCAACTGAGAGCAAATGGCAGAAAATTCCTTTTACATGGGTCAAAAGTTCAAAAGTGTCATGGAGAACCCATCTAAGAACTTCTGCATGGAGAACGGGACCCAATCCATCAATCATCCAGGTGAAATCAGGTCGGATCAAATGTAGAAACACATTTTTTGAGACTCAATCATAAATCAGATTTCATACAAAGAGAAGTAAAGACATGAAGCTGAAATGTTCATGAAGTATGTAGAACATCTGTGCACTAGAGCAGGAACGTTCCAGAACAGCACGGACAATTTTTCTTTGCCCACTAAATATAATAAGCGTGTGTTCGGGGGGGGGGGCATTTATTTAGTGTGTGTTTCTGGGTGAGTTGCTGCATGTGTCAGACGTTTGAAGTATAAATAAGTGTGTGTGTATGTGTGTGTGGCTGGAGTGTGTGTTTGTGCCCTTTCCAGACGTCACTCTCTCCATAACTCTTGTGTCAGACCACTGTTGATGTCAACAGACTTTATGGTTGCTAAGCAATCGGAGGGGTCGCTGCGGTGTCGATAGCTTCCAGGAGTTTGTCTCTTTAAATCTTGAAGTGTCTGTATAGACACACTCCTCCATCTTTGACTCAGCGATGACGAAAAGAAGCACTAGTATTACCCATAATGCATTTGTGGTACCATTTGCACTCTGTTGGCAGAAGGTTTGACCCTAGAGGAGAGAAATCTGCAACTTTGAGCATAATGTTAATGCAGCCAGGACAAGGAGGATGATGGGTAACACTTTACAATAAGGGTCCCTTTATTAACAGTGCATTATTAAGCATTAATAAACAAAGGATCCCTTCATTAACATTTGCTGATATTGTTAACTATTAAGTGTCCTTAAGGTTAGGACACATTGCCAAGGGGGGTGTCTGCTTAGTAATGCATTTCTTAATATTAATTAATATTAAGCATTTGTTAATATTTTATTTAAAGGTGTCCTAGAATGCAGTTAATCAACAATCTAAAACAGAGCTTTGAGCCTCTAAAAAGCATAAGAT
>SSNS01000562.1:220941-236530 GCA_006937985.1 Aphyosemion australe
TTCTTCATAATTTGAACTTTGACACAACAAATGACTGGGTTATCAAATCACTGACAAAATTATTATAGTTAGAGCTTCTTATTTGACCTTTTTAAGTAATCTTCCTTAACACTCTCTGTTTGCCCCATCATTCTTTGTTTCTCCCGAATCCCCTCCCCTTTTGTCCTCCATCTCTAACGTCCCCACTGGAGGTAGTGAAAGTGGCCGGAGCACCCCCAGCTTATCCACCTACTCAGACGGGAAGTCTCCCTCCTCTGCTTCTACATACATGGCTGCTCCACGGCATTTCCACATACCAGGTAGGCCATGACGCTCACAGCTCAGCTCATTGGGCTTTTTCGATGTCTTTATGCGTTCTGTTGCCAAGGCGGGCATCACAAATGTGGAGGCAACTCATAAGGTAAGCTGTGAGGTCATTTTCAAACAAGCTTTTGGTGCAGATTCTCTAAACAGAAGTCATTTAAAGCTGCCTTTTTGGCTCCAGTTGATTGGAAATTGAAATTTATAAGAATGTTTCCAAAATATCTCAATCTATTTACAGTTTCCTTGTGTGGGTTGCAGGACCTCATTCTCGCCGCTGGTAGTAGCAGAGTCATCCAGGGCATCTGGAATGCTTCATTGGAAGCAGTTCACTATAAAACAAAGTGGTGACTAGAGGTGGAACGACCAGTTTTATCTGACTAATCAGATGTCAGAGCAGTTTTAGCTGACTCCTTTTAATGAGGAGGAGCAGCAGCTCTAGTTGGAGCTCCTCCTGGATGATGGAGCTCCTGACCTCACCTCTGAGGTCGTCCTTGGCCTCCCTATGGAGGATTTTGGCTGCTTGTATCCCTAGCTGTAGCTGATTAAAACACGCACATGGGAATTGAGATCAAATGCAAATAAATTTGAAAAATCATTAAGTGACTGAATTTCTTCAAAGGAGACTTGGACAAATGTGTGACACTTGCGCACAAATGTTGTAAGTACCAAATTTGTGTGATTTACACCAAAAATAGCAGATTTTCCTCCAAATTTCAAAGTTGCAGCCCAGTGAGATGTTTTGGTAAGGCTGAGTGTTTGTTCCTTGTGGTGCTATGGTTGACCCTTTGTGTCCAATCTTTAGATTATTATCCGTTTTCCTTTATTCTCCCGTCCCCAGTGCTCACTAACTCAGATCAAGTCCTCTGTCAGAGCCATAAGCTGTCAGAAGACATCACCACTCAGAATAAAGCTGTGATCCATTTGGTCAGGAGCCGAAGTTAAACACTGTCCTTTATTACTCTGTGTGATTCAGCATGCTGCTCCCATAGACTAAAACACTTTTAGTCATGCGACGGCCGGGGATAAAACGGCCTCATGTTGGAAGTGAGTTAAGTGGAGAAGCAGCCAACACTTATCCACTTAACGAGTTTCATAGTCTTTGTCTTCACTGCTTTTGTGTGAATGTGTTTCAGATGCTGCCAGGCTCTGAATCAAGCCTGATAAATGACATGCGTGTTTTACTGAGCGCCATGTTTCTTTTCTGACTTAATGTGCAACAGTTGGTATCTTCGTCAGGGTCGTCTGACTATAAGATGAGGAGGAAACATGTCGGCCTCCTTCTACCTATAGATGCTCCATCATAACACAAACCCGTCACTCGTTGGTTATCGTGATGCTGATGTTAATATTATTACTGGGTGAATGATCGTACCATGTCTGGTTTTGGAAATCATTCTTTGAACTCAACGTTCTGCACTAAATAACCTCCCAGTATAAACTGAATGTGTTGCATGGACACTATAAAATGTTGATTTTTCTGATGTGCTATAATTAAAAAATGACAAATGTCTTGACTTAAACTGATGTGTACTGCCCCTCCCTGTTTGCTTCAAGAAACCTCATCCTTCAGTAAACGGCTAACTCATGCTTCTCTTTCTCCATTCTCTCTCCTTCTTTCTCTCCTCTGCCCATCTTGGCTTCTTCCATTTGCTCTGCTCTGTTCCCATCTTCAGAGACTATGGTCAAAGATAATATCTATAGAAAACCCCCCATCTACAGACAGCATGGTACAGTCTACTTCCTGTTTAACACTTCCTTCTCTGGTCTGGTCTCTGCATGATGTGTTGCATGTTGTCTATCAGCTATCTCATGTTCCCCTAGCTCCCTTTCTTCCTCTATAAATCCACATGTAGAGAGCTGGTGTGGCGTGCTGCACATGTGCATTTTATAGAACAGGTAAAGCTGTAGGCTGCTGACAGGAAATAACCATCAAAATAGATTTTCAAGACAAACAGTTTGGTCAATAAGAACATTTAAAGTTGAGGAATGCTGTTTTGGTCAAACCAAACGGTGGAACGGCGTGTCTACAGAGAAATCACCAGAACTGTTGGGATCTGATGTCACTCAGAGTTTCTGACTCTCAGCTGCTTTCACATCAGTTTGTAGCTCCCAAAATTCTGACTTTCTTGTATCTGCTAATATAGATTAGCTGTGGCGGCCATGTTAAATCGGGCTGACTCTAAATGTAGACGTTCATTTAGTGATGACTGTCTGAGCGGTTCTGCATTAACATTTAGTCAAAGTATGACCCTCCTCTGACAGCAGCTCTGACCTGATGCGGGCCTTCACTGATCTGTGTGAACTCACTGGAGCGATATTCCCAGACCTGACTGTCTTTCTATAACAACTCATTAGAAGTTGTTTTAAATGTAATTACTAGGGGTGGGACTAGATTAAAAAATTAATCTAATTAGTTAGAGGCTTTGTAATTAATTAATCTTGATTAATCTAAAAATAATGAGACAGAGAATCAAACAATAGTCACTGACATTATTATTGTAAACACAAGCTCTTTTAATTTCTTTAAAAAAATGCTTTTAAATTGTATTTCAACTCAAAACAGGATATATATATATATATATATATATATATATATATATATATATATCACTGGCAAACGTAGGACAGACCTAATAGTACAATACTATTTTGATAATGGTATTGTCATAATAATAATAATAATAATAATAATAATAATAATAATAATAATAATAATAATAATAATAATAATAATAATAATAATAATGGGTTGATAGAATGTGTGCAATTTGATTTGATTTAGCATCATTAGAGACAGAAATGAAGGCAAAAACACATGAAGACAGATTTCTGATCACTTATTTGATTGTAGCTTTAGTTGTGTTTGGAGCACATAGAAAAGGTTTACACGGCCTTGTAGCCAAGGTTCTGAGCTTTCTTTAGAGGTGCAGCTTGACTATATTGATATTTAGGGCATGGATTTAGCTGCTAAACTTCAACATTCCCCAATTGGGGGACCCTCGGGCTAAAAGGGTTAAAAAAATTTTAACGCATTATTTTTTTATAATTAATTAATCATAATTAACGCGTTAAATTCCCATCCCTAGTAATTACTTGAACCAAAACAACGTCGTATAGATGTTCCAGTCAAGATTCTGTCAATGTTTTCTTTATTAAACAGCACAGATTTCTGGTAACATGCAAACATGGCAGACTTTTAAAGGTAGTGCTGTGTGGATCATGTCGTGTTTGAAGGGCACATTGTATTTGGGCTCATAAGGCAACAAAGACCCTTGTTCTCCCCGCAGCAGTGGGTCTTTCTGTCTTTTTGCTGTCCTGTCAGGTCTTATTTTGTCTCTTTAGAGTTTCCTTTAAGCAGGGGTGGGCAACTTCCTTCCCTGAGGGCCACTATCCAGCATGTTTTAGTTGTTTCCCTGCACCAACACACTTGATTCACCTGTTCAGCAGCTCTGCAGGCTCTGTGTGTTGGAGCAGAGAAACAACTAAAACATGCTGTATAGCAGCCCTCAGGGACAGTAGGTGTTTACCCCTGCTTTAAGGAGTGTTGTTTAAACAAGTCACGTTAGAGCTGAGTATACAGATACCACCAGGTTTGCACATTCCCAACGACCCTCGTCCATGTTTGATCTAATCTCCCAAATTGGCCGTGATAAACCAACCAGCTTGGGACTGAAGTGGAGTTTTCAAGGCACCCTTTGCTCACCCTGGTCATGCATGCCTGCACTCATCTCACCAGCTCATTTTATTTCTTTTTTAGTGGTGTTGCTGTGATCTTGTGCACATTGAGTGTTTGGGTACATGAATCACTTTGTTTGGTGGTGTTAGTGTAGTATTGGTCGTTGTTTCAGTCACTGTGTCCCTCTCCTGATTGGTGTGTTTAAACGTCTGAATCCCTGGAGCAGAAACCTGCACATGAAGGAGGAACCATTAATTGCATGAATGTTGGAGGCAAAGCTGCTTTACGAAGGTTTCTTTGGTAAAAAGGGTTTAAGTTATCTCACTAAAGTGAGCACCAGGTTAGACCCAATAGGGATTGTGGTTTTCTTTTACATTTGTTGAACTGTGCATGAGTGGCTCCATCTACAGCTGGTGAATCCTGCTCCAGGGTTGGTTTAGAGGGAGTGCAGCTAACAGCCAGTACGTTCACTATGACTTCCTGTAACATCTGACTGTTTTACAGCTTCTAGAACATCCTGGCAGGATGGTGATGATAGCAAGGTGGGTCCATGTGGTCTGTGCTGTTTCAAGTCGCTCTGAAACTTTACAAATACTGTAAATTCATCCACTAATTCACTAATTCATCATTTCATCCATCACATCTTTCCATTATTCTGTCCTGGTTTCCCCTCTCTCTCCCTTGACCTTCTTCTCCCTGTAGAGGACCAGCTGGATGATCTTGAAGGGTGAGATTGATGGTCAGATGGCTCCAGAAGACGTGGATCCTCGCAAATCAACCTGCAGTTTGCCCACTGACACCTCCCAGCCAAGTGAGTTACCGTCCACAAGCTCACCTAATGAATCATTACAAAATCAAACAAATAAAACAGTTATCTTTGGACCTCTGTAGATTTCCCCTACAATAAGTCTGCATCTCTACCCGGCTACGGGAGGAACGGCATCTACAAGGTGAGCAGGGGAACGTTCGTGATTCCTATGAATATCTTAGATCTTCAGCAGTGAAGACAATGTATGACAGAAGCCTTTGTCTTTGTGCGTTTGTCCTCCAGACACTGATTCATGATGAGAAATCAAAGTTTCATTGTGTCTAGACCAATGATCTTCTACCTGGATGGTTTTATTTAAATGAAGGGTTCACAGATGCACACCCCACAGATCCACACAGGAAACAATTTAGTGGCTCTTATTATATTTTTCTCTCATTCACAGAATTCAGCTTGCTTGTGCTTTTCTTGTAGGTTTTTAGTTTCGCGTTGCATGGAGGTCAGCCAGGGCTTCTCACTGCACGGAGAAGCTTCCAGTTAATAATCAGGACCTCGGGGTGTTTAGTCTGTTCTCCATCTGTGTTTGTTGATGGATAAAGGGCCGGCTGAGGGAGAACAGAAGATCCATTCATGACACATAATATATTGAGCTGTTGCTGCACTTATTGTTGTTGACACAGTCTAATTAGAGTCCTGTCAAAGTAAACAAGCTGCTGGAACAGGAAAAGTCAGGCTTAAAGTTAAAGGGACATCATTCCTTGATTAATTCACATCTTCATGCCAGATATGCCAAATCAGAGCTTCTTAAGCTGTAAAATGATGAAGTTGATGCTGTTTTGGGCAAATCTGCTGTTAGTTCTTAGCGTTTATCTAGTGAATGAATGTCACATGAAAGTTTGACCTAAAACTGTGAAACTAGTGATTTTTCATCTTGATCTTTGTGTTTTCTAAGATCTTTTGGTACATTTATGGTGGCCATCTTAAATTTGGTTGTCTCCAAAAGTGACCCAGTTTAGTGTGTCCCTTTCCATTAAGCAGACTGTTCCTGTGATCTGGATGATGGCTGACCAGTGTTGGATGTTTGTGTTCTGCTCGTTCCTTCAGGCTGCTGAGATGGTGGAGGATGAGGTGGACCCAGACTCCCACAGCTGGGGGGGCATGAGAGGTGAGACTGAACATCAGCGTTGTATCTTATCTCATCTCAGAGAGGCTTTGCAGGATTTCTCACTAAGTTAGATAAGGGGCCGCGTTTTTATACCTGAAAGATGCTAAATTCTGCTTCTATCAGATAACTCTTAAGAGAGCAACCATGCATCTTATCATACAGGTTGTTAGCAGTCATAAAGAACATGACGCCATCTTTGCTGCCCCACACAGCAGGGTAGATGTGGATGAGCGGTTTCTGTGGAAAAGATTAAAAAGGAAAAAAAAGTCAGCTAGAAGAAAAAGTGAAGAACACGAGCAGCTTAGAGGCTAAACAGAACAGAGAGAATCAAAACCAACCTGTTAGAGTGTCGGTTTATTACCCATTGAGCCTTTATGGGTCCGGCTCAGTGATGATGGCAATAGACTAGACGTTTAGTTTGGTACAAAAATGAAGCAAATTGATTGCATTTTAATAATTTGATGAATTGTTTTAACATGTAAAGTTCAGAGTGATGAGGGAATGCTGCTTCTGTTTATCCTGAGAGGGATTTGAGTCTCTGAGGCAATGGTGGGTTGTCTAAAGTACAGGAAGATGAAAGTCTTTGTGGGATCAAGTTTGTTTTAAGGATAAACACACAGGAACACTAACATGTCCTTGGTCTGAGCTCCAGAGAACTCATTTAAAAAGATCAAGTATTGTTTTTCAATATTCAGTCATTCAGAATCACAAGATAACGTATATATTTTTAAATAAATAACTGAAAAACATTTTTTAAATATTCAATTTAAATTGAGTCTGCTTAAATACTGAACCACTGCTTTAAAATAATTAGAAATAAATGTGCATTTCTTCATTAGGTATTGTGACTTTGTTCATTTTGAAAAGCTCAGTGGTTAAAAGTGAATGAATGAAATCCATCATTTAAATAACTTTTATTTCTTCTTTTGTTTTATAAAATTTAATCACACTAAAGTCTGGTAACTTGTACAACACTTGCTATGCAATTTAGAGACACGTGTTCCGATGTGTTACTGTTTTAAATCAGAGAAATAGACTATACCTCCTTCCAGTACTGATGAGCTAACAGCTAGTCTGAGATGACTCGAGACCAAAGTCTGTTTCTGTTCTTGTCTAAAATGGGTCATAGTTAGTGTGAATGTTATTTACATTCTACAGTTTTATTAGCAGCCCCATAAAGAACTTCCTGTTAGACCCTGGATTGACAGGAAGTGATGTTTATGCACGTGAATGAAGCAGAATTCTGAGTAAATAACTGTGTCATGTGATGGTTATGTTTATTAATAAATGGCACGTGAGATATGAAAGTCATCAGATCTGAGCTGACAGCAGCTCTCTGAATAAGCACTAGCTCATCAGTCCTGAATTTTCTAAACTCTGTTTCTCTAAACTGAGGTTATTCAGGAAGCCACCTAGAGAATGCCACTGACCTCAGTTCTGCAGGTCTTCATGGTTTCTTTACAAACACTGAAGGAAACTTTACTTCCTGAAACATCCGGAACTCCTAAAGCAGAATCTTTCACTTGGATGGTAGCATTAGCTCAGTCTAAAGTTGTGCGAGTGAGTGTGTGTGTGTGTGTGTGTGTGTGTGTGTGTGTGTGTGTGTGTGTGTGTGTGTGTGTGTGTGTGTGTTTCTAGTGTGTCTAGATCTGATTGTGTTACAGTGAGCAAGCGTGCAGAGCATCGCTGCTCTGACTGCAGATCAGTTACAGCAGANTTGTGTACAGTATGATTGATTTTATGGATTTCTGGAATGTTAATTTCTGCTAGGAACAACAGAATTATAGATATCTGAATACACGTTATCCAGTCTGCTTAAATGTTAAATCGGCTTGCCATACTAAGGCGCTGATAGTCCGTCGGCGAATGTCGGGCGGTGGGGGAAAGTGCAGGGAATGACCTTGTTGCCCACAGAAGAATCCATCGTGGAGGTAACATCATGGAAAGATTTCCATCAAAGTATCTGCATTATTCTCCGCATCTGGCACTGCGCACAAAGCGGCGCGCAATAGGAGCTCAGAGCGCGTCTGACAGATCTGCGCACCAGAGCGCAATGTCGAGAGCTTCCAGATCTGGAAAGTGGAAACCCTTCTTTCAGAGAGTCTGGTAGACTTCTGGTTATTTCATTTGGAGAAATGTTTCCTGACTTTAAAACTCTGGCTGAAGTAGAACTCGTTACTCCAGTAGCTGCTTGGATCTTTGGGTCCAGCGTGTCAGCGGAGCTCTGAATCATCACATTTTAACAGCCATGAGCCATGAAGCGCTTTGAGTTGCCTTCGGGTAGGAAATGCGCTGTATAAATAAAACTGCCGTGCCTTGCCACGAGTCTGTCTGAGGCAAAAGTCCAGAACCTCGTTAGCCTCTTCAGCAGCTCCATAGAGATACTTGATTACGCACAAGCAGGTGACCATCAGGTTTACGCCGGAGCAGAAAGAATGTGCGTTCGGGCGCAGCAGGTGAAATGTTGATAATTTAAGTGAAATTGTTTAATTGCATTGTTTCTATGTTACTGGGGCTCTCTGGTCAGCTTGTGTGGACTAAATATTAATTAAAATGAATGGATATTTAATGGTTTTATTGAATGTTTATTATTATTATTTTTAAAATGAAAGTGAAGGGAAAATGGATCATGCGGCCTCTGGCTGCGAGCAAATGCGCCCACCTTAGCATGTCCAAATGCAGCAGCGATTCTTTCAATTTCTCATATGAAATAAAGGAAGTTATGTTAAAACATTTTATTTAAATAAAATACCACAATGGTGCACCGCAGGGAAACAAAGATGAGGCTTCTTTTTAACATAACCTGTTTAATTCAGGCCGTTTATATGTCACTCAAACAACAAATATAAAGCAAAACAAAAAGTAAGAAAAATCTAAATTTCTTGTCCATCTAACACGTGCACTGCCTTTCCATTAAATAACAATCATGTTTGGACTTTTTCTGTGTTCACAAATCAGTCTGATCCTCATTTATTGGACTGACAGTGGAGGTTGGAATACCCTTGTATTCTCCGTCGGGGAAGCTCCGAGCGGGGTGGGGGTGGGGGGAGGGGGGGTTGGGTGTGTCCGCTGCGCCCCCCCAGCTCTTCTCCTGCGCCCCCCAAGGGGGGCGCGCCCCACTAATTGAGAACCACTGCTTATAGTGTGTCTAGATCTGATTGTGTTACAGTGAGCAAGCGTGCAGAGCATCGCTGCTCTGACTGCAGATCAGTTACAGCAGAAGTGATGTCATGTTTCCAGCTACGTGTGTGAGAGAGTGTGTGTGTGTGTGTGTGTGTGTGTGTGTTCAGGGCAATCATTCTTAATGCTTTTTGAAACTGTTGGATGAGATTCATAAGGTGTAATTATAGTTATAATAACAGATCTGTAATTCAAATAAAACCTAATTGTTTCACCAGATTAACTCTCTCTCTCTCTCTCTCTCTCTCTCTCTCTCTCTCTCTCTCTCTCTCTCCTACTCAGAGTACAAGGTAAGAGTTTCTATAAAAATAAGCGTCAGCATCATTGGTTTAATGATTACAGCGACTGATAAATGTCCCACAATGCCCCTCTTTGTGCCAGGTCTACCCCTACGAAGTGCTGGCCGTGACCCACAGAGTGAAAGTGAAGCTTCCCAGAGACGTGGATCGGACCCGACTGGAGGTGAGCTCTGGTGTCCTGCTGTCTGTAGACCATTAACCAAAGAAACCTTCAAACTGACTGACAGGATATTCTGGAGTGGGTTCAACAGTGGCTAAAGCAGGAGTATCAGGCAAAAGCAGCTTCTCATGATTTTATATATGTTTAATCTTGATTAGAGGTGGACATGGCTTCCAGAACAGGCCATCATGTGTCAGTCAGGTCAACAAAAATGATCTGATAGGACAGATCCTGATTATCCCATACCTTACTGGGATGATGGAAAACAGTAAAGTAAACACAAACACTGGTCTTATTATGGGGTAGAAGATGCTGTTTTACAGCTAAAGTAAGTCAGACATTCTACAGAAATAGAGTCAGCAGTCGGGTCCAGGAGCATTATTTATTTAGAGACGTACATGTGTTTTTATTCTTGACGCTCCCAGTCAGAACCTTGTGTTATCCTCATTTTCACTCCCCTGTGACATAACTCAGGGTGAACTCGTCCTGATTTTTCATGTTTTTGCAGCTAAAGCTGGAACAGCGAAGACAAAATCAACCTTCCATCAATTTCAGGCTGTCAAACGTTCCTGGTATCAGGGACACGAGCCACTGCTGCAGCAGGGCTCTGCAAGCTGCGGCTCTGGGGCCACATGTGGCTTTTTATTCTCAAAACGTCTACACGACTTTCCAGACAGAGTGCTGTTGTAGAATCAGGAGGGGTTCTGTCTACATTCATAACTGAGCTACAGTTTAACCATACAAAATTAGGTATGTTGCCATTTTAAATCAGAAGCTATATTCTAAGATACATTGTGGAAGTGCTGGAGAGCTGAAACCTGAAACATCCTCGTCTGTCTGATGTTGGTCATGCTCGTTTGACTTCTTCTACCGTCTCAACCCAAACATCTCCTCTGTCTAAAACATAATCGATAATGTCCTTTAGATGGTTGTCCTCACCCTGGAGATATAGGTGGACCTCTGAGTCTAAAGCCTACTTCACACTAGAAGTATCAGCGGCACAGAACGGCAGCGGAACATCGCTACGTACAATAGAATCCATTATAGTCTGTAGGGTTGATCCAAACCGGCCGCGGCGCATCAAAGCAGCATGCTGCACCGGTCCACGCCGCTAAAGATAGGATCGGTTTCTATTTTTGCTGCAAGCCGCTTCTGGGACACGTCAATTTCCACAATTAACATAGGGCTAGACAGGAAATCACACATGGTTTCAGTGTAAAACATTCGGTAATTTTCAAAATAAAAGACTGTTAAAGTGATGCAATTTCATATCTATGTGGATTACGTCTATACGTGACCTCACGGCTTATTTACTCCCTGCAACAGTTTGTTTTTCATGGCTTTAATCCTGGCAGTAGAGAGGAGCAACATTATATATGACATCAAACAGCGATGTCACACGTGATCTCCTTCTTTTGGTTTAACGGTGGATGGCAGAAACAAATCTTTGTGACCTTTGAAGTCTGTTTTGTAGATTATACACACACACACACACACACACACACACACACACACACACACACACGCACACACACACGTTCAGGCTTGGTGGCCCAACATGACCCTAGTGGGCTCTTATCTGGTTTCTCTGTGGTCTTTGTTCTGTGGACAGTCGCTATAATAAGACTGTCTCTGTCTGTCCTGTCTCCTGTCCCCAGAGACATCTATCTCCAGAGGAGTTCCAGCAGGTTTTTGGGATGACTCTGGATCAGTTTGACCGCTTGGCTCTCTGGAAGAAGAACGACATGAAGAAGAAGGCTCGTCTTTTTTAGATGGAACGAAAAACAATCACAGCAAACATCTCAACAGCAACCTGAAAGGAAGCAGAAAGTCTCAACAGCCCACCTGAAACACCCGTATGCATTGATGCCCTTCCTGTCCACCTGTGAAGCTGCGTGGGGACATTTTCACGCCATCGGGGCTTATCTCCAGCTTTTTGGACTGAATGTTTGCCCAGCAGAGGAGAATGAGGAGCTGTGTTTGCATGGCCTGTGTTTATGCTCCTCGCCTCCCATGAGGCTTTGCATCTGCCCCACTCCTGCCCCGACGCTTCCGTGAGCGCCCACTACAAAAAACTGAAAACTGCTTTTTCTAATTTTTGTGCAGGCTGTCAAACAGGTCTCAGTGGACTTGTGGCTCTTTGTGTCTCTGGTTTGTCTTTAACATCTGGTTGATCTCTGAATGCTGAATCATCATTTCTCTGTGCTGCAGTTGCCTCTGGGTTCGTCATTCTGGTTTTTACACCTTTACTTTTGTTCTGGAAGAAGCTGCACAATGTTTCATCTGTTGAAGCATGTAAAGGCCAAAGAGCAGGAAAACCACTTCATCCATCAGGAACCATCACAAACACCTCATCATAAGCTACTGATGATCATTGGGCTCTTTAGTCAAAGATCATGTCTAATTTTAATGCACAACAGAAATTATTTTAGTTACATGTCTCATAAATAACACAACACATGAAAACAGCTGGTAGCAGAAATTAGTAGAGTGAGTTAGGGTCAGTCAGGATTTTTTATTGTTTTCTCCCAGTTTAAAGTCAAAATGTTTGGAAAATTCAAAATCTAGAATAAAATCCAGACGTGATAACAGATGATTATTATTTACAGAAATAAGTCTAAATGTTGAGAAAAGTTTCAATTAGATTTCAGTCATTTAGAATATTTTAATAATTGCTTCCAGAAAAAGTTGAAATGTTGATAAAAGTGGTTCAAATATTAAAGATTAAAGTCATTTCAGGTTACCCACAGGAAGCAGACTTGATTATGCTTGTTCTGGTTATTATTATTATTATTATTATTATTAATGTAACCAAGGATTGTGAGCACGTTTTTACCATCTATTCAATTCAATTCAGTATATTTATATATATTTATATCTAAACAACAAATGAACCCTTTTTTCTGACTGAGTCCAGAATAGATAAAAACTCGCTCTAACTGGAAATATCAGAAGTGTTTTAGTTACAAAATAAAAAATGCATTGTTTAAAAAGAAGTTTAAAGTCACCCAAGGCCTTATGGGTATTGTAGTTCTGTGCTCAGTGCTGGTTTGGTTTCTGATCTATTCTTCAACAATGTTTGGATTATTTTTCCATTTAAACTTTTGACCCTGAATCACAAACTTGTCATTTTGACTTTATTCTTGACACATATTTGGTTTTTGGGGTAAATATTTGAACTTTTTCCAACATTTAAACATTTTTCCCCTCATCATCTTGACTTAAACATCCAAACTATGAAACAAATCAGAGTTTCTCCTTGTTGTATTTCCCTCTGAGTGACCCTGTTGTAACCAACCAGGTTAGAAAAGACAAACGTCAACTTTAAAATGAACTATTTTGACTTTATTTTAGACATTTACGGTTTAGTCTGGAACTGTTTTTAAGTGTTAAGACATCAGTGTTGACATTTTATTCTCAAAAGTGGGAAACCAAATCTTTCTTTCTTAATGTGAGGGCTCTAATGCGCTGTTATAACTAGACCGAAGGCTGTGGAGGGGATATCAGAGCAACATGAACTCATATGAGGAAATATCTCTATAAACTAATGTTGAGGCTTTGGAAACACCAATAGTCCATCCTGAGATGGAGCAAAGCTCCCGTTTGTTCCTACTAAATCTCATGTTGTTGTTTGACTAACCTGCAGCAGCTGTTAGACGGCAGACATGTTGGTTCCAGAAGCTCTCGTGTCTTTTCCACTGGGTTCAGCCATGCTACACGTTCTCTGGAGGCTTTGTTGCATACAGTCAAAGCTGCTCTGAATCCTGTCAGCTTCGCTTGATTTTCTGGACCATTACCTTATCAAGCTGCCAACATATACTGGATGTATGTTAACATATACTGGACATATACCAGATCTACCAGTCTGTACTCACGCCATGGTGTATAACTCTGTAGGCTTGCATGAGGATGGACATGAGGCTCCTCCACTGACCTCATATTAGAAATGTACGGAAGCATCATCAACGTTTGAGTGATTCGTTCTTTTCTGATCAAATGAAATGGAGTTTGCTTGTGTTCTGTATTTATTTTACTGCTACCTTAAGGAAGGGATTTCATTTAGAGTTTATTATGGTGTGGTGTGAAAAGCTTAAGCATCACAGGAGGAGTGCTGATGAAGAGAAACATATCACAGTCTGAGTTTATCCTGAGTGTCTGATCAAATGTAAGTAACACTGTCGTCATAATCTTTATGTTCTCTTTCTAATATTCATCTGCTATTAAAGTGCTTTATCCAAACTTTTGAGTTAAGTGTTTTGGATGCATATTGTTTTTTAATAAACAAAGAATAAAGGAGCATGCAATGCATCGCCACAGGCTAAACTCTCCCATGTTACCACAAGGACCAATTTAATGTGCCACCCCAAAAATTTTCTCTGGCTCTGTCTGGCCACCCTTATCAAAATTTTCTGGGCGCGCCTCTGCCTTTGTTAATCAAAATGGATGTGCAGAATCAGAAAATATACATAAAACACAAAAATGACAGATAAATGCAATGAAAACAAAAACTCTCAAACTTAAAAGCCAAGAAGCTAAAAGTAAGTTTTTAAATGATATTTAAAAATAGCCACAGGAGGAGTCTGGTGATAACTCCTTTGTGTATCAACCTGGACCCCGGGACCACCGGTAAACAACCACAGGTAGGCCTTCATGTTCAGATCCAGCAGGTATCAGGAACCCTGGCCAAGTAGCAAAAGTCAGTTATAAGATTTTAAATAATATTCAGTCAGATGAACGCTTGTTAACTCCTGCTGCAGCTGCTGGAAGCTTCTAGGTGAGCTTCAGGATAAAGAAAAGTAAAAGAGAGGTGTCATTGACCTGAATATCATCATCATCATCATCGTCATCATCATCATCACAATCATCATCACCACCACCATCATCATCATCATCATCATCATCATCACAATCATCATCACCACCATCATCATCATCATCATCATCATCATCATCATCATCAGTCAGTCAAACAGGACACAATTACATAAAATAATAGCATTATTTACATTGTATTTGACCTTTTAAGAGCTTGTATTTTGTTTCTCCTACTAAATAAACAACTGTCACTTTTCAAATGAAACTAAACTGAGCATATTGTAAATATATGATGATGTAATGATTTACAGGCAGATTTAATCTGTTTCTATTAAATTTACATTAACCTGAAACAATTTGTCAACATTCATTAAATTTATGATATTTTCCAATACAGTAATCCACCAAAATAATAGTGCTGTTAGCGGAACCCAGGACTTCACAAGCCCCGCCCCCGGCCTGTGATTGGTCAGTGGTGCTGTCAGTCATCACTAACACGCGCACCCACCCTTCTTTTATTGTCACTGACCGGTCCGAGAGGAATCTTTATTTCTAAGGAGGAAAAGGAGGAAAGACGACAAAGGTAAGGTGCGCTCTGTCTGAATCACGTGGTTCTGGTGGACCTTCATTCAGCTGTCGGTCTCAGAGGTTCTGTTGGGTTCTGGCTTAGAGAGAAAAACCTGAGCTGTTTTTATCGGGATGGGTTCATTAATCAAAAGTCTAGATGAGGTGTTTAGGTTTTGCTGCTGTAGATGCGTTTGGACCTCCTGGGCCTGGGAGCTTATTCTGCTGCTGCTGACATTCTTCTGAGAAACTCTGGACCTTGTTGGGTTTTGTTGTGTTTTAACGTCTTTGTGTCTCGTCTGATCAGCTGATATGAGCAGAATCAATGCAGGTTTCTCAGAACCTCCTGTTGTTATTCATCGGAGTCAGCTGTGAGCCGGGTCCATGGGTGGTTCTGTTGATACAAAGGACCATGTGGCCGAGAGGAGGGGATGGGAGGAGGAAGAGGAGGAGTGATTAATTGGCAGACAGACGGGGTGTGATGCCCCGGGCTCTCCCTCCTCCTCCCGGCTGCTCCCAGCATCAGCAGCCCTGCAGGAGGAGGAGGAGGAGGACCCAGCTGGGTTTCTGTCGCTCCTTTCGTCTCAGATCAGATCAGAGTGAAATCTCGTGTTTAATTAAACCTGGGTTTTAAAAAATCACCACAAACTGATTTTATGGG
>SSNS01000562.1:246861-271063 GCA_006937985.1 Aphyosemion australe
GTCCTCCTCCTCCTCCTCCTCAGGCTGTAGGAGAAGAAACAAACAACTCCCTCATAAGGGTTTGCTCTTTTTAAACATGACCAGACTTTTTTATTCTTTCTAAAATGTTTAACTTCTTATTAAAGGAGTCATTTCAAATCTAAAAGTTCAGAGTTCCAAGCTATGAAACTGTAGCAAAATCTTCATAAGCTAGCCAAATCACACACACCCTCAACTCACTCCACTTATCTCTATTGGCCTGATCCACATGTGAGACTTTGTCACATACATTGTGTAAACTGGTGTGAAACTGACCAGGGATCAGATTCATTGCTGCATTGTAGTTACTGGAAAGTTAAAACATGAGACTTCCTTCTTTGTTTAATGTTGATCTTTCTCATTTGACAGATTATGTCTTCATCTCAAACATCAACAAGTTCACCAGGGAGGAAGCCAAGGGCAACAAGCATTCTGGTGCACACGGACAGAGACGATATGCTGAGGTTTACATAAAACCTCACACTCACAGCAGGGAGAGTCAGGGAGTGGTTGTGTGGGAGTTAGCATGCATAAACTGAGTACTCACTACAGTTCAAAAGCCTGGAAGTTTGTACTTTTTTGTTTGAAGTGTCTTTTTCCATCTTCATTTCAGTTTGAGAAACTATGAGAAGCAAAAAATATGTTCAGAAAAAAGAAACTAAATCTAGTCTCCAGTACATCCTAAACAGTGGGAGGTGTGTCAGAGGGCATTGGTGTCTTTATCCATGTTTGAATGCTAAACAAGCCTCCAGTCACTAGGTGGCAGCAGTGATGGAGATGGAGGCTATGGCTTTGTCCAAATCCAGAGACTGCAGCTTTCCAAGGTACGGTCCCAATACTCGCACTTCCACCCTTGTGCCCCTCAATTGCGCGTTCCTGTCCAGGGGTAGGAGTGCGTAGGCTGTCCCGATTCTCACGCGCCTTTTGCACCCTTGATCCGCACTTCGGCGAAGTGTATTACCCACAATCCATTGCTGCATAGGAATTTTGAGAAGAAGGCAAAGCTATGGCTCAAGTGCCTTTTCTGAAAACATGTATTTTAAAGGCAAGGCAAGGCAGTTTTTTTTATACAGCGCATTTCCTACCAACTCAAATCGCCTTATAAACAAATAAGACATTACAAAACAGAACATACAAAAAACAAAACGAAAATGGACAACTAAAGCTAGAAACTCTTAACACAATACTAACAGAGCTTCGCTTGGACAATGAGGACCAAGAAATTATTATTATTGAACTAACAGAACTTCAGTGAAAGAATGAGTGGGAGACTAAATGTAGCTGAGATCAGTGATGGAGTGTAATTTTGAAAACGACATGGCAGTAATTTAATCTCTTGTTTTAACATCATTCAGTAAAGTTTTACAAACTACAGAGTCAAAAATAAAATGTTGAGATTAAAAATAAAAAAGAGAATTTCTCCCCTTCCGGTCAGGAAAACAACATTTGGAATGTTTTTGGAAAAACAAATCTTCAATATTAGAATAAAATTTTTATCATTTCCTCTTTGATCCAAAATGAAAGAAGTTAATTTTAATACAGTTAATGATATTTATCCATGCCCTGAATGTTTGAGACTAACATTTAATGTGGACAGCAATAAATGCAAATTTTGTCAAATAATTGTTTGTTTAGAAGTTGTTAATAAAGATTTTTTTAAAAATAGCACAAACAGCGACCGGCATCCTGGCATGCGTCTCGGTCGATGATGCAATGCTCACTGTCCCAATTCAGCAATTATTTACACACTTGTGTACTACGCACTGGATCCCTGATGCTCACTTCCTCCAAGTGCACTTCACTGAGGTGCAGGGCGAGTATTGGGACTGGGCCCGAGCATTTTAAGGCTGATTACCTAAGGACAAGGCTGTCCAACTTCAAGGGATACAGAAATTGGGTCCTCAAATGTGTCCTTTCCCTGAGTTTGGACACAGCCAGAGAAGTTTGTGACAGTAAAGAGAAAGGGCGGAGCCACCTGAGGCAAGTACAGCAGATGTGGGGGAAATATGATGAAACCTGCATACTCCTTGGGTTTACTGTGACCATGGTTGGAAATGAGGCAGATCTCAGTGGAGGCAGCGCTGGGAAAAATCTGAGGGCTAGACCAAGCCGCTCATTTCCGGGCCTTTGCCATTGACAAAGGACCTGAGCCAAGTACATTAAATTCAGCTTATTGGCCAAATATTTGTCCTTTCTCCCTAGCAACCATACCTTATTGGCTATTTAGAGGGACGTTCACGGTTGAATGAGTAAGTTGGTGGAACATTTTTGTAAATCACTGCATGTAGGTTCACAGTAAAACAGACATTTTGATAATAAACTGTAAAATATTTATATACAGCCCCAGAACCACCTATGGTTGAGCCGTCACTAAAAAACCTGTTTGTGGTTTCTGCCTTGATTTAATGTTACATGCGGAGTTAATAAACACAACTTGGAAATAGTGTTAAGCTGCTGCAGCTCATTTTATTGATGATCAGGTGCTTTTTTGCAGAATTCTGGTGCCAGAAGCACACACCGATACAGATAAATGAGTAAATATGATCAGGTTCTCAATGGTATTGCAATCTAGAGGAGGCGTGAAAAAAATGTATGTTTGCTGAGGGTGGGGGGTGAAGGGGAGGTGCATGACTCAGAATAACCTTAAACAAACTCTAGGAACTCCAATGATCTGGATGAGACATCAACAACAAACAAATGGGTTCTATGAGGGTTAGAGCTAATCTGGTTGATGTCAGTTTAATCATGAAGAAAAGTGATAAATGAGAGCAAATATGTTTGTGTTTCTACTTTAGAAGAAAAATAAGCATCTGAAATTTGAAAAAATGAAAAATGGGAGAAGGTCAAAGAGAGAAAAAGGATCATTTTTGACAGAATGTTTCATTTCTAAAACATATAAACTTACGTTATAAATCAGACTCATTATTTAAGCGTGTTCCTGAGCTGTCAGCTGAGATATTTCACAGCCAATATAAATAAAAACGTGATTAAAACTGATTGTGTAACATTTTCTTGTTTTTCTCTCATATTTCTGCTGCTCTTAATGTTTTTGCATAGTTCAGCAGAAATAGGGATTGTAAGTCATGATAAGATACTCACAAATCACACCCGTCAATACACACACACACACACACACACACACACACACATACATGCACGCATGCACACACACACACACACACAGGGAGAGAGCTAACCCCTAAATGTCTGGCGTATGGTTGTGATTGGAAGTGTGGGATGAGGCGATGGAGACAGAGCGATGAAAGATGGAGATGCAGAAAGAACCACAGCCACAACCAAGGAAGAATAAATTGAGTGAAATGATGTGGTTTGGATCTGGTCCAGTTTAGATGCACTTACTGTAAAGAGGAGCGGATGGAGCTTCATCCTCACTCACCTTCAGGGAGCAGTGTGCTGCAAGTCTGTGAAGCTGCTGTAGATGTAAGTCACTCAGCTCGACGCAAGCAGCAACCTGCTGACTGATTCAGAGATGGTCTCTTGAGAAGATTTGACACTCTACCATATTTACAGCTACAATATACTACAGATTCATTTGGTCAAATTACAGATTATGTTTTATCTCATGATGCAGAAGATCAAGACTTTTGTCACTGAAACCGAGTCTCAATGTGATGCTTGATTGTGCCTTTTTAAAAAACTTTTTATTCATGTTAAAGGTCAACTTCACTGAAAAAACATTTTTGATTATAATGGGTCACTCTGAGTTTTTCATGCAGGCTGAGCATGAAAATAGTCTCCTACACCTATCTCCTGCATTAGCTTCTGATAAAAAAAAGATGGTGAAACTCTAGGATTAGAAAATCCTGACAGACCTACGTCACACTGTCACTTAACATTCATGGACTCACCCATCTTGACTCACGACGGGGAAGGCTGTTGTTGGTTTAGCATCCAGGAAACAACAGAGAACGTCTCGACCATAGACATGAATACGTAGACGCCCCATTGGGTGCTGGAGAGCGTAACAGCGCCATATTGGATGGGTCTCCTCACTGTCCAAAGTCAATCAATTTTTGTGCATCCTACGGTTGCAACAACCGACGTATTATTGAAAACAGATCACGGGGGATTGATATTGACTTTTATAGCCTACCTGATGGGATTTTATATTTACATTTTTTTTCATTTATTTTGTTTAATTATATTTGTATTTTAATTATCATGCCATGTGTCTGAATTATTGAAAAAGCTTGATAAAATGTGGTTTTTAGTTGGGTAAGCACATTCCTCAGTAGAAATGAATGCACTGGGGGCGAATCTGCCAATCCCATTTGCTGTTCCATCTTTCCACCACTTGTCAACAAAACACTAAGATTCTGGTGATACATTAAAGACAAACATGTTTTTCCCCAGCCTGGAGGGAGTATTGTAACTACATCTGGTAAGAACCACAACCTCCCAGTTAGAGAATCTAACTCTCATCCTGACTGTGAACCAGATCAATGCACATTGAAGGTCATGACTCGAAGATGCCAACACAACCACCTCATCTGCACAATGGAGATATGAAACCCTGAAGCTCTCAAACTACACCTTCGTCTCCATGGGTGTTTCTCAATATCAAGGAACCTCGCCTTGATGCCTTGGTCCCGCACTGGTTGCCTAGGAGATATGTCATCAGGAACCACCAGGGCGTGTTCCAGTCGGTTCCAATGTTCATGTGCTTCCAAGGCATCTGTCCTCTGTTTGTTAGCCGTTTAGCTAATTGAGCAAGGATACACCAGAGGTGCCTTGTTGCCTTCTCTTGGTCAAAAATTTCCCAGAATGCAGTGCGGCATTTTCAAACAGATGTGATCAGGAGCCGGCAGCAGCTACTTTGGGGCCAATTTTCCAGTTTAAATGTAAGTCAACTAATTGTAGCTATTGGGCTTATATGTAAAATGTTTTTTTAGATCCAAAGCAGTTATCTATGGTTGGTTAGTTGCTTAGTAGTTGCAGCTTCGGTGGCTAGCAGGTACTAACTCACTTACACATTTGATTTAGCCAATGTATACACAATTAAAAACGTAAAAGGCTCGATATTGAAACTTAACATTACTATGGATGTTAACAGAGCGCGTAAGCAGGGGGCGGGCTCTGGCCGGCCGTGGTCACGTAGGACAAGTCTGTTCCATTTAACCGTTTTCTTTGACCAAGGAAGGACAGTGTCCTTGTAAGCATGGCGTCTGGCCTGGCAAGGCAGTGCCTTGGCAGGCAAGGCAAGGCCAGGTTCCTTGAGATTGAGAAACACCCCTAGACTACACGAACAACATGAATTAGAACTTCCAAACTTCCATCATCCACTCAGTAACTTTGCAAAGGTGAAGAACTGGTCCACTGTTCCTCACCATGGAGTAAAGCCACACTGCTCTCCCTGAATCTGAGTTTCAACAATCCATCCATCCATCCATGGACTTTCCCAGTGAGGCTGAGACGTGTGATTCCCCCAGTTGGAATGCTTGGTCAGATCCCCTAACAAGATCTGAATGAGAAGAAATGTTGAAGGTGTCATCACATTTTTCTCCCACATCTCACACACAGCTGTTCCTGGAAGTTCCCTGTGGATTTCACACCCATGCAGTAAACATGCGTTACACACAAACCACCTCTTGATTGCTGCAACCCTTCAGTCTGTCAGCAGAATCATTCATCTCTTTACCCTCACTCAACATCAACAACAGACAAGCTCCTCATGTCAACATGAAGTCAGGAGAAGAGAGGCTGCATCTCAGACCTCATCACGTCCAGAGCTGCATCACGAGGACCTGTTTACATTCCCCTCACACTCCTTGTTTACCTTCCTGAGGGTTTTCTTGGTTGGATTCACACCACAAACAGGAACACTGAGGTGTCCTAGTGGATAAAAGACTCATGGGAACATCACAAAAGTGCACATTGCATGAGTGTTTGGGGGTGGTACTATTCTGTATGAGCAGTCAGTTCATGTTGAAATCAAAGCTGATTTATGCATTTGCCTAACCAGGACTTATGGCCCAATTACACTTCTCTGGATTTTTTAGACAGATATTAGAACCCTCCCACTGAAAAGGGTGTATCTCCTAAACAACTGATGTGTACTAATGAAACTAGCAGAATGTAATCAATAGACTTGATCTGCAACAGATTCACTTTTAAGAGTCTGGTTCAAGATGGCCACCACAACCAAATGTTGAAAACACCAGCAGTCACTTCTACTGATATTGAGCTGATCCATTATCCTATACATGTGAATGTATAGTCTGGCCACAACCCGTAGAGCTCAGCCATGGGGTGGAATCTACGGTTGTCTTTCTAACTGTCTCTGCATGCTATTGGACAATGAACAACGTGATGCACTCACTGCTACAGATGTCAGTCAACAGGGCAGTCCACCACACTCTGGTGAAGAAGATGCAAATACATCCTTTTTCTAAATAACGGACTAACTAGCTGATCTTGACTCAAAGAAACGCATGTAACTTCTGCTACACTCTGACTAGATTTCTAGGCTACTGATCTGTTACATGATGGTACTCTAAGAGTCATTCCTATCACATTCTGAGTGCTGATTGATGCAAGATCTTGCAATATTTCACAAGACTTTTGAGAAGTGACTATAAAACATGATATGCACTCAGTAAGTTATAGCACTAACCCTAAATTTGTCTGTTATTATTATTATTATTATTATTATTATTATTATTATTATTATTATTATTATTATTATTATTATTATTACTAGCTTAGCTTAAATCTTGATGTTTTTTTTAACATATATAATCACACAAACCCCTAAGAGCTTTTTTTTTGGCTGCCAGTTGGATTCTGCTTCCTGCATGAAGGAGTTAGGAACAGCTCAGGGTTGTTGTTCTAGTCTGATCCCAGATAAAGACAGTATTAAAAAGCCTGCGGGGGTGGGAGGGGGGGTCAGCTTCTATTGCCCCATAGAAAGGAGCAGCTCAGCCTATCAGCATCCAGACTTGAGATAACACACAGGGACCCAAATCCAAACCTCTACAACCTCAGCATTCCTTCCACCCACAACACTAGTGGACCACTGATCCAGACTGAACCTCTCAAAGTCTTTTCCAGCTCACTGCATCAAAATGAAATACTGGAGATGACTCCCATCCTCATGGGAGCAACAGTTCTGGGGTCAGGTTTGTGGTTAGGGCTGAGGTAGGAATTGAGTTAGATATGAACTGATTAAGGTTCTACAATGTTCTAATAGCCGTATGAACGCACATGCATTCGTTAAAGAGAGAGGGTACTCAAAGTTTAACTCCTTAGTGTTTCTCAATCATGTGATAACTAAAGGTTTTTCATTTTTTAAACTTTTGACCACAAATGTATTTAAGTCAAAAGGATAATTAATAATAAATTAAATTCTATAAATACCAGAGAGGAACACCATCAAATAAAGATGCTAAACCCACTTTGGAGTGAGAGTTTGGCTGAATTTACAAGCTAACATCTAGTCTGAGTAGATTTCTGATTTCAATAAAAGCAACAATCTCTAAATTATCACAGCAGTTAATGTGAGTGTTCTCTTATAAACCTTTATGCGACCACCATTCAATTTAGTTTACAAGGTTAATCCAGCAGAAATATCCTGCTTTTCCTGCAGGAAGTGTCCTGCTGCACCAGACAGATGGTAACTAGAGTTCAGTTAGAACTGTGTGATGAGAAGTTGTAGGTTTATAGTAAAAGTTAAGTTAAAGTAAAAGTTTATTTATACTGCAGCTATAACAGACAGATGTCCCAAAGGTTTTCACAAAAAAAACCACATCAACATAAAAAAATCATGAATCAGTTATTAAAATATTGCTTAGCTGAACCACTGTGGAATAGCTGATATTAGACTTGTTATAAACAGATAACTTACAGTTGAGTTATTCAAGTGATCACCACTTGCTTATGTTTGGGACTCACTTTAACCACGACAGCTCAAACACCGTCACATGTGTATCTGCCTATAGTTAAGTGCATCCTTGGTTGGCTGGCCTTGAATTAGCCTTTTACAGCAGATTACTGTTTGTCTAAAATGTGTAAAATAGGAATTATTTATAATTTTTTACTTAGAAACACTTCAGGATGGCTGAAAACATTCTTTTGTAAAGCTTTTTGTAATGTATCAGTCTCTGAAAATTGAGCAATTTCTCCCAGTTAGCTGCAGGTGTGAATAGCTAACATGTGCATCTGTTACAGACCATAAGGTCTGAACCTGACTTCTGTCTCCTTGGTGCACAAACTCTGACATCTCAGGAAGAGGCGCCCAGAAATGTGTTGTCTGCCACAACCATAGACATGAATACGTAGACGCCCCATTGGGCGCTGGATAGCGTAACAGCGTCGCCGCCATATTGGATGGGTCCCTCACTCTCCAAACCCAACTGGAGTCAACGCAGAGTGAGCGACTATGTCCGTTTTTTCTGCAGCCTATGGTTGCAACAACTATGCACTATTGAAAACAGATCACGTGGGACTTTTCTGGGACTTTTCTAGCCTACCTTTTGGGATTTTATATTTTATTTTTTTATATTTTAATTCTCATGCCATACCACGTCTGATTTTGTGAAAAAGCATAATAAAATGTGTTTTTTAGATGGGTAAGCACTTTCCTCAGTAAAAATAAATGCACTGGGGGCAAATGTACACCCATCCAAGATGGCGACTGGCCACTACAGCAGCTCCAATAGGCAGCGTCAGTCTACGGGGCATCTACGTATATATGTCTGTGGCCACAGCAGTCCCAATAGTCCATCATACCCAGAAGCAACAATCAAATGAAGCAATTGAGCCTGCAAAAATGAAAACTTCTCCAATATTCAGCCTAGGAAGCTGATCAAACCTCCTTGTGGCGTTATTGGGCACTTTACATTTAAAGCTGCTATAGCGATCAAGCTATAAAATGTTTTAAGCTAACATGTTTTCCAAATTTGCCATTGCAGCTTTAAACAGTCATGATTTAGTATATTTTGTTAACGTTATGTTCACAGTCATTAGTGGAAGATTTAGTCAAATCCTCGGTTTTTCCTCTGAGGATACTTTCCATGTGACAACAGTGGTTTATATATTTGGTTATTTTTGGTAAATGTGTGTCTTTAGACGGCTAACTCCATAACAAATACCCACTACCGTAAATGGATGAGAATCAGTTTAATGCAGATTTTCCTTTACTGTGACCCTCTTCGTCCGCCTGCTCTAACCGTGTAAATGTCACTTATTCTTGGCTCCGATTGGTATATTTAGCCTGATAATGGGTGTGACACACTCTCACTAAACAAATAACAAAGCAGAAGAGTAGAAATGTTTGAGCTTTTGGATCCAGCTGTGAGTGGCAGCTGTGGTCTTGGAATGGAAACATGTTTCCAGGCTTTTTGAATCAAAGTGTGGGTGTGTCTGCTGCAGGAATCCCTGAGAACACAGCAGCTGTACGGCAAGCTGAGCTGACTTAAACAAGGCTCCTCTCTTCTCCATCACATAGATCACACACTCACACTCTCTCTGAGCATGCCCAGATGGGACAACAAGAGCAACATGATGTATTTATGTTTTAAACCTGGTGACAATGCAGTGGAAATAAAGTCCACCATCTTTCTCAGGACATAGCTAAATACTTCATCGTGTCTCCTCTAGTAGTTCTCTTTGCTTCTCATTAGCCTTTAAACCAGAGTCTACGTCTCAGGATTTACCCTGTTTCCCTCAGATATGAGTGAGTAGCCTGTCTGTACAGGACCAAAAATGTTCTACCATCCATCCATCCATCCATCCATCCATCCATCCATCCATCCATCCATCCATCCATCCATCCATCCATCCATCCATCCATCCATCCATCCATCCATCCATCCATCCATCCATCCATCCATCCATCCAGTCTAAAGAGGACAAATAATCCCTCCAGTAAGGACCATTCTAATCAGATTCCCGAACCACTTCAGCTGACTCCTATTGAAGAGAAGCAGAAGCTTGACTGAGCTCCTCACTTTATCTCTAAGGCTGAATCCATCCATCCTACTGAGGACGAGTTTTATTACCTGCAGTCTGTGTCACTCACTGTCGCAGCTGAGCCAAGCGACGCCACCTTGTGGCACATTTCTAAAACTGGAAATGTGGGTGTATTAAGACTGGGTAGGGTGGTGACTTACTCTTTAACATTTGCTTTTTGGTTCATGTTTAAACATTTAGATTAAACTATTATGTCTTAAATAAATGTGGAGAGAAACTTCACACCCCATTTTTATTGTAATAATAATAAAAGTGGCTAAAATATATTTTTAATACTAATATATAATTTTACAGTTGTCACCCCACTGGGGCTCCAGTCTGAACAGCTTTGTCCAAGTGTGACCAATGCTTGGTGGTGATGAAACTGTCTGGTTGAAGGCCCTCTGACCACTCAGGAGCTGAAGCCATGCGGTCCTGCCCACCCAGTCAGATCCCATCTGCATATTAATCTCAACCTCAGCTAGCTAGTATAGCATCACAAACAGTGTCTGTAAACCCCAGCATGACACAGAAAAAACCTCCAACAGTCCTCTCCCCTGTGAGGCAGTCAACTCCCTCCCCGCCTCCTCCACCCGCCCTCCTACTGCTGGACTTAGTGGAAAGAGATGAGGTCATTTCTTTAATTCCATCTCTGGGATGGTTGCAGCATATGGCTTTTATATTGCTGATGCTTTTGTAAACGCTGCTGCTTCAACGAAGCTCAATGTGTCAGATTCATTCTCATCCAAACCCAGCAGCAGAACCAAGAGCTGAGAATGTCTTCACGCTATTATGCTGACCAAAGAACGTTGATGACATCAGCAGCGAGAGCTGACATCATCATTACCCTCATCACACTCACATTTTGAGACTAATGCATCATAAAAGCACAATAACAAACAAACTGTTGGTCATATTAGACAGAATAAGAGTATTTTTCTAAAATATGACAGTTTTGCTTCCCTAAAATTCAGCCCTGATTTGCAGATATCCACCAGTTAGAGGCTGTATTTTATCTAGCCTGATTGAATTGTTGTGCTGTTGTAGGTCACACACCATCACACCATCAGTGTACAAGGTCAAAATCAGGAAGTGAGCATTGTGTTGAGAACTAAACAGGAAGCCACAACCTCCTCCAACCACCCACCCTGCCAGCTGACCCTACAGCGGTGTGTGTGTGTGTTTAATAGATTTATTTTATTTGTATGGGCATGGATGTTATATGCATGCCCATCAGAATACACGAGCTACTAACCTGTAGGGTCAGCTGACTCCTGTTAGCCACGAAAGCTTCAAATCTGTCTGGATTCAGACAAAGATGTGAGTTTGGAACCCGGAGTGTTTATAGAGGTTGTAGTGATGACACCTCATTGGACATTTATGTGTCTGTAAATTTAATTTTTAAAGTAAATATCAACAATGAACCACAAAAAATAAACTTACTATTTTGAATTGTATAGAGATTTTATTTTTAAGATGAGTTAGTGAAAACGATGCATCTATGGCAACAATCGAGTTAATCGAGTTAACACATCAGCCAACAAACAATAGAATCAAGTGACTCCCAGTAGCTGGTTGGGGTGTTGGGGGGTGTTAACCATGGGAAGTCATGTTCCGAACCACACTGTTCATTAGAATGAATGAATGGTCGTTGTTGCTCAGGGTGTTTTGGATATCACATGCTCACTGGTGGAGGTGGATTTTCTGTTCATCACGTGTTTCTGGTGGGAACAATAACTGAATAACAAAATAAAAGACCCAAAGCTCCTCATGTGTGGAACTAAAAGCACGAACACCAAAATGATGACAACTACTTATCAAGGCTCTCACTCACTATGACATCACAGGCTCCCATATTGTGATTTTACAGACATTTATAGAAATCCATTCCTGCGTTTTAGGCTCAGCACACTGCAGGAAAAAGATGTTTTTTGTATAAAATGACAGAAAGTAGAAGTGGAAAAAGTGGGAAATGCTGGATTTATTCAGTTGTAGGCAGTTACTGACATTTTCATTTCATTTTCTATCCCATCATTATTGTGACATTCCTTCACATGAACGCACAAACCACACAGTAATGTTTAAGGTTCTAGTCACAAGTCTTCTGTCCAACACACACACACACACACACACACACACACACACACACACACACACACACACACACACACACACACACACACACACACACACACACACACACACACACACAGACTCTGGTGGTGATGATGATGATGGGACTTCCAGATCTGGACAGAAGAGCTGGCCCACTGCTCAGCTGTGACGCACTGCCACCTGAAATTTATAAGAACTTGACGTCAGCATCCCTTATGCACTTCCCGTAATGAAAAGTGAGATTGTAGCGTGAAATAAAACCATTTCCTCTCCTGCTCCGGAGATGTGACGGCCAGTTGCATCTCTCAGAGCCCACTCTCACTTCTAGGAGGTTCTGAGCCTCTTCTGTAGCTCTGGAGTGTGACTATCAGTTAATATCACACAACTGAACATTTGAATGAATTCTAACTCAAAAATGACTTAAACAGAACCAGATGAAAATGAAATCAGTTTTAAGGCCCTATTTTCCACCTAACAATGAGGATATGCAGGAAACAGATCCCTGGTGTGGAGCTCATTGGAGTTATGGAGCTGAACAAATGTTTTTTTGTTCTCTGATAACTGAAAGTTACTGGACTGGTTCTGTTTCTTATTGGATCCACACAGGCTACTGAGTCATCGTGTCTGCTACTGGATGTGCTGTTAAAACACTGGTTATTTCATCCTGGATTAGAGGAATCTTTTTGGATTGGACACGCTGCTATGGAATGTAGGAAGTCTTATTCTGTTTTCAGATTGCAGTGATAATGGCAAAACTAACCGTTAGCTCATCAGTCCTGAAGGACAGACTCTATTTCTCTGAACAGAGTCTGTTACGAGAAGCTATCTAAGAGCAAATGTTTCAACATGGCCAAAATATCAATGAGACTTTCTGGCACATCTAGATTTTCAGTTTTATGATTTTTCAGCTCAGCTGTGCTTTGACTTGTTTTTCATGTTTCAAAGAAAATTCTGCACAAATTCATAAATATGTACTTGCCAAAGGCTTTGATGCTTTGTCTCTAATATGTTTTAATGAGTCAGAGAACAGAAGTCAAGGCATTCCTCCTGAAGGAAAACAATCTTTGCTGCACAGACTTCAAAAGGGCACAAAGTTCAGAGTATTTTCTCTCTTTGCTTCACCTGTGATGACCTTGAGTTCATCAAGGGAAAAAGCAGCTGTTTGGTTTCATAATCCTCCTTTTGTCTGGGCTGAAAGGGGTTCTTGTTACCAAGCGTAGGAGTATGTTTTTAAGCTCTTTTACGAGCAGCAATTGTTCCGATACATCCCAAGTTTTATGAAACCCAAAGTTCACCTTTCGTTCCAGCAAAGAGGTGAGACACACACAAGAACACACACAGTCAACCCAGGAAAGACCGAGCCAACACTCTGGCTCGACAAAGATCTGCGTGTGTGTGTGTGTGTGTGTGTGTGGTGCATGCTGAGAGGTGCTCTGGTTGGCTGCTGTTTTGACAGACATGCCTTGAATACCAGCCTTCTTCCTGAGAGGAGGGGGTGAACCACATGGAATCCAAACAGACGTGCTGCTCACACTAAACTGTGTCTTTCCTCCATTCTTCCCCACTGCACACAGCTGGCCTTTGTCAGGGTGAGTTAGTCCATTCTGCTGACCTCTTGGCCCAGTGACCACAGCTCAGGGAGAAACAGCTCTGTGTCTCTGTATCACCACTTCCCTGGTTCCCTGCAGGCAACTGGTTAACTGCCTCCACACAGCAGGGACCAGACTCTGCAACAACCCCGAAGACACGAGCTTCAGACCCAGTGGAGGCGCCGTCGCGTCATACCAAGAGTTCTCTTAGAATGTGTCAGTCATTCAAGTCCTCATATTTGAGGAAACAAGGCCTTTTTTGTCCTGAAACCTAACTGTGAATCTTATTGAGATAATAAAAATGGAGATATTAATAAGAAACTGTTGCTGTGTGTTGCATTCATTCTGTTTCCCTACCTGTTACTGTGCACGGTTGCTGGGCTGGCTTCTGTCTGCAGGGGTCACTGTACAAGAGATCAACTATTCAGCATGTTTTAGTTGTTTCCCTGCTCCAACAGTCCTGATTTACAGGCTTCTGCAGAGCTGGTGACCTGCTGAACAGGTGTGTTGGAGCAGGGAATAAACTAAAACATGCTGGATAGGTGATCTTGAGGAGCAGGGATGGAGAGCCCTGGACAGCTCCATCACAAGGACTAACAAATATTAATGTGACACAAAAACACCTAGTGAGTTTTTACATTTTAATGAGTTCATCAAACTGGATTACCCAGAGAAAACCCACCCATGCAAGGGGACAAAGTTTCACATAGACCCCACAGTCAGGTGTTATACCTGCACTCTTCTTACTGCCAGGCAAACGCGCTAGCAGCTGCAAAACAGTTTGTGTTTCAGTATTTAGCAAATGAGAAGGCCACCAAGGTTACCAGTCCCTCATGGTGCCTCCTGCTGGTGGTGAGTCCACAGAAAGATAACCCTAACTCCTAGGTAAGGGACCGACTTGATGACAAGCCTCTACACAGGTCTGGCTCTAGTCGTAAGGGTCTCAGTGTCACTATAGGTGAGCCGTCCTGGGATGTTTCAAGCTATCTGAGTTGAGAGGTGACACTGCTGATTTACCAATCAACCTACATTTCAGTCGTCACCTAAAAGGTCATGAGATGTAGAAAATGAGAGGATGAGATCACAGCTGAGCGGCTGGACCCATTGTCTGGTGTAGGAGGAGAAGTTCGTAGTTTCCAGAGAAGCTCAGAGTACAGTTGCTGCTCCTCCACATCAAAAGGACCCGGTTGAGGTGGATTTCTATAATAATTTCCTGAATGTGACCTTTGTGTTCACTGGGAGCAACTTTGATGACAATCCATCCACGGTTTATCTTTCAACTAATTTATTCTGAAGCGTCTGTGGAAACAGAAACAAACAAGGCACAGATTGTGTTTAAATAACATTGTTTATAATTTAGTTCAGCCAGGACCTCACAAGGCTGCCAGCAACTAGCTAGAGACAAAATTCCAACAAAAATATTCAGTAGTAACCATGTGTGTATTTCTAAGAAAGTGTGAACTTTGCAGGACTTTCTCATGAATGATGTGTAAATCATCTTGATGTAATTTTGTTGAAGAAAGTAATAATTATGTTTTAACTTGTAGCCAATAATCCTTATTCCAGGCCAGTGGTACTTACTCCTGGTCCTGGAGAGCCAGTAGTCTGCTTTAGCTTTAACTCTGCTTCAGCACACCTGGTTTCAATCAGCAGGTGATTAACAGGCGTCTGCAGAGCCTGACGAGCTGCTGCACAGGTGATTCAACCACTGAATTAGGTGTGTTGGAGTAGAGAAACAACAAAAACATGCTGGAGACTGGCTCTCCACATCCAGGAGTGAGTACCACTGTTCTAGGCAGATGTTGGCTGTGCTCAAGAAGGTCAGGTTCTAGAATCGGTTAGTTTCATAGGCCGTCCTCAATTGTATAACACTTTCTGACTGACATCAAATAAACTGAGGAGTTCCAAAGAGTCGTGTTGAATATTTCTCTTAAAGTTTCTCTTGCAAACTTTTCAAAGATCTACAATATTTGAGAATGATTTACTAGTCAAGCAACTTGCTGGCTTGGAAAGTGTTCTTGTGTGTGTCTCCTTGAGTGTGTGAATAACACGACAGGTTGATATCTGACCAGGGCAGGAAGAGTCCAAGTTATTATAGTATCTCAATCTCTATTAGATTTAATAGCATTCACAGAGCCAAACACTGAGGTCACTGTTGACTTTTAAACAACAGAGCCAAGTTCACATCCATCAGTGTGAGATTCCAGTTTGGCTCTCTCTCTCTCTCTCTCTCTCTCTCTCTCTCTCTCTCTCTCTCTCTCTCTCTCTCTCTCTCTCTCTCTCTCTCTCTCTCTCTCACACACACACACACACACACACACACACACACACACACACCCTTGCTGTCATCATATCTCACTCTGATAAGCATCTCAGAGACCCAACAGAAATCCTCCCACTGGATTTCTACACAGCGATCAGCTACAGTGAAAAATAATATAGTAAAATAATTAGAATTAATAATTAGAATTTTTTCCACAGACTTGTTTTGTGGGGGAAAAATATGTTCAAGACAATCACATTAATTTTAAATGTAGATACAGCAATTTAGTACTTTACTGTGAACCAAACCTTTAAGTGGTTGATGGTTTGGGCTTGTCCTGCCCAGAACCTAGGACCTCTGCAGCTATCAAGCTGACCACAAACTCTAGGGTCAAATGTAAGGCCATCCACCCAACATCTTTGTTGATATTGGGTCAGTTATCAAAACCTGCAGCAGATTAATGGCTTATTGGCTAAAACAGATGACTCAAGTGGAGGAATTCAGTGTTTTATTGACTTGTTTACCAGTGATGTCAGGATGGAGTAGGGGATTGACAAAAAGATCAGGGCATTGCTTTGATTTGTTCATTTTGGTCATTAGATTGAAATCATGACTAAAAAGCAGCGTTTTTTACAGCACTCTGACGGAGACCCAAGCTGCATAAATGACAGTGTCGTGGAGGTATTTCTGCTGCATCATCAACATTAGGAGCTTAGAAACAGCAGTTTTACAGTAGCATATGTACGTAGCAAGTACATACCCCAATGCTTGTACTCGGTTGGTCCCAGAAATGGCTTGGAAAGTGATTATTTTGGGCCGGGCTGGTGAAATGCACATGTGCTTGCTGTGAATGTGTGGTATAGTTACCTGGAAGTTCTGATAGGGGAAACGGGACTATTGTTTCTGAATTGGAAACCCCATGGGATTCCCCAGGAGGAACTGGATGGTTGCTCAGAAGGATTTCTGGATTTGACCCCAGGGTGTGTTACAGACATAAATGAAATTAAAATGCTGTAGTAAGCAATTGCCTTTGCTGTTAAAAAATAATCCCATAAGTTATTGATTCTTGGAGTTCAGTGACTTCTTCAGTCACTGCTTCAGATTATTTTGCCACTCATTTATCTAATGTACTTTTATTGAAGACCTGGCAAGGACCAGATGTTTTTCTGATAATCTATTGTGTTTCACCCTCTCATTGACAGATGTTGTCCTCAAATGTGTCCCAACTCCAGTAACTTTTAAATCAAAATTGAAAATGTTCATGTATTCATCAGCCTATGAATGAATGTTTTTTATGCTGCACCTCCTGCACTGTAACTGCTCACCCTCTAACTTTGTCCTTTTTTTAAAATTTATAAATCTAAATTGAATTTGTATGTATGTTAATTAGCCTTTCGCCGGCCCCGCCCCCAGAACAGCTATTGTCCAATCACACATCATAGAAACCATTACTATCTGACAACTCCAAACAAGATGATGAAGCTAAGCCTAATTTATACTACTAAGCATTAGCCTCAATAGTAGTCGTGTCTCCTTCGTTCCCCTTCAGAACCTCCTCATGGTGCTCAACCAGCAACAGCCAAGCATGAGTGCTCCCCGCCCGCGGCTGGGCGGAGGTCCGCCTCCCAGACTATCCAAGACCCTTTATAGACACACCGTGCCGGCAAATCAGCGTAATATTACCTCAACCGTGTGTCTTATAAACGCACATTAAGCCTTGGCGCAACAGCGGGTGGTGTCATGATCACGTGATGAATTAATGCCGAGCTCCGGCCGGCAACTATTGAAAATGAAAGTAAACACCAACAAAGGCAATTCGGGTGAAGTGTCTTGACCAAGGATACAACAGCAGAGTACCCTGGCGGGAGCTGGGATCAATCCCACAATCCTCCGATCACTGGTCACTCTACCTTCTGAGCTACTGCAGCCCCAAAATGACTGGGACCCTAACCCTAAACATAGGAAGGCCATAGTTACTAAACGGCCAGTGGAACAAACTAAAGTAAAGACTCCCTTTTGGACAGATATGCTTTGAATACAGTACACTGATGGTTCTTTTTAGAAATAAAGTTTAACAGCCTGCCATTCTGTCTCTTAACGTGTAGAACTGTAAGATGAGAGAGGACATCATTCTTTCTCTCCACAATATTCCCTCTCTGAGTCTCAGGTTCCTGACTGTGCTGTCCTGAAGAAAAACAATGACAAACATGGGATTGGGTAGCCTGATTCTCCGCCCCTACCCTTCCTCCAACGCTGCTGACAGATGGAATATTGAACTCCTAGAGAAAAGGATGGGCCCATAAGTTCATGGTAATGAAAGGTAACCACTGTACTCCTTATGACTAAAACTGAACTCAAATAGCAGATATGATAGAAGACAGAGCACTAAAGCTGCTATAGCAAATTTAGAAACCAAAACAGCTTAAAACATTTTTTCATGCCTCTTACCAACATTCTAACATAGCTATAAATATATTGTGAAGATAAAAGAAAAAAATTTAATAAAGTTCTCTTGCATTTGTCTAAAAACCTCCACCAATAACACGTTTCGGACCAAAAGCATCTATTGAACCATCTGGTTGTTGGTCTCACCAAACCACCGCACTTCCCTGGGTCCTTCATTCATTGCGTATTTATTCGTTGCGTATTTATCAACAGAACACCACTGGTGTGAGAAGGAGAAACAGCTGGCTGCTACCACTTCAACTTTAGGGCAAACTACCAGAGTCCCAAAAAGAAAAACACCATTTGAAGTCACAGACAACAAAAGATGTTTAGATGTAGAAAACGGCGGCTGGTGTTTAGCACGCTCTCGTTTCCTCTTGAAATGTGCTGTTCAGTTCCGGCAGAAGCGTCTCAGGGAAGATACCCGAGGGGAAGGGTGAGTGAGCGTTCAAAACCTAGCTTGTTTTGTAAACTCGCTATAGCAGTTTTAAATGTTTTTAGGAGCTCTTTTAGTTTATATTTTTTGTTAACACTTTACAATAAGGGTCCCTTTATTAACGTTACTTAGTGCATTATTAAGCATTAACAAACTATTAAATAAAGTATTAACAACTGCTTAATATTATTGTTAATATTAAGTAATGCATTACTGAGCAGACACCCCCCCAAAGCGCGCCACCTGTATGTTTTTCTGGGCTGCCTGAAACTGGCAACCATGGATCGGTTACTAGTGGAAATACCTTGGAACTGTGTAGAGCTGAGTCAAGCAGCGCTGAGTAGGTAGTAGTGGAAAAAAGGCCTAAAGTTATCAGTGCCAGGGTATTTATCCTGTTATATATGCATGTAAGTAGAATGGTTTCTGTATTTTTGAATTGTACAATTGTTTTTGCTGATACTGCTCTAGAAATGAAGATGATTAATTGATTAAGGGGTGGGGGGAGCTGTCAGTGTCACTGCTGCAGCGCGGCCCTCTCGGTCCACTGGGCAATGCCTCCTTTAGGCACATTTTTCAAACAGGAAGTGTGGATGGAGTAAGACTTTGGTAGGGGGGTGACTTGCTCTTTAAAGAAAAATGGGACAAGAGTGAGAAATACTTTCCCCATGGAATTTATTATGACACATGGCTGTTGGGTAGCCTTGTTTGTCTAATCTTATGAGCTTCTGTCCATTTGATGTTTTTCTGATGTTTGTTGATGTGCCGTGACAATATATAACAGTTTACCTGAGAGGCCATGTTTTTGGGTGCTTAAAGCTTTGAGGAGCACAGTAGTCTAATATAACACTGCTTTAATAGCAGATAGTCTCCGCCTCCTATTGTTTTCACCCAAAAGTGGGTGGAGTTTTGCACAGTTGCCAATTAGTGGCTATTAGATGGACTCTGCCTTCATTATGACCAGTAGATGTCAGTAGTTGTTACACAGAGGAGCTTTAATTAAAAAATTTTTTTTTCTCAGTTTAAAATAAAATGAAAAGCAGAAACTGAATCCATCCATGTTGAATTGATTAGTGAACTTTTAAATTTTAGATGCTATATTTGAATACATTTAGCCTATGTTACCTAGTGTTGCTCTGTGGTAGCTGTTTGCTTCCTTAATCCTTGCAGGCAGTTTGTGGGAGAGACATTTGAAAAGGGAGAGATGGGAGGAGGGAGAGGGGGAGACAGGGAGGGAGGGATCAGAAGGATCCGGAGGAAAAGGTTTGAGAGGGAGGAGGAAGCTGCAGTGGCCGGTTCGGAGAGAAAGACGGAGGAAAGGGAGCCTGATACTTTAACTTCTTCACCTTTGGATATTTACCTGCTGCAGAGGAGCCGCTAGGCAGCGCGCCTGCTCCTGATTGCGTTGTGGTGTGGATTAGATGAACGTGACTTCGTGATGAGGAGCGAGCCCGTTTTGTTCGCTTCCAGCAGGGGTGAGTGGCTCATCCGGGGCTTTTCTTCTTCTGACCAAAGAATCAAACCTCCATCAGAACCACAGGAGCTCTTCTAACCTCCTAAAGGTTCTGGTTCAGGTCTAAGTGGTCCAGGTGGTACCTGTTTAACACGTTGCTGTTGTATTTATCACCTTGAAGCCAAGCGCTGTTGCATTTTTTAATGAGCACGCGCGCCCTCCTGCTCCAACGCACGCGCACACGTTGAAAGGAGCCTGAAGGTTGTTAAAGGTATGAAAGTTAGAGTGGTGGGTCGGAGTGTTTAAGGTGGAAATGCTGCTTTACTCCTGTCAGGTTCATATTAGAGGTGTTGAAGAGTCTTTACACATGAGCCCTAACCTTCCTCACCTGGACTGGATTCACTCAGGTAAACAGCAATTATTATAAAAGTATATTTTCTTCCCATCATATAGAAGAGAATCTTTTAGGCTGAATTCTCATAACTGTTCCAGATGTAATTAGAGTAATATTTATTTGCTAAATGTGTAAAACACATGGAATGTGTTTTTAGCTGTTGGTTGCACTCCAGAACAATTATGCACAGATATGGCCCAATATCAACAAAAACATGTCAGACACAATAAGTAACATCTGGTAAAGGGTCAGATGTTTAGAATGAGATAGCTGGAGCAAAATGGTGTTTTAGTGGTGGCTAGTTCTGGTCTGCAGACTTCTGTATCGTCTGCCAGATGGGAGAAACTCTGCAAGGCTGTAGATTTCAACTCATCTGTTTTTGTTGAAAACCTTGCTAAAACTATGTTGGACCCATTTTATAATCAGAATAACTTTAATTCATTGGTGTCATGGATGCAACAAGGTCCTGTAAACTGTCATCAGAGGTTCTGGTCCATGACATAACAGTAAAAGACATTCCATCCATGATGTGAATCTCCTGTTCCACCACATCTCAAAGGTTCTGCACTGGATTAATATCTGGTGAATGTGGAGGTTGTTGGAGTGCAGTGAACCCATTGTCATGTTTAAGAAACCAGTTAGAGATGATCTGAGCTTTATGACATGGTTCATTTGCTGCTGTGGCCCCCAGACTGGAGCTCTCTCCCCCTGAGCGTGAGATCAGTGGACTCAGTGGTCTCCTTTAAAGCAGCAGAACACTCACCTGTTCAGTGTGACCTTCTGTTCATCCTCTTATGCTGGTGTTTCTGTCAATTCTGCAGTTTTCAGACACTTGTATTTACTTTTCAGTTTTATTTGTATTTTTTATCCAAATTTTTTCTCATTATTATTATTATTTTTTTTTTTGTTTTTTACATTTTTTAGTTTAGTCATTATCCTGCTAGAAGTAGCCATCATGATGGGTCCACTGTGATCATAAAGGGATGGACATGGTCAGCAACAGTAGGTGTGGTTTAAACCAGGATCAGGTGCTCTGACTTCAGCCGACTTGTTGTTTTCCAAATATTGGCCGCATGATCGGGTTAACTCTTGAGTCGCCATTGGTGACTCATCCAGTCACTCCACCCCCTTTGCCAATCAGTGACCAGCTGACTTTTCAGTGCAGTTTAGCACATTAGGAACCTCACTAAAACAGGTCCTAAAAAGTTGGGTTAAAATATCAAACCATGCTGTTGGTAAAGGCTGTCAAACCGAATCGAACCATTCAGAGTTACACTGAGTAGTGATGTTGGAAAAGGCCCATCTGGGGTCCTAACTGGGACAAGAACATCTCCCCCACATCATTACACCACCAGCAGCAGCCTGAACCAATAATACAAGGCAGGATGGATCCATGCTTTCATGTTGGTGACACCAAATTCTGACCTGACCATCTGAATGTTGCAGCTGAATCCAGATTCATCGGGCCAGGAAAGGGTTTTCCAGTCTCTTATGGTCCAGATCTGGTGATCCTGTGTGAGTTGTAGCTTCAGTTTCCTGTTCTTAGCTGACAGGAGGGACAGCAGGTGTGGTCTTATGCTGCTGGAGTCCATCTGGAGCAGCTGTTGGGCTTCAGAGATGCTGATCTGTTGTCTTTTTATCACCTAGACCCAGTCTGACCATTCTCTGTAACACATAGAAATGGTTGTATGTGAAAATCTGTAAAAAAAAAAAGACCCCAAAATAATGTCCAAATTTAACTCAATAAAACAAAAATGCACAAACGGCAGTAGTTATTCAGTGCTGTCTGCCTGCTGTGTCTGGATGGCTGGTTTACTAGTCAGCAGTAACTTGGGAGTTTAGATTAATGGTCAAAGGAGCAAATGGGGGATGGAGTTGCTGCAAAGTTAGTGGTTGGAATTCACTAGATTGTTTTTTATTTATGTAAGAAAAAATAATCAAATACACAATCTAATTTAATCCCTGATCTATTCAAGGGGGTGGACTCATCCTTTTCTACCCAGTAATATAAACTATCTGGACAAGGCCTTGTCCTCATCTGACCTAGACTTGTAGACTTTCTGCCAGGAGCAGAGTTAAAGTAATTCAACTGCAGCTTTAATAAACAGTTGATCTCTATTAGGTTTATTCTGGTGAGGGTCCATCCACTTTGACTCTTCTATATAAAACAATAGATCTTTACTTGATGCAATGACCTATTTATGACATTAGTAGTTGACTTTCTAGGTGATGTCAGGTTAAGTCCACTGTTCAGTCTCCGGTTACCCAACACAAGCTTGGAATGATATGACAGCTGCCTCTCATCTGCATTTTTGTGTCTGCAAATGGCCGTTAGAGAGGTTCTATAATAACAGAACCAGTGTTGGCAGCTGCAGGGTGTCAGGTGGCCCAGCAGCACTGCTCTGCCTAGCATTTGGTCAGGGGCACTTGCAGACATCCATTGTGCAGTGTTGTTGTAGTCCTAGCTCAGTGTCATATGAGCATGTGGTAGATGGTGTTTTGGTTTTGGCCGGACTATTGTTAGTTAAATAAAACCAGTTTGTAGGCATGCAGAAGCCAGAGAAACCCAACTTGATTAACACATGGATAGTAGCTTATTGTTGTGGGGTTTTGCTCGAATCAACAAAATGCTGTCAAGGTTTCTCCTGTGTAAACTACAGTGTGCAACAGAGACGTATGAAACAATGGTTTCATCAGTAGACTTTACATGGATAAACTCACACTACACAGGGATTACCTGCACTGCTCCAAAATAACATCAGATTGTTTTTCCACAGGGACATTTCTAACTTTACTTTTTTATCTGATATTTTCTACAGACAGATGTGATTTGGGGCAGCAGTAACTCAGGAGGAAGGGCTGGGCAATAAATCGAAAATTTATCGTTATTGAAATTTCAGACTTTTATCGATATCATTTTTCCCATGTCAATAAATTTGGTAATTAAAAAAATGAAAAGGTGTGTGTAGGTTGGTGACGTTCATGTCTCTTTAAGAAGCTGTACCACCTCAAGTCACATGACGTGACTCAACGTAATACACGTGATAGCCCCATCTAGTGGACAACTTTTGTTTTTGCGCATACATGTAGTTATCGTCCATTTATTGTTATCGAGGTGAACTCCTCAACATACCTAGCCTGGCAAGCCATCCTATATATGTGAATATATAGTCTGGCCACGACCCATTGACGGCTCTCAGTCGTGAGGCGGGATCTACGGTTGTCTTTCAAACTGTCAGCACGCAATTGGATAGCACTAGGACCAATCAGAGTAAAGAACAACGTGACGTAAACACAGCGACAAAAAAGAAGAGGGAGGCAGCAATGGCGTCTAACATCAATGATTTCTATCGTTTTTGTATGAAAAACATGTGAATATCAGGTGTACTGGGACATTGCACTACTTTGTTTGATAAAAATAAGAAGCCGCTAAGTATATCAGACAGACTTACGCACGTTGGAGTCTAAATAATCCAATGTTCATGACAAAGCCGTTTCAAACGAACGTGGTTCCTGCGTTGCC
>SSNS01000562.1:291449-320058 GCA_006937985.1 Aphyosemion australe
CGTGTCCGTAGAAGAGATTCGTCTCCAAAGCATTTCTCCACTGTGTGCTTTGGTTTGCTTTTGATTTTTCCCCCTCATGTATGACTTAACTCCTCTGTGGGGTTCCCCTACTTTGTGGCACAGTCGACCACAGCAAAGCATTCGGTGACATCAGTAATCTTGTGTCATTGACTCGAGGCAGGAAATGAGTTTGTTTAACAGATCATATTGAAATCTGCTGCACGTTGTAATGGGGGTAACTAAACAAGTGACAAATTGGAGATTGATTAAGTACGAACGACAGCGAGCAGTGGGACTGCACTAATAGACAGCATGGCCCGGCTCTGGGTCCAGAACCGTTTCTGCCTACTCACACTTCTTGGAAAAAGTCCCTGTTGAGAAAGTAGAGCATGGATGGAAAAGCTATTTCGCAACTTTTTCCCCACTTTAGTGTATTTGAAAGCTTTTTACAATGCCAAGTTCTTTTTTTCTGACGCATGATGAGATCAAGGTGACTTAATAAAGCACTGGGGGAAAACTGAAAGTATTTCTGCAGCCTGGTTTGCAGAGAACTAATACATACTAATACTACTACAGTTTAGAGTTGGAACTGGTATCTAGGGGATCTGGACTGTCAGAAAGAGCCTTTTGTTTTTACTCTGCAAAGTACAATCCCATGTCAGGGTTAGTTTGGATATTTTCATGTATTGTTTTGTCATCTCTGATTTTTTAAAATCAAGTATGAGTATGAGTACTTGCAGTTGAGTATTTATCGAGTACTAATAAAGTTAAGGTTTGGGGTGGTTTCAGTAAATGCTAGTTTTGCAAAGCAGCGGGTCATGTCTAACTAGGCAGGATGTGTCTTCACTATAAAGTCCTCATGTGGGGAAATTACTCTTGGATAAAAACGCATAAACTATACAAGTGAAACTCAAAAATTATTATATAATGCAAAAGTTAAATTATTTCAACTTAAAAGATGAAACTAATACATGACTAATACATGAGATGGACTCATTCCATGCAAAGCCAGATCTTTCAAGCCTTTATTTGTTATAATTGGGATGATGATGGCTTACAGCTGATGAAAACCCCACATTTAAAAATCTCAGACAATGGGCTATATGCCACAGATCCCTGGTTTGACACTTTTTAGCCAGCTGAACCATTTCCAGGTCACATTAACGTTGATGTTCTCCATGGCATTTGTACGCTACCGCTGCAGGACCTGTCGAGGATCAACAATGCACACGGGATAATGTAGGCCACATCTAAGATGCCACAGTCAAAGACAAAGGTTTTAAGTTGTATATGTCCCCCTACATTCATAACTATGTAAATAAGTTAACGAGCTTCTGCCTTTGGTTGCTAAATGATACATGCTAGCTCTTAACTAGCACAGTGAGGAAGCAACGCTAACAACGTTAGCAGAGAGTTATCATTTCAGAAACAAAGAAAAACTCATAATGTTACCCTATCTCTGTGATGACATTGTTCGTGTTGCTTCAACACTGTGCTAACCATGGCTAGTAAAGAGTTAACATGTATCATCATTTAGCAAGCCAAAGCAGAAGCTCACCTTCATAGTGAATGTAGGTGGACACATACTACAGTATTTAAAACCTTTGTTTTTATCTTCGGTACGTTCATTCTGTGTATGTCTAATTTAATCCTTTAACTTTTCTTTCTTTGTTTTTATTTGAATGTGGCATCTTAAATATGGCCTGGGTTATCCTGTTGACCGTTATCTTTGGCAGATCCTGCAATGATAGCTTAAAAACACAATAGTGAGCACAATCGTTACTGCAATCCAGAAGTGATTCAGCTAAAATGTCAGGAAGAGTCAAAACAGGCGTTTGTGGCATAAATTCAACTAGAATATTGTGAAAAGGTTCAATATTCTAGACCCAAAGTGTCCCACTCTAATCAGCTAATGAATGCAGAACACCTGCAAAAGGTTCCTGAGCCTTTAGTTCAGGGTTTCTCAACCCTGGTCCTCAGCGCCTCCCATGTCTCTGCTTCAGCACACATGCTGCAGCAGCCTGTTAATCACTCACTCATTTGTGTCAGGTGTGTGGCAGCAGGGAAACACTGGTGTCTGAAAGGGCAACATGGAAAACATGCAGGACAGGGGGGCGTTGAGGACCAGGGTTGAGAAACCCTGCTTTAGATGGTCTCTCAGTCTAAAGCTGAAATAAATGGACTTTTGCACCATATTCTAATTATTCCAGTTTCCCCTGTATGACAAAACCACTCTCCACATCTGCAGCAGTCTCTTCTGCTTCTGCAGAATGAAACTCTACTCAGCTGATCAGAACTAAATCTTTAATCATCTGTTATTCTGAAGCAGCCATTCACATAAAACTTTTGATCTTGTGTACTTCGCCAGAACCAAACGTTGGTATCGTTAAGGTTCAGACAGCTGCTACACATCTACTCGGAATGACTTCATCTTCTCCAGAGTTTGCTGCTGTTGACTCCACTAAGAGCATGACCACAGTACTAGACCCATACCAGATGCTGGTATTGGTCTCTGGGCATCCCTAATCGAACGTTAGGGTTTACCAGCTGGTGTGGCACCAGTCAAACGTAGTCTATAGAAACAGGAAGACGGTCTTATTGAGAAGAACATGACAGGTTAAAGATAATAGAAAACCCGCTCATCATTGCAGTCATTGAAGAAACTTCCAGCAGAACTATGTTTAGCTTTGCATCAATCAGCATTTACATCTCCTGTCATTTTCCAGGGATCACCTCACAGATTGCTTGTTGAAGTGCTTCATAGACTTCCATCTTGACTCGTTGGAGAGGACTTGGCTCGTTGCACATGGACAGGAGGCCCACCCTTCCTTTCTGAGGCTGCGGCTCTAGATTTGCTTTAACTGGCTAGTGCTCAGCTACATTCACACCTCATTGTGAGGTGAAAGAAATGAAGGAAATGCCCAGCTCAGTCTCACCAGCCAGTTATTTTTTCAGCACAGCTGGGAAAGCTTGGCACTTCCGTTAGGAATGCCACTTGGGTGGAGGCACCTGTTCAGCAGGATCCACACCTCACTGCTGCGCCCGAGACAGGAAATGGGAAAGTCTATGGATTTTACCCAGTGGGAAAGCGTTTAGCTTTGTCAGAGGTAACACTAGCATGGGTGGTTCATTTATAAACACAGAGCTGGAACATGGAGGTGTGGATCACACTTCCTCATGTGGAGCAAGCCCTCCAGAGAGCAGGAGACATGTCTGTGTAGGCCATATGAACGGACTTGTTGGGGTTTGCTAACAAACTCTTCTGACTCCCATCACCCTTTAGCACAAGTAGGATTGACTCATCAAAACCTTGTTTTCTTCCACCTGCTGTCTCTCTCTCTGCTGCAGGACTTCTCTCTCCAGTTCCCTCAGAGATGACAGATCTCATCTTCCTTAGACTCCAGATTTCTTTCAGCTATATTCCAATCAAAGCTGGAAGCAAATTATGGGAAGGTTGAGCTCCTTTGACTAAACTTCCTGAAAAGAGCTGCCTCTGGGATGCTTCTTTATTTAGCACCACACAGAACTTTCTGTTTTAACCTGAGTTGGTGATTAGAGTTGTCGGTGTGTTGGCTCCTTTTGTTTTTGCTCACTATTTCATCTCGCCGTGGACATGGCCTCTCCACCTCACTCGGAGCTTTCTGATGTTCACAGGTCAACAGCTGTTTGTTTGAAGTTTAGTTTTTAGTCTGAAATCTTGTCTCCCTCTCACTAAGTTTGCTGTCAGCTAATAGCGGACACAAGTGTGTTGTATAAGAACTTTCATGATCTACTGGCTGCTGCTTAAACATTTGGGTACCTAACAGCTCTGCTCAATGTTCTGAGATCAGTTTAGAACATAACTGCCTTTGTAATTCTCACTTACNTACCATCAGACAATGAGCTGCTACTAAAGGTCAGAGGACCATTTCTGAGGGGTGCCCAATCCTGGTCCTGGAGGGCCAGTATCCAGCACATTTTAGTGGTTTCTCTGCTTCAACACACTTGATTCAGTGGTTGAATCACCTGTGCAGCAGCTCACCAAGCTCTGCAGAAGCCTGTTAATCACCTGCTGATTGAAATCAGGTGTGTTTAAGCAGAGTTAAAACTAAAACCTGCTGGATACCGGCCCTCCAGGACCAGGATTGGGCACCCCTGTTCTAAATGGACAAATATGATGCTATAATTGTGACTATACAGTACTAAAGGTGCTTTGTTGCGTATCCATTGGAACGCCCAAGCATTGATCTTGTACTTATACTTTTTACATTCGTTGAATGTAAACTTCAGTATAACACGTCCCACATTGCTACATTCTGTTGCAGGTTATTTTGGGTAATGAATCCATCCGGTGCGTCCCCCTATGTCATTGTGATGTTTATGTATAGATATACAGATATTTAGATAAACACATTTCTTTTAACATCATTGCTTCTTGTGTCATTTTCCTCAGACTCTATATTTTTCAGTTTTGTACTGAATGCGTTGAAACTGGAGTCAGATCCAGTAACAAGTTATTTGATCCTTTAAAGTTTGGCAAAAATAAGCAAAAAATTTGTTTAAAATGAAATGACTACTTCTAAATTCAACTTCAGAAACGTGGTCATGTACTCATAAACTGTGATACCACCTTACGTGATGCTCAGCAAGAGACAGCAGCAGCTAATTCTGGAGAAGATGAAGTCAGTCTAAGTAGCAGAACCTGTACTGAGGTCTGAATCCTCACAGTACCGATGTTTGGTTCTGGTGAAGCACACGTAACACAGCTGATTACCACTTCCACAGTAGGAGCACATTTAATTTAGCCGCATTTTGCTACATCAGAATAAGAAGCAGCAAGCAGCCTACTGCTGTAGGCATGGAAAACTGTTATCAAACACCCTTTGAACCAATATGGTATGTCATTTGTGTACTTATTGTTTTTTTTTTATTTTCCCACACTCTGACTTACCTAGCTGAGTATTCCATGTTTTATTTGTTTATTATTTCCACATCAGGAGATAACTTTCAGCTCTGTTTTACTTTTACTTTCTGCCCTTTTTGTGGAATATTTTCAAACCCGTGAGAGAGACGTCTTCCGCGGTCCTGTAAGACTGTTTACAGTTCAGACTTGATAAAAATACAATAATCTCACTTTTAATATCATAATAAATTTGTTAAGGCTGGGTGTGATATACAAACTTTCGATATTCATCAGTACAAAAAATGACGATGGGATGTGTGATGCACACTGCCCGGCCAAAACAAAAGTCGCCACCTGGACTTAACTGTACGAGCCTGTGGGGGCAGTGCTATGATCTGGGGTTGCTGCAGTTGGTCAGGTCTAGGTTCAGCAACAGGATGTGCTCCAAGAATGAGGTACCTGAATATACTGAATGACCAGGTTATTCCATCAATGGATTTGTTCTTCCCTGATGGCACGGCCATATTCCAAGATGACAATGCCAGGATTCATCGGGCTTACTCAGATTACTCAGTTACTCATTACTCAGTTTGCAGAAACACAAGGGCCACCAGGGGTCACATCAAGATTTNGTCAAAGACAAAGGTTTTAAGTTGTATATGTCCCCCTACATTCATAACTATGTAAATAAGTTAACGAGCTTCTGCCTTTGGTTGCTAAATGATACATGCTAGCTCTTAACTAGCACAGTGAGGAAGCAATGCTAACAACGTTAGCAGAGAGTTATCATTTCAGAAACAAAGAAAAACTCATAATGTTAACCTATCTCTGTGATGACATTGTTCATGTGCTAACCATGGCTAGTAAAGAGTTAGCATGTATCATCATTTAGCAAGCCAAAGCAGAAGCTCACCTTCATAATGAATGTAGGTGGACACATACTACAGTATTTAAAACCTTTGTTTTTATCTTCGGTACGTTCATTCTGTGTATGTCTAATTTAATCCTTTAACTTTTCGTTCTTTGTTTTTATTTGAATGTGGCGTCTTAAATATGGCCTGGGTTATCCTGTTGACCATTATTTTTGGCAGATCCTGCAATGATAGCTTAAAAACACAATAGTGAGCACAATCGTTACTGCAATCCAGAAGTGATTCAGCTAAAATGTCAGGAAGAGTCAAAACAGGCGTTTGTGGCATAAATTCAACTAGAATATTGTGAAAAGGTTCAATATTCTAGACCCAAAGTGTCCCACTCTAATCAGCTAATGAATGCAGAACACCTGCAAAAGGTTCCTGAGCCTTTAGTTCAGGGTTTATCAACCCTGGTCCTCAGCGCCTCCCATGTCTCTGCTTCAGCACACATGCTGCAGCAGCCTGTTAATCACTCACTCATTTGTGTCAGGTGTGTGGCAGCAGAGAAACACTGGTGTCTGAAAGGGCAACATGGAAAACATGCAGGACAGGGGGGCGTTGAGGACCAGGGTTGAGAAACCCTGCTTTAGATGGTCTCTCAGTCTAAAACTGAAATAAATGGACTTTTGCACCATATTCTAATTATTCCAGTTTCCCCTGTATGACAAAACCACTCTCCACATCTGCAGCAGTCTCTTCTGCTTCTGCAGAATGAAACTCTACTCAGCTGATCAGAACTAAATCTTTAATCATCTGTTATTCTGAAGCAGCCATTCACATAAAACTTTTGATCTTGTGTACTTCGCCAGAACCAAACGTTGGTATCGTTAAGGTTCAGACAGCTGCTACACATCTACTCGGAATGACTTCATCTTCTCCAGAGTTTGCTGCTGTTGACTCCACTAAGAGCATGACCACAGTACTAGACCCATACCAGATGCTGGTATTGGTCTCTGGGCATCCCTAATCGAACGTTAGGGTTTACCAGCTGGTGTGGCACCAGTCAAACGTAGTCTATAGAAACAGGAAGACGGTCTTATTGAGAAGAACATGACAGGTTAAAGATAATAGAAAACGCTCATCATTGCAGTCATTGAAGAAACTTCCAGCAGAACTATGTTTAGCTTAGCATCAATCAGCATTTACATCTCCTGTCATTTTCCAGGAATCACCTCACAGATTGCTTGTTGAAGTGCTTCATAGACTTCCAGCTTGACTCGTTGGAGAGGACTTGGCTCGTTGCACATGGACAGGAGGCCCACCCTTCCTTTCTGAGGCTGTGGCTCTAGATTTGCTTTAACTGGCTAGTGCTCAGCTACATTCACACCTCATTGTGAGGTGAAAGAAATGAAGGAAATGCCCAGCTCAGTCTCACCAGCCAGTTATTTTTTCAGCACAGCTGGGAAAGCTTGGCACTTCCGTTAGGAATGCCACTTGGGTGGAGGCACCTGTTCAGCAGGATCCACACCTCACTGCTGCGCCCGAGACAGGAAATGGGAAAGTCTATGGATTTTACCCAGTGGGAAAGCGTTTAGCTTTGTCAGAGGTAACACTAGCATGGGTGGTTCATTTATAAACACAGAGCTGGAACATGGAGGTGTGGATCACAGTTCCTCATGTGGAGCAAGCCCTCCAGAGAGCAGGAGACATGTCTGTGTAGGCCATATGAATGGACTTGTTGGGGTTTGCTAACAAACTCTTCTGACTCCCATCACCCTTTAGCACAAGTAGGATTGACTCATCAAAACCTTGTTTTCTTCCACCGGATGTCTCTCTCTCTGCTGCAGGACTTCTCTCTCCAGTTCCCTCAGAGATGACAGATCTCATCTTCCTTAGACTCCAGATTTCTTTCAGCTATATTCTAATCAAAGCTGGAAGCAAATTATGGGAATGTTGAGCTCCTTTGACTAAACTTCCTGAAAAGAGCTGCCTCTGGGATGCTTCTTTATTTAGCGTCACACAGAACTTTCTGTTTTAACCTGAGTTGGTGATTAGAGTTGTCGGTGTGTTGGCTCCTTTTGTTTTTGCTCACTATTTCATCTCGCCATGGACATGGCCTCTCCACCTCACTCGGAGCTTTCTGATGTTCACAGGTCAGCAGCTGTTTGTTTGAAGTTTAGTTTTTAGTCTGAAATCTTGTCTCCCTCTCACTAAGTTTGCTGTCAGCTAATAGCGGACACAAGTGTGTTGTATAAGAACTTTAATGATCTACTGGCTGCTGCTTAAACATTTGGGTACCTAACAGCTCTGCTCACTGTTCTGAGAACAGTTTAGAACATAACTGCCTTTGTAATTCTCACTTAAATTAGAAGTCCAGATTAGTTTTTTATCTGACGGCACCATCTAGTGGCTGACAAATGTATCGCACTAAACCGTGGTTTCCACTTGCGTATTTACGGCCAAAAGCAACGCCTCTTGTTCATGAACGCGCTCCTCTAGCTGACAAATAGAGCTAAAACACATTTTACAATTATTATGCTCATGTTATGTTGCTTATTCATATATTTATATTTTAAAGACTTACTTGTCCATGAGAGAGGTCGCCAACTCTGCATCAGCTGAGGTATGTCCTCAAATGCTATTGGTCAACGCTGACCGGCGTTCAGTTCATATTGCACGGGGCAGGGGGCGGGCTGAGCAAAAAAAAAAAAAAGATGTATTGCCACATTATATCACAGTAAGACAGTTCCTGAAAGGGGAAAACTCCGTATTGGGGGACGAGCTATGTCCACATTTAACCCCACTGATCCTTTATTGACTTTCATGAGAAAGAAAAGGATTTGATATCTATCAGCTGATCTAAGACACTTGGTGAATAAATATGGAGGGAAGTAGCGCAAAAATAACAGCAGCAGCTGGGACCAGCTGCAAAAACCTCCACCCCCATCCCTCCAATAGCTACCATCCAGGTAACCTTGGGCGATGCACCTAACCTCCAGCTGCAGGAGCAGACAGACTCTGAAGGTTGTGGTTGAACTGTGCAGCTCCCAGATGTGAGACGGGCTGATCGTGTCGGCCTTGTGTGGAAAAATAAAGCCTGAAGCAAAACTCTTCACACACAGTCCTTTACTTAGAGGCAACAATACTCAGGAAACTGTTGTTAGTCTAGTAAAGTGGAACTTTCTAAACTTTACCACCCAGTGGTGTTTGAGTTTTCTACTTGGACCACATCGTTTTGTTTAGACTTCCTCCCAGAACCGGCTTTGTGTTGTGGCAGATTCGTTCAGCTGATGATTAATTCAGGAGGATTTCATTTCCCCCGAAGCAGTGAGGAAAATGAAAGGACTGATTCTTCTCTCAGATGTTTGAAATGCTGAAAGATCCAGTCATTTCTTACAAACCAGACATGTTTCCTGTCCCTTAACACACAAAAAGTAAATTTCTTCACATTTTGGGAATCTGTTTACTTGTAAATGAAAAGTTTGTTCTAGTTTTCCCTTTTCTAACCCTGAAGACGCGTCTTTCCTCCGTTGGCTCATCGTCCCACCGATTATGTGGCAGAAGCATTTAGCCAGGGCTAGTCCTCCTCCTCTGGGCAGAAATGGATACTTGGCCTGAATGTTGAGCTGTGAGTTGGAGGCCAGGGCCGGAGCAGACAAACCTCCCACTCAGAGTCCAAACCAAGGTCAGGACTCCTTCACCGCTGCTTAATTACACATTATGGCTGTGGAATTTTTGATCTGCATCCATGGATGTGACCTGAACAAACTGTTCTGCTTTTAGCGGTATTTCCTGTAGGAGTGTATTCCTGTTGGTTTAGGGTTAGCATACACACAACAGGAATAATAACAGCATAGGGCCTCCTTCTGCTGGCTTTTATTTCACTTCTCAACCATTTGTGGCACAATTTCTTCTTTTCAAGAGAAGATTTTTCATACAGTGAAAATCTCTGAAGGTTAGCATTAATGCTAATCATTTAGCATTTACAGGTGAGAGGAAACAAGGCAGTCTCTATTATCTGTAAATGCTTCAGACACCTAGCACAGGAACTAATGCAGAATAATGGAGGCAGAGATAATATCACACACTGCCTTGACCCTTCTCTGCTGCTGTGGAGCTATGACATCACTGTGACGGGATTGGTTGTAATGTTAGTCCTCAGGCAAAAACCTGTTGGTGGTCTGACTGAAACCAAAATGAAGCATTTTTAGTTATATTCATCTGCATCTCTCTCTCTCTCTCTCTCTCTCTCTTTCTTTCTCTCTCTCTCTCTATCTCTCTCTCTTTCTCTCTCTCTCTCTTTCTCTCTCTCTTTCTCTCTCTCTCTCCCTCTCTCTCTCTCTCTCTCTCTCTCTCTCTCTTAACCCAGTGCCCTTGAGTCACTACATAGCTAAGCAGTAGAATCACATTCATTGGAGTCTAATGTAATGGATTCTGCTGCTCTCAGGGAAAACACTTACCCCATCAGCTAACGTCAGTGTCGCTGTTATTGCTAACTCTGTGTCCAAAGGAAGTCTCTGTAAAGTAAAAAAAGCAGCAGCGTTCACATCAACAAACCTTTTCCTTCAATGCAAACATCCATTCTTCTCCAACCAAACATTTTTGGACCCTCCAGGCTTGGGGCTTTTGTTCTTTCTGCTTTTCTGTTTTTTCCTCATCCTGTCTTCCTGTCCATGGGGATATCGTTCTCCCTTTATGTCTGGTGTAGGGTGAAGGGAGGAGTCTCTCAGGGCTGTGTATCCCTGCCAAGAATAGAGTTCACTGAACTGCCGTTTCCCCCAGTGGAGATGCGATAAGGTTTCTGCCTGAGCTCTGGCTCTTCGTCATTCCGTCCTGTAGATGGGCCGGATGGAGGAGGATGGGTAGCAGAGGGGTTAATGAGCACAGAGGAACTCAGGTTTACACTTTGAACAAAGGACAGGTTTTGAAAGATGGGTTCCACAGAGTCATTGTTTCATTCGTAGAAGAAAAATCCAAGCCTTTTGCTCTCTTTCAGTTATCGTGATAATAAATTCTCCCACACAAAACCACGAGTCGTCTCAGAAAATCCCCCCCCCACTGGACTGTTGGACTGGTGCTTATCGGCGTTTCTTTCATGCTGACAGCTTGTCTGCTCAGAAGCTCTCCTTGATATTGATTGGTGTGGAGTTGGCTTGGCTCATGAAGTAACACCGTCTGGTGCCTCGAGGCTGACTAACCAAATTAAAAACACACATGAAGTGAGCATGGAGCTGTGCACTTTACCAAGTCAATGTTTCAGTTTAGACTTTGGCTCCAAACATTCAGAAACCCACTCTTACAGCGATTATTTAGTCATTTGTTGCTTTGCAGCATGTTCTTATCTTGTCGTGCAATATGACTAATGGGCACCCCCCCACTGGGTTAAACTCTGAAATTTTTGTGCTTTTTTTTAAAAATCAGGCTAGAGACATACTTTTTTCCCCTCTGTTGATGTCTGTTGACCCTGCATACAGGGTTGTGAAAAAGTATTTATTTACCCCCTCACAGATTTCTGGTTTGGGATTTTTTTTGTCAATATCAAAGATAACCCAAGTAAATATGAAATGCTATTTTAAAACAATGATTTCATTAATTAAAGAGGGAGAACTATCCAAACCATCCTAGCTCCATGTGGATTGGTAATCAATAGAACCTGTAGGCTAAAAGATCTCAAAAGCAGCACGCTGTGCCCCGTTCTTAAGTAATTCAAGAATAAAACCTAGATCAACATCTTAAGAAGCGGCTGTATGTAGAATCAGCTCCTCTAAATTCGAGACCATGGTCTTAAACCAGAAAAGGGTAGAATGCCCTCTCCAGGTCAGGGACGAGGTCCTGCCCTAGGTGGATTGAGTTTAAGTATTTCAGGGTCTTGTTCGCGAGTGAGGGAAGGGTGGAGCGTGAGATCGATAGACAGATTGGTGCTGAGTCTGCAGTGATGCGGGCGTTGTACCGGTCTGTCGTGGTGAAGAGAGAGCTGAGCTGGAAGGCTACGTTCCTACCCTCATCTATGGTCACAAGCTTTGGGTAGTGACCGAAAAAATTAGATCACATATACAAGTGGCCAAAATGAGTTTTCTCCGCAGGGTGTCTGGGCTCTCCCATAGAGATAGGGTGAGAAGCTCGATCATCTGGGAGGGGCTCGGAGTAGACCCGCTGTTCCTACACATTAAAAGAGCATGTTGAGGTGGCTCAAACATCTAGTTGGGATGCCTCCTGGACAGCTCCCTGGTGAGGTTTTCCAGGCACTTCCAACTGGGAGGAGACCCAAGGGAAGACCCAGGACATGCTGGAGGGACTATGGCCCAATCCCAATACTCGCACTTCCACCCTTGTGCCCTTCTATTGCGCGTTCCTGTTCATTATCCGTGGTTGCAAGGGTTCTCCTAACAGGCTCGCAAGGACAGACAGAGTAGAGTCCAATTTTCTAAATATCTATTGAAAGAGACAAAGACGGCAAGCCTGTAATTGGTGAGGAAGCTGCTTCCTTTAACTTCGTCATCAGCACCACCATTCCCCTTTTAAAAAATAAAACAAGTGCCGAAGATATCTAGCAGCAGACATGAAACAGATTGAAGAATGTCTCATGGAAAAAGTCAGAGGATATAAACGTTAATACAACTGATGGAGTACAAAGATCTGCAGCAAACATCTTATTCGTGGACGGAAATGATGGGAAACATAAGTTTAGAGGTGGCGACTGCATGAAGAGGTGACAAATATGTCTGTGTTAAAAAGTCTCTGAAATACATAAACGCAATACAAACACAATAGAAACATGACTGCATTGATGACTGGATACCCCAAAACGCAACGCCCTCTGCTGTCCTGGCGGAGAATTGCTTCACACTGCTGACACACCAAAGCAGAAGTATAAAAGGAAAACATCAATACGTGTGCATGTGAGTGCAAATCTGCTGATGGAGAAGTATAAACTAGGCTTAAGAGAGAGACTGAGGGGTTGAAACGGATCCTTTGGAGAGTCTTAAGGCACAATCCAACTCTGACCAATGGAATCTATCTCAGATTTGCCCCAAAACATCTTGATGATCCCAAAAGCTCTCTGGGGAGATATTCTGCAGTTAATCATAATAAACAAATGGACAATTACTTTTTCACATGGAATCTGGTAGATTTGCTTCCCTCCCTTACAAATAAAATCATTTGAAAACTACATTTTGTATTTACTGGAGTTGGGTTAACCCTAGCCCTTAACCCTAACCCTAACCCTAACCCTAGCCCTAACCCTAGCCCTTAACCCTGATCTGAAACTTTGACGTGAAACAAAAAAAGAAAAACAAGAAGAAATCTGTGAAGGAGGAACATACATTTATGCAGCAGTCCTTACATTTCTTTAAGATGTTAAACTTGCTGTTTTTCTTACGATTATTTGTGGGGGAGCACGTGGGGCTCAGGTGGTTTTTACAAATTCAACATGGCAGCTCCTGTAAATGAGATGTCATGGAGTCACATTTGACTACACATCCAGACAAATTCTCTATCCATATTTATAAATGTTAACGTTTCATCTGGATATTATTCTGGACAGCCCACCTAAGTGACACACGAGCTCGAGTTCAGCCTCATCCTGAGTGCTCCATACTTGTACCAGAGCTCTGGGCTCTGATTAAGATGACTGGAACAACTGTTGGGTTTAATAACAATAGTACTATTTATTTCTCTTAAAATAGAAAACGTATCCTGCCCCTGGTATAACCGATAAAGAGTTTTCCATAAGAGGAAAGAGTCTGTAGTTGACCCAACGTGGTCGGGTCTTGTTGAAAGGGCTTTGAGGCTGGCTTACACCGTGGCCTTCGAAGGTCTTTACAGCTTGACAGCTTTTCCTGCACTCTGAGGTTGTCTGGTTCTGGCATCTCGTCTGTGTAGGCTTTAGGAGTGGATCTCCAGAGGAAAAACTAAGATTTTAATGCCCTGTCATTCAGGTTGTGGTGAGCAGAGATTTCAAAACACCAATTTATTGAAACACACACTTGAAGAAAAAAAAAGTCAGCCATGCTTGCGTAAGTTTAAATTTTATAAAATTGGATTTAGGGATGCACCGATACCACTTTTTTCCAAACCGATACGATACCGATACTTGGATCTGAGTACTTGCCGATACCAATCACCGATACTTCTACCACACAAAAAAATGCAATGAATTGGAATACAGGTTTTATTTTCTCCTCTGCTTTCAACAGGAAAAGACGGTGAGTTAGATAAACAAAATATATTAATAGAGATCACAAAACTAAAATATTAGGTTAAAAATAACAATTTTCTATGAAATCATTGCACAGTTTTCTACAAACAAAATGAACTAATTGGCACTGTCTCCAGCTTTCATGAATATAACATTTATGAACCTATCGCAGTGTCCACATTTAAATCAAACATAAAACTATAGTCAGTATGCAATAGTGTGGACTCTGAACTAAGCTTTTTTGGTAAACATGAGCAGCAGGTTCTTTTTGATGAAAATAATCATCTCTGCATTTTCAGGTGTGGGCCTGTTTCTGCTTTCATTCACAATGTTTAAAACAGCTCCCCCTATTGGTCAATACAGAAAACTACAACAGAAATGACAACTCCCAGTGAAGCTACTTTAATGCAACTGGTATCGGTACCTGGTACCGGTTAACTTTTACCAATACCGATACTGGTATTGTATCAGTATTGGCCCGATAGCGATACGATACCAGTATCGGTATCGGTGCATCCCTAATTGGATTGTATGTGTATAAATTCTCTAGCCCGGCATCCTTGACATAGATGTGTAAATGTATTTTATGGATCCCACCACTGTGTCGGGGTTCAATGTTTGTAGCCACAGTTCTGTCATGTATAATAGAAAAAAACAAGCAGCCAAATCTAAGACGGATAATCTCTTCCTGCAGCGTTAAAATGATTCTGCTCTATGACCCTAAAAAACTACAGTTTTCTCAGAGCAACACTTCTGTCTCATAAAAACATTTTTCTTGTTCAATGATCGTCTCCCTGGTTTCTAACAGTTATCCCTGTTTTGCACAGACACGTTTAAGAGTGCTGAGATGAGATGATGAATAGCTTCTTTTATATTGTCCTTAGTTGAACTGACAGAAGAGCTCCTCTCTCTCAGCACAGAAGCCGCATACTGGAGCTAATTACCTCCTGTCTCTCAGTGCTGACATTGACTCCAGGCAGATGGGGAGATAAATCACCTCTGATCAGTCTCACAACCATCCAAAACCTCTTCGATAAAATCCCTTTTTATTATTCATCTCTGCATTCCTTTTTGGGTTTTTGCTTGCTGTGGAGCATTCTGGAGGAAGTAGATTTATGGGAACATTTATGTGCGCACATGGTGCTGAAAAGGAGGGAAGAGGAGGTTTTAATGGTGTTTTCATGCAAGTGGTGTTGTATAACTTCTAATCAGAAAATTAAGTTAGAGAGGAACGAAAATTAAGAGATGGAGGTAAATCACTCTATCATCCACAAATTTACAGACTCACAAAGACATGGCTGAGGAAGAGGAGGGTACTAGACTAGATTATACAAAATGTTACAAGTGACTGAAACAAGACATAACAAAATTAAACTCAGGATCATAAGAGAAATGCTAGCTGAACAAACCGACGTAAGCTTGCTCCTCCCTCTTTGACATCTAATTGGGTCTTTCCACCAGATGCTCCAGCGTCGTGCAATGTCCACAAAGTGTAGTACACAGCTATTAGCCACTGTTATAGCTGATGGGTGCATTTACACTGGCTGTGAAGCAGCACGTTTTGGACGTGTCCCAGAAGTGTATTGATCAGTGTTGGGAGTAACAAGTTACAAAAGTAATTAATTACTGTAATGCATTGCTTTTTGCTGTAACATGGTAATGTAAGGCATTACAGAAAAAAAATCAGTAATATTTTACTCGGTACAAATGTCAGTAACGCACGCATTACAACGCAGTTTTAACCAGGAATCAATTAGTGAGTTTTCTTCAGGGTTCTAATTATGGGGGGAGCCTGAATAAAGGTCCACTTTTGATATGACATTATTTATATGAACTCTCAGCGCACCAGGACTTCTTTTGAGCAGAGAGGACAGAGACCGCTGATCATATGCGCTCCAGCTGCGCGCACCGCGACCTCAGTAACATTCTCAAAGTCACGCCACCAAAAAACTAAAACAAAACATTTAACATGCGATCGTTCATGTCCGCTCTCTGGCACGTTCTCTTGACGCGCGCTGCTCCACCGGAGCTCATCTGTGCCATACCCGGTGACATCAACTCACTGCTGCGGCGTGCAGCGCACATTTCACTATTTTTGCGGTGCAGATCCCAGAACTGCTTAGTTCAAAAGTAAGTAAGTAAATTTTATTTGTATAGCACTTATCACAGAAAAAGAATCACAAAGTGCTTCACAAAGATCAACAAAACACAAGATAGTCATCATAAAATGATCTTAAAACAAAACAACAGAATATCATAAAATCATTAAAAATCAGAAAACAGAAAGTCATAAAATTATAAAAATGATAAAACAAATGAAAGAAAAGTAGGCTAGCTCATTATGTGGAAAAAGTAGGAAATCCAGGAAACAGTTTTTCTGGAAAATTGAGAGGAGATACTAGCCTGGCAAGCCATCCTATATATGTGAATATATAGTCTGGCCACGAACCATTGACGGCTCTCAGTCGTGAGGCGGGATCTACGGTTGTCTTTCAAAATGTCAGCACGCAATTGGATAGCGCTAGGACCAATCAGAGTAACGAACAACGTGACGTAATCACAGCGATGGAAAAGCGGGACCCACTAATGGCGTCAATGATTTCTGTCGTTTTTGTATAAAAACACGTGAATATCAGGTGTACTGGGACATTGCACTACTTTGTTTGATAAAAATAAGAAGCCGCTAAGTATAGCCGACAGACTTACGCACGTTGGAGTCTAAATAATCCAATGTTGATGACAAAGCCGTTTCAAAAGAACGTGGCTCCGGCGCTGCCGCCATGTTGCTTGGGTTCGCGGCCGCAGCGCTGACGTCATCGGCTACTCCCGCTCTGTGATTGGCCCACAATATAGAGCGCTGTGATTGGCCCAACCAAAACTATAGCGAGTTGTGATTGGATAGACACAGCAGTGGTTTGGGCTGCGAGGGTTCCAATGAAGCGTGCCTAGACCAAACTCTGCAAAGCAAGAATTTGGTCTAGTTCACTAGGCTANNAAACCTGTCTGATAATTTTCTGGTTGATTAAGCAGCTGAGGGCATTGTTAATCACTTTCAGCTGTATTGGTGTTCATGGACTTAACGACAGGTGCACTAAAGTGGCAACAATTACAAAACCCTCAAAACAGGACTGGTTTAACATGTGGAGGTCATTTCAAGTTTCTCCCTCTTGATCTTTTTTGGCTGGTTTTCCACTCGTGCTAGTTTTGGTTTGAGTAATTATCTCTACTGGCAGCATGAGGCGATTCCTTAACCCTACAGAAGTTGCACAGGTTGTCCAACTTCTCCAGGATGGCACATCCACACGTGCTGCAGCAAGAAGGTTTAATGTGTCTCCCAGCACAATCTCCAGAACATGGAGGAGATTTCAGGAGACTGGCGGTTATTCTCGGAGAGCTGGACAGGGCCGTAGAAGGTCCACAACCCATCAGCAGGACCGATACCTGCTCCTTTGTGCAAGACGGAGCACAAGCTGAGCACAAGCTCATGGGGGCCACACAAGATACTGAAAAGCATTTTGAGTTGCAGAAATTAAGTTTTTGAAATAATGGACTAGCCTGCCACATCTTCATTTCACTCTGATTTTAGGGTGTCTACACAATTGAGCCCTCTGTAGGCTGAAAACTTTTATTTCCATTAAAAGACTTAGCATCCTTTTGTTCCTAAGACATTGCCCTGTCTTTATTTGTATAGATATCCAACTTCATATTGAGATCTGATGTATCTAATGTGTTTCTTTAAAGTGTTCCTTTACTTTTTGTTAGCAGTGTAGATTTTTATCCACTACAAATGTTTAACAATATAAAGCAATAATTTATAAGCATGTAATATTTATTTATTTGATAAAATTCAGATCACTTTCAAAACTCAGGTCCACACCCAGGGCCGTATCCAGGCTTTTGGGGACTAAGGCAAAATACAGGGTGGAGCCACCCCCTTCCCCCCACACACCGTTTACACGCTCAGTTCATTTAAGATGGCAGCGTGCTAAGCGTACAATTTGTTGTTGCATTTATTTCATACAAATTAATTTTCTGGGGGTCCAAGCCAGCATTGGGCACTTTCATGCCCAGGGGCAATCATAATCCAGTCCTATGGAGGTGATCAGAAGGACCTGCAGAGCAAAATCTTTCTGCTCCTGTTTCAGTGTGTCTAGATTTCTAAGCTACACAAGATCAGCAGAAGAGAAACGTCCACGCAAAATGTTTCACTTCCTGTAGTCAGACAGAGCAGAGATGAGTGAACCTGCAGCTGATCTAACGTTAGAACATTCTCCAGATGGGCATATGCCCGTTACTTTAAGTTTGTGAAGAATAAGGATATGAAGAACATTGTAGTCAAATGCACTTTGTGTGCTACACCTAAAGAACTGTTGTTATATCTGACTGTTTTAACCACAACCCCTAGCCCAGTTAGATACCACATCACCTTCCACTGGATGTGTGATGAGCTACTTGAGCGTCATGAGCTACATTTAGATTCCCAAATCCATATTATTTTGGTGAAAGTAACTTAAAGTAATGCAAAATTAATGTAATGCCTTACATTTTAAAATTAGTAATATTGTAATGTAATGAATTACTTTAAAATGTGAGTAACAAGTAATAACCGATATTTTTTTCCCATGTCAATAACTTTGGTAATAAAAAAATGAAAAGATGTGTGTAGGTTGGCGACGTTCATGTCCCTTTAAGAAGCTGTACCACCTCGAGTCACATGACAACGTAACTCAACACAATACACGTGACAGCCCCATCTAGTGGACAACTGTTTTTTGCGAATACATGTAATTGTCGTCCATTTATCGGTATCGAGGTGAACTCCTCAATATACCATGATATTGATTTTAGGCCTTGTCGCCCAGCCCTACTGTGATGCCTCTAAACGGAAAAGAAAATAAACCTTTTTGGAAAATGCTGCCATCTTTCTCTTTGCTTGTTGTTGCATAAACTGCTGAAATCACACGTGGTCTTGCAGTTCTCTGGTGACTTTTGTTACCTCACGGGACCAGTTGCGTGGAGCACTTTGCTGCCAATTCGCATCTGAAACGTTGTTGGTGGGAAGAGAGCTCGCGGGTAAAACGCATCTAATAAGTTACACGCTGTTACACATCCAAGGGAAAGGCCGGGTAAGAGCTAGACTATAGTAACTCCTAAAAGAAGCGTGTGTGTATGTGTGTGTGTGTGTGTTAATAGTAATTGTACAGTTATTCTGAAGGGGTGCTTCTCAGCCAAGGGACTGAACTCACTCACAGTTTAACCTCTGCACACATACATGAGTAAAGAATGGTACTTAATCATCCTCCCAGAAGAACTCCACTAACCATCCAACAACAATTTGGTGATGAACAATGTTTTCTCCAGCATGATGGAGCACTGAGCTCAGAACCGAGTAGATTATGAACAAAACATCAACATGTTGGATTGAGGAAGCACCTAGAAATCCTGGTGAACAGGTGATTCAACCATTGAATTAGATGGATAACAGCACTTGAGGACCAGGATTGCCTACCCCTGCTCTGGAATAAGATATGAGAGAAGCTGTGCAGGGACACGTTAGTTCTGTAGGGTCATGTTGTTTACTTACTTGTGAATGTTGTACAGGACAGTAAAGCTATGTTTAGTTTTTTTGTAGTTTGCAGTTTTTCATATTCAACAAATCTTTTGGGTTTGGAGATGATTTGTGTTGAACTGAGTGAAAGTACCAAAGCCATATAAAATCACAATCTTCATCTAATGCAAATAAATGTCATTCTGAATAATGACGGGACTGTCCCGGTGTACTCAGAGAAGTTTGTTCTCTCTGTAGGCTCCAAGCAGCGGCCCTCCTCCATTGCCAAGCTCCTCACTTCCAGAAGGCTACTATGAGGAGGCGGTTCCTTTAAGCCCTGGGAAGGCTCCTGAGTACATTACCTCCAGTGAGTAACAGGCTTCTTCAGACAATCAGGTCAAGCTCTCAGCTTTATGAGAACATGCTGGCACTAAAAGTCAAAGAATCTTTTTCCTCTCAGACTACGACTCGGATGCAATGAGCAGTTCCTACGAGTCGTATGATGAGGAAGAGGAGGATTTGAAGGGCCAGAAGATGCATCACCAGTGGCCATCTGAAGAGGCATCCATGGATCTGGTGAAAGATGCTCGCATTTGTGCCTTTCTGCTTCGCAAGAAACGCTTCGGCCAGTGGACCAAACTACTCTGTGTCATCAAAGATAACAAACTACTGGTGAGACATGTTTTTTGTGGTTGTACTGGCCCACCACAGCAATACAGTCTTAGCGAATTCATCTTCTGTATATTTAACCCTTCATGAGTCTTTGTGTACAATCATATTTATTAAATACATTTTAATCCACGTAATTCTAATATGATTCACGTTAGAGTCATACATTCCTAAGAATGTTGTTTCTGGAAGCATTTCTTGTAGAAGCAATCTGCTTTTCAGTAGATTTCTTGGCCCTAACAAGGTCCCAAATTACACAGAATCTGACTCTGGGGCAAAACATCTGATGGATTTGGGAATCCATATTAGACGTTTTTGGATAAAGTGGTGCAGTTGGTAGCATTGTTGCCTCGCAAAGAGAAGGTTGCATGTTCGAATCCTGGTTGTGGCCTTCCTCCGTGGGTTTAGCATGTTCTCCCCATGGATGTGTTGAATTAGCAAGTTTTCCTGATGCATGCACAAGTTTTCTCTGAGTACGACAGTTTCCTCCCAAAGAACAAAAACATGTATGTCAGGTTACATGGAGACTAAATTGTCTCTAGGTGTGAGTGAGTGTGTGCTTTTCTCTGTGTCTCTGTGATGGACTGGACACCTCTCAGCTGACTGCTGGAGTTAAACACCAGCTACCTGAGACTGTGCTGAAGAAAGGGTGGTTCAGATGGATGTGTGTTTGAAGTAGAGGGCCTCTGTAGGTCTGTCTTCATTAGTTAAACACAGTGGAGGTCATGTTTGCAACTTGATTTCGAACGTGTAAGGCAGAATGTTATTAAAACATTTGACTTTTCTGAAAACGGTGATGTATGGAATCCAGTATTGTGGTTGACATGCTTTTTCATCTTTGTGTAGTGCTATAAATCCTCCAAAGACCAAACCCCTCAGATGGAGCTCACCCTGTCAGGATGCAGCATCACTCACACTCCCAAGGATGGCAAGAAGAAGAAGCATGAACTGAAGATTGTCCACCAGGGGGCAGATGCCTTGGTGCTGGCTGTACAGAGCAAAGAACAAGCTGAGGAATGGCTCAAGGTAAAGCTACCAGCTAATGCTTCACTCCATTTACCTCCAGATTTAAGCTCTGACCTGGGAGTAATGTTACGTTCAGGATGATCTTTGGGATCTGCTGATTGCTGTGTTCAGGAATGAGGCTAACAACTTTAGCTTCAACAGCCAATGGTGATATATTTATAGATAAGTGGAATTTTCTGGCTTCATCTTTGTCGATTGTGTGTGAACTCTGACAGATATCGTTAATCAAAAGATGTTCTTTCTCTGTATGATGATATGTTGTTATTGTGTGCACTGTCACCACTTAGTACGTCAGTGTTTTATTCAAATATGTGAACGAAGATATCCTAATAAATGCAGAAAAAATGCTTCATATACCAAGAACACACAGGAATGCACCACTGATGTGCAACACTAATGGATTAGGTTGGGAAGACGAGCAATAGGAGCACATAGAACTCCTCAAACAGCAGAGAAGACTGTTGTGTTGGGGCCTTACCTTCTTACAGCCAAGAGTATCTTAAGCTTTAGATACTAAATAGCCTAGTGAACTAGACCAAATTCTTGCTTTGCAGAGTTTGGTCTAGGCACGCTTCATTGTGGCTGTCCAATCACAGCTCGCTATAGTTTTGGTTGGGCCAATCACAGCGCTCTATATTTTGGGCCAATCACAGAGCGGGAGTTGCCGATGACGTTAGAGCTGTTGCCGCGAACACAAACAACATGGCGGCAACGCAGGAGCCACGTTAGTTTGAAACGGCTTTGTCATCAACATTGGATTATTTAGACTCCAACGTGCGTAAGTCTGTCTGATATACTTAGCGGCTTCTTATTTTAATCAAACAAAGTAGTGCAATGTCCCAGTACACCTGATATTCACATGTTTTTCATACAAAACGACAGAAATCATTGATGTTAGACACCATTGCTGCCTCCCTCTTTTACGTCGCTGTGATTACGTCACGTTGTTCGTCACTCTGATTGGTCCTAGCGCTATCCAATTGCGTGCTGACATTTTGAAAGACAACCGTAGATCCCGCCTCACGACTGAGGGCCGTCAATGGTTCGTGGCCAGACTATATATACACATATATAGGATGGCTTGCCAGGCTAGATACTAAAGGCAGAGTCTCCAAAATGTGATGAGGTATTAAGATTAAGTCACTTTGGTGTTTTCAGGAAGAGTTTCTTCCTGACATTGTTTGGCTGTTTGGGTTTGAACAGTTGTTCCTGTTGATGTCTCAGATGTTTGGTTTAGTCTTCCTTTGATCTCTAGTTTCTCACATGATCTGTCTGACAGTCTCCCTCTGACTTACCTGCTGGTTTTCTCTCTGATGGTGCTGCCTGGTGGCTCAACAGTTGTGTTATCCAAACTCGCCCTATGGGGTCTGGTGCTTTCTGCTCTTTGACTCTCGCATCTGTTCGTTAATGAGCTCCTCTGAGCTCCTGGTGTTTCAGCCTGAGGAAAAGATGATCTCCAGCTGGTCTTTGGTCTTCAAAGAACCAGCTGAGCCCCCTCTCCCCCCCTTACTTCTCTTCTTCTTAAAATCCTCTAGAATCCATTGTTTGCCAAACAGTAGTGCACTATTTTAGGATCCCCCTTCACACATTAGGCGCTGGGATTCTGGGAATCATTTTCTCTCTTTAGCTTCTGCAGACTTCCCATCAGACGTGCTCTGTTTTGTCATCCGTGTTAAAAACTAATAATTTCATTTGTTCATGACCGAATCATTGGATCATAAGCACATATAGCATCCTTCAGAATTGGCTCAGTCACTTCATCCACTATAATCGCCAACACCGGCGTCCCTCAGGGGTGTGTACTCAGCCCCTTACTGTATACACCCCAGTGTTTGCGAAAACACGTTGGACAGTCGGACATTACCAACGTGTTTTAATATCGTCCCACGAAAAACTTTAAATTGTCGGACATTATGACCGACGTGCCTCTTCTCTTAACTTACCAAAATAAACTTCCTGAAAATTGCAGACTGTTGATAATTTGCTTTGATTCTGTGACACGTGCATTTTTTTCAATAATCCGCAGAGATCTTCTCTGGTCTATAGCCATAGCCATTCCTGCCTGCTGCCCTCAGGCTGACTCTGAGGTGGAAGTGGGCATTCTTCCGTAAAAGTTTTGTCCTTTCTGCCATTGCTGCTCTTAACAGTTACAAACACTAATCCTCCTCCATACCATCTTCATACTTGTTATTCTGTGTGTGTATTTGTCTACATGGTTTTTATTTACATGTTCTGACAGTGTATATGAGAAAGAATTTCCCCCAATAAAGGTCTATCTATATCCTTATTACTACACTGTTTCCCCTGCTTTGTTTTCCAAAATAATCCAAATTATCCAAAACACAGCTCAGTCAGGAATAGTGTGCTAGGTACTAGCCGTATGTCGTATGTATGGGATAGAGAAAGTTAGCAAAAACAGGGAGTGATTTCCCCCGTTTTTATAAGACACACCATGCCGGCAAATCAGCGTAATATTACCGCAACATGTTTCTTATGAACGCGCCATGGCGGTATCACGTTGCGGGAATTTTGCGGAATTCGTGCCGCCACGCTTGGTAGTAATATTGCGGCTTCACCGGACTTATAAACGCACATTAAGCCTTGGCGCAAAAGAGGGAGGCGTCATGACCATGTGATGAATTAATGCTGCGCTCCGGCCGGGAATTATGTTAAAAATGAAAGTAAACACGCGCTTAAGTTTCACGTTTGTAAACAGAACCAGCTGAGATGATTAACTGGAGCGATGCGGTGCTCCGGGAGCTTCTCTCCGTTAGATCTGCAGCTCAGATCATCTGACAGCTCACAGGGATGGTGGAGCACACACACCTGTAGCTGGTTGTTAAAATAAAAACTTAAGGAGCGCGGCTTCAATCGCAATAAAAAGCAAGTTATGTCCAAAATACACGGAAGTCCGCGACAGTGCAGAGACTGCCCCCATACCTCCTGTTTGCCCCCATCACGTAATCTTTTCTAAAACGGACATGATTGCGCAACATTACTGCCACAGTCTGAGCTCTTACAAACGATCTTAGGCGGCATTGTTTTATAGAAAGGGCTTTTAAAATGTTTATTTTTGTTTTCTTCCACCAGCTGTCTCTGCTGTAGGAATGAAGGTTGTCACACAGACTTCAGTTATGTTTTAGCTCAGAACATTCTCTCCTAAACTGGAAGTGAAGGTTCTTTTTTAGCTTGTCGTAACTCCTACATAAAACCCTAGAAAACCATCAGAAGTCCCCAGTATGAACATCAGAGCCTTCTGCTGATCCCAGGTCAGAATTGTTCCATGTTCCTATAGTCTCCACCAAGCAGCTGTTTGTCTGAGGATTACATTTTAGTTTGACTTTAGTCTGATTCATTAATTTTGTTGTAAGGGAAAGACACAGGTAGGTGGTTACCATGGTGATCCTAATGAGCCTCTGGCTGCTGCTTTAACATTTCCTTAGACTCTAGTTCTTTTACATAAAACATGGATTTCTGTTTGAGTTTGGATTTGGATTTTGTTGGAATATCAGGCAGCAGCTGCATCGGCACCATTTCCTTTGAAAATATTTTTATTATTATGACGTTATTGATGTTTTCTGTCTTTGTTTTGATGTTTTACCTCTGCTGTGTGTATGGCAGTCAGATTAACCCAGTTTGTCGGCTCAGTCTTTGCAGTAATTAGTCATTAATTATTGATCGATGGATTCAGGAAAAACCAGTCGGTCTCAACACCTAAACAGACTCATGAAAATATACCAGCCTGTGCAGAATCCAAACTACAGCGATGCCTGAACTAATAATCACTCAGGTCTGTTCATATATTAGTCAGCTCCCCAGATGTGAGGCACATGTTGAACTGATAACACTGCAGCAGGGAGTTGTTCACTCACGCAACCACGCTGGTGTTTTTGTTAGTTTAATCGATGCTCATGTAGTTCGTCATGCTGCTGCAATCCGCCCTCATCACATCCAGCTGAGGCTCAGGACACGCCCTCCTCCTGCTAATCAGCCTGGGTTTAACACACATCTGCTGCATCTGTGGCAGCAGACTGATGCAGCTTTTCTCGGTCTGAGGCTCTAGTCCACTTTTATTTCTTTTTTTCCTCCAACCACTTTTGTTTTTTTTGTGCACCTCCCTGGAGCTCCTCTTGTGCCAAGAGGCATAAAACGTTAATAAAAGTCCTTCTTCGATTTCATATTAATGATTTAGATCATGGAAACAGAGTTCTTTTCTCCACCCAAGTGAAATATTGTTCAGTGGAGTGAGATGAGGGGTGAAAGAAAGAAACGGGACAAAAGAATGAGGGAAAAGAGGAAGCTATGTGAGAGGAGGAAGAGGGTAAGAAAGAAGAAGAGGGTGATGAGTGGAGAGAACAAAGGAGGGTGAAGGGAAAGCTTGGAGAGTACCTGAGGCGGTCCAGAGACTGCTAGTTACAGCGATGACGCTCCTAACCCCGTCTGCTGATGATGTGTTTATGGAACACACATGTTCCTGTCGTGTCCTTACTTCATCCCTAAAGAACCTCCCACCTCGCCTCTAAACGTGCATGGATCTCTCCTTTTTGTGTGTCAGTATGCTCTTCTTTTTGCTTCTTTTCCACCTTTGTCGTATCTCCTCACAAAAATGGTTTTGACATTTTTTTTCTAGAACTAACAAGTTTCCAGGTTTTCATTTTGTTAACCAATTTATTTGGAAACATAATTTAGGCCCTGTCCACACGTAGCCGGGTTTTAAAAAAAAAACTAATATCTGCCCTCCCAAAAAATAGCGTCCACACCACCTCGTTTTTAGAAAAAACTCCATCCACACTTAACCGCATAAGTTAAGCACATTCATAGGCATGCCAGACCTGGCGATGCTAGTGGTAGCATGAGACGGAGTCTACAACCCACACAAGTGGCTCCGGTAGTGCAGCTCATCCAGGATGGCACATCAATGTGGCAAGAAGGTTTGCTGTGTCTGGCAGAGTAGTGTCCAGAGCATGGAGGCGCTACCAGGATACAGGCCATTACATCAGGAGACGCGGAGGAGGCCGTAGGAGGACAACACCCCAGCGGTAGGACCGCTACCTCCGCCTTTGTGCAAGGAGGAACAGGAGGAGCACTGCCAGAGCCCTGCAACATGACCTCCAGCAGGCCACAAATGTGCATGTGTCTGCTCAAACGGTCAGAAACAGAATCCATGAGGGTGGTATGAGGGCCCGACATCCACAGGTGGGGGTTGTGCTTACATCCCAACACCGTGCAGGACGTTTGGCATTTGCCAGAGAACACCAAGATTGGCTAATTCACCACTGTGCTCTTCACAGATGAAAGCAGGTTCACACTGAGCACATGACAGACGTGACAGAGTCTGGAGACGCCATGGAGAACGTTCTGCTGCCTGCAACATCCTCCAGCATGACCGGTTTGGCAGTGGGTCAGTAATGGTGTGGAGTGGCATTTCTTTGGGGGCCGCACAGCCCTCCATGTGCTCACCAGAGGTAGCCTGACTGCCATTAGGTACCGAGATGAGATCCTCAGACCCCTTGTGAGACCATATGCTGGTGCGGTTGGTCCTGGGTTCCTCCTAATGCAAGACAACGCTAGACCTCATGTGGCTAGAGTGTGTCAGCAGTTCCTGCAAGATGAAGGCATTGATGCTATGGACTGGCCCGCCCGTTCCCCAGACCTGAATCCAGCACATCTGGGACATCATGTCTCGCTCCATCCACCAACACCACGTTGCACCACAGACTGTCCAGGAGTTGGTGGATGCTTTAGTTCAGGTCTGGGAGGAGATCCTTCAGGAGACCATCCACCACTTCATCAGGAGCATGCCCAGGCATTGTAGGGATGTCATACAGACACGTGGAGGCCACACACACTACTGAGCCTCATTTTGACTTGTTTTAAGGACATTACATCAAAGCTGGATCAGCCTGTAGTGTGTTTTTCCACTTTAGTTTTGAGTGTGACTCCAAATCCAGACCTCCATGGGTTGATAAATCTGATTTCCATTGAAAATTCTTGTGTGATTTTGTTGTCAACACATTCAACTACGTGAAGAACAAAGTATTTAATAAGAATATTTCATTCACTCAGAACTAGGATGTCTTATTTTTGTGTTCCCTTTATTTTTTGAGCAGTGTATAAGTGGTCACTGCAATTTAAACAGTTAAAATATCTGGGAGGAGTTGGACACCAAATTGTGAGTAGGCCTGCAATAAAGGTAAATTGCAAACAAATGGAGACCTATTTAAGATCTAATTAAATGAGATTAAGAAAATTTGCATGAAAGTTGCACAATTGTTGCAGTTTGTTTGTCCCACATGGTCTGATTTAAAAGTTGTTGTAAACGTTTCATTTGAACCTGATCTGTGGGAATTCCAACAGATTGTGTATTTTCTTGCTAATCTGTTCCAGCTTAGTCAGATATTAGCTAAACCTCCAACAGAACCAGAATCAGGAACAGACCTCAACTGGGGGGTTGATGGAACTGAACAGATACAGACGTGGAAGCTCAGGGCCCAGAGGAAAAGAAAAGGGAAAACAGGAAGTTATATACAACTTGTTTTAATTTAAAGTCATGTTTTAGCATCCAGAAGCCTGCCCATGGTCTCACCGCCATCTCCACTTAGCTATGTAGCACACTTCAGACCCAGAGAGCCCTCCAGCCTAACAGATGCAGCTCTTCAGTACAGAGTAGACTGTTATCCCCGCCTCGTCCAGCCTCTGAGTCCTTCGAGCCAGACCCATGGAGCCACAGCCTGTCATTTTCCCCACCAAACCCAATTATACTCCCTGCAAGCCAAAACCATGAGCTGAGGACGGCTGTGCAGCCAGAGATGGCTCAGAGAGCTGTGGAGACGAGCTTGGAGGGTTTGTGTGTGTCACAGAGTGCACTGGCTGACTCGCCCCTTTCCACTGGTCATCCCTGACACCTCGTCAGCTCTAAATGAGGGCCCTGAGGACGCAGGTCACTGTGAAGGGCCTGTGGACTCCTTAACTAGACGGTTCTGTTCTGGGATCAGATGCATGTTGTAGAGTTTGTGTAGCAGACTTGTCATCACCGCCACCACCATTGTAAACATCCTCTGTATGGTCTCTATTGCCTCGTCAAGAAGCATGATGGGAAATGTGAGATGGATTAGATACTAAACATGTGGCACACATTACCTCTACACTGACGGAATGAGGTTCTGAGTTATGAGGAAATTCCTCTGGGAAATATTTCAAATATTTCAAGATAATTTTTTAAAATGTTGCTCCACCCTTTTGTAATGATGTCAGGAGGGGAGATTCAGACACTCTGCTGTATAAATCACACTCCCTCTGTGGGGCGTTGCTCTGGTTGGCCTCATTAGTGTACTTGTGTTTTCCAGGTGATGAAGGAGGTGTGTGTGAATGGGAGTGCAGACCTGGATGGGATAAGATCTGGTTCACCCGTACACAAACCTGAACTGGAA
>SSNS01000563.1:16511-44334 GCA_006937985.1 Aphyosemion australe
GAGACAGCACAAATAATGTGTGTGTGTGTAAGACTGTCGACATGTGACAAGCAGAAAAGGGACAGTGTTGAGAGCGTAGCCTTTTATGACCCAACACACTTTGACAGCTTGGCCATGGCTCGGGGACACGAGCGATGTAGCTTTTTCATCTCACAATTTGAAGCAAAGCAGCTCTCCCTCCGTGGGTTCGATCGTTCAGAGCGCCTTTGTGGCCGTGAGTCGAAGCACGGAGACAAAAACATGTCAGTGGCCAGCAGATTCTAGCTCGCTGTTAGCTAAAGGAGTCAAACTGTCAATCTGTGGGACCAGAAGTGAGAGAAATTGTAAGTGATACGATGGCAGCTGCTTTTATGCAACACTGCACTCTGCTGGTTCACAACGTGATCGACAAGGAAGGAGGGTGGCAGGAATGATGGGGACGTTAGAGGCTCGCCGTTCAGCTGCTCATGCTGGAGAATAAATAATAACACCTGATACGTTATTCATCTAAGAGATGAATGTTCAGGGTTTGGTAACGAGAATGTTTCAGGAGATAAAACAGAATATGTAGTAGTAGAAATCAGATGATGAAAATTTGAGAACAATAATCATAACAACAACAATAACCATAACAACAATAACAAAAACAACAATAATCATAATAATAACAATAATAATAATAGCAGAAAATGCATTTCAACTCAATAACAAGTAATCAGAATCTTGATTTGAAATATAAAATTTTTAAAAATTGAGTTGCAAACCTGATTTGTAATCAGCTAAAGGTGAAAATGGAACCCATTAAAGTAACACTAAATAGTTTTTTAAACTTTAAGCTAGGGCTTTAACATTGATCTCTGTGATAGTTGCGTTAGAAACTTGATCAGTTTCATATTTGACACCACTCTGCAGCCCTCTGCTGGCCAGATACTGCACTTATCAGTTTTATGGAGCAGGTAGGTGTTCTAGGGGGCGCTCTTATACCTGCATTACAGCTGTTAGCTATTTTCAGTGCAGTTCGCCTTTTCAGTTTGCTGATCGTCAATAAAAAGCACAAGAAGAAGAAAAAAGAAGTTTCTGTTGGCATCATGGCGGAGCCTGGAAGTAAAAGTAAGAGAATAATGTCTTTGGAGGTGAAGCAAAGAGCTAAAACCGGAGTAAACATTGGCGTGGCCTACGCTAGTTTGAGGAAGCTGACAAAAGGCAATGTAATCACAGACTGATGGTGACCTGGCTTTGTTGCTGCTGGACTTGTAAGTAATAATATTGTTTGTCCAAAAGTGTGAATATTTTTTGTGTGTGACTTATTTTGTAAGACTTGGCTCATGTTAGTGTTAGCTTGTTGTTAGCGCTAGCTACAGCATGCTGCTGCAGGGTTGTTTATGCTAGTTGTAATTCCACTTTCAACCAGTAGGAACAGGAAACTGCTCTGTGTTACTTTAAATACATTTCATCTTGCCTCAAATAACTGAACTTGTCATAAAATCCAGAAACAAGAAAGTATAGTTTTTGTGTCATTTTATTTTCCCTTTTAAATGACCGTAACAATTCTAAAATGTCATTTTGATATGTTTCACATTTTTGTTTGAAGTTAATATTTACTTTTTAACTAAATGAACACTATCCAGGAGTAGGAACGATATAGGTTTGGTCATGTTTTGTAGAGCAGGTGTGTGCGCATGTGTGTGTCCTCCCATGATTGAACCTCTTTTATTTTGACCTTAAGACATTTTATTGCACCGAAACATTCCAGAAGGGGCAGACTTTGAAACATATCCACAGGGTGGCACATTAAAATGACAAAAATGTCCTCCAAGTGAAATCAGCATACGAGGACTGTGTCAGTTATCAAAGGAAAGCTGGTCGACTGCCTGTGTTAAACACAAAATCATGAAATTAGACTCGAACGTTGTTTCTCTTCCTCTCAATAACAAGACCATGAGAAAACTTCATCTAAAACCATACGACAGATGAAGAAACCAGTGAGTTTTGGGTTTTAATCCATTGTATTTGCATTATTTTTGTAAGAGGAGTGTGTGTGTGCAGAAAGTGTGCACCGTGGACGGCTCGCAGCAGTGTGTGTTCTTGCTCGGAGAGTACATGTCCTCGGGCCTTGTTCCTCTCTCAATGACCTCTGGTGAAGCCATTATTTTCTGCATTAATGATGAGCAGCAGCCAGAGATGAGAGAGATGGACTTTGTCCCGAGGCGCAGCGGCGTTGATTGTGGGCAACAACAATGCCAGAGAAGGAAAAGAAAAAAAAATAAGTGAAAGAAAAATAAAAAGAAAACTCTTCCCACAAGCAGTTCAAAGGACTTGAAGTCTCAGCAGCGTTGAAGAATAAGCTGCACTTGCTTTTTTGACAAGATGGATCGGATTACCTCTGCAGCAGAGGCTTACCTACAAATACAAATTGATCAGGGTTTACTAATAAAAGCACCTTCTTCATTGATTCAGCTCTAATTCCAACAATTCAGGCTAATATTAAAACTTGAGAAACATATGAGATGCAATTAGCGTATGGATGCTTTGGTTGGGATTAAATTATACAAAACCAGTTATTTGTGTCCCAGAAATTAACGAGTGTGTGGCTGCACCCGGGGGCCTGATTGATCCTGTAGTAGCAGCTCCAACCTGTAACGACTCACAAACAAAAAGTGCAGTCGCTCCGTTTCAGGGCACCCACTCAGGAAATCCTGGCTCCAGGAAGATGACTCTAAATGAAGGACTTTAGCATTCACCATTATGTCTTTGGTAAGAGTCAGAGGGAACCCCCCGGGGCTCTTCAGCGCAGCACGGCACAACTTTTCAAAGGGCTCCAGATTAAAGTCACTGAAAGTTCCCACTGGGGTCTGAGGCCAGGATCCCATTAAGCAGCCCAACCGCACCGCCGGCCATAATTGTGTCGTTGAGAATTCAGAGCAGTGGTTGCTTGATAAGCGAATTTAGGGGGAAATAAAAAAAAGCAGCAAAAAAAGAAGAGGATAAAAAAAGAGGTGGTTGAGGGGGTTTGTTGGGCGACCATTAGGCCCTTCATTTGCTCACCACTAATTTGTTTTAAACGACTGAGGGAAAGGTGAGCACTTTACAAAGCAATCAAGCCGCACTATTTTCAGGTCTGTGTGACAGAATGCTGATAAATGAAAAACATTACATTTTATAGCCAAACACTCGAGCGCCGCTAGTGACGTCTTTATCGCGGTACTCGCTCTGCAATTGAATAATCAATACTTTGAGTGAGGGGGTTTTCTTCTGGTGTTAAGGTCTTTCTAGCTTTCAGAAAACAGTTACTTTGATTTTTTTTTTCTTAATCCTATAAAAGAATTCGGCACAAGGGCAAATTTTGTAGAACGCGTTTAAAAAAAATCCACTTTTATTGAGTATTTAGTTACAGTTTGTTTCTGAACGTTCAAACAAATTTATTCTGACATTTGAGACTCGGCAACATCTGAGCATTTTGGTGAATAATGAAAACATCCTGTGAGCGTGGCAAACAGATCTGAATCCTGACTTCAGCGCGGCGCAACTTCACAGGAACAGCATCAAAAGAAAGGGGAAAAAAAAGGTTCGGACACTGATTTAAAATCAGGTGTGTCTAAACCTTTTTAGCTAGTTCAGCGATGTGTGAAAACGCTCAAGTTAGGATTCAGATCTTTACAGTGACATCAGTTTGTAATTCTCTGGAACTGGTATTGATGATCCAAACATTCTATTGCCGTCCACGAAGTGCAATTATGTCAACAGCTTCAAGTGGATTTTTTCTGCTTCTTCTTCTCGGCTTCTTCTTCTTTTTCCTTCTCGATCTCGGCCACTAGAGTCTCAATCTCCTTGGATTCCAAAATCTGTGAAGATGTCATTTTCACAACAGTTAGCTTAGAATAAACCTCCTGGAAAAGAGAAACAGAAGGCAGATTTATAGCTCACCTTAAGTGGCTGATTTCGTCTGATGACGGCAAGTTCGATGTTTTTGCCTCCTGACTGGACCACCTGTGAGAAATCAACAATTCACGGATGATTAAAGAGATTAATCTGTAAATACTTTTAAGTTGTAACATAGGTTGTTTAACGTTTTTTTATGCCCAGAAATACTTTGAAAAAGAGACTTAAACGCAACTTTTTGTGCCAAGGGGAAACAATTTCTGCATTTGTTCAGTTTTAGTATAATTAGACGAAATCTTTCCAAAGTAAAATCCGCTGAAGCAAACTCGTGACCTTACCTCGAGCAAAGCTTTGATAGCCAACTTGATGGCCTCATTGTCCCCAGCAATGGCCTCCTCTGTGTAATTCTTCTCCAAGAATTCCCTGACCGTTTTTGCACTACGACCGATCGCGTTTGCCTGTTTTTTGTTTTCATAAATAAAAAAACAACAACAAAAATCATTTAGTAGTCATTTTCAGCCTGGTATAAAAGTAGGTAAACTACCGCAGAAAAGTAAAGTGAGGTGCACAGAGAAAGTTGCTGACCTTCCATGCGTGGTATGTTCCTGATGGATCTGTCTGATACAACCTGGGAGTTCCATCATAGTCGAAGCCAACGATTAATGCAGAGATTCCAAATGGTCGGCGGCCATTGCTTTGAGTGTAGCGCTACAAACATAACAAAACACAACATTAAAGCTGTTATAGCAAATTTGGAAAACAAGTTAACTTAAAAATTATTCTCATGCCTCTTAACAACATTGCATAGCTATAAATATATTGTGGAGATTTAAAAAATTTTTTTTTTAAATTAACAAAGTGGTTGGAAAAAATAGTTTCTTCTGGTAGGCACAGGATATTAGTAAGAGAAATTTTGTATAAATCTGCCCATGACTTCAGCCAGAAGTCGAAACTGTTGGCAGGTAAAAGAGATTTATACAAAATTGCTCTTACTAATATCCTGTGCCTACCAGAAGAAACTATTTTTTCTATCTATTCAACTGTGGCACAATGAACGTTATTTCGATGAACAAAGTGGTTCTCTCGCATTTATCCAAAAACCTCCGCCAAAAACATGTTTCGAACCGAAATCAACCATTGGAATATCCGGTTGTCTGTCTCGCCGAACCGCTGCACTTCCCTGGGTCCTCCATTCATAACACGCTTACGTATTTATCAACAGAACACCACTGGTGTGAGAGGCTCTCTGATCAAAAATATCAGAGAAGGAGAACCAGCCGGCTGCTACCACTTCAACTTTAGGACAAACTACCAGAGTCCCAAAAAGAAGAAACGATCTTTTATATAGCGCCTCTCAAGATAAAAAATCACGAGGCGCTTAAAAAAACAATATTTGAAGTCACGGACAACAAAAGACGTTTGGACCTAGAAAACGGCAACTAGTGTCTAGCACTAGCTCGTTTTCTCCGGCAACATGAATTTCCGGTTCCGGATCTCAAGGAAGATACCTGAGGGGAGGGATGAGTGCTCCGTGACCATGTTTGTGTTCAAAACCTAGCTTGTTTGCAGATTCGCCATAACAGCTTTAAATAAATCCTAGTAGGATAACACAAAGGCAACTGGACTTTGGCTTCTCGATTTAGGAGCTTTCGTTACTCAAACAAAACAGTGTGAACTTCTAAGCGTTTAAATTAGTTATTAAAACAGGACTCTTTAGAAACCAAGACAGAAAAAACACAAGGAAACCATATTTCCTATAAAAATGAAAGTTTGAGGATTTCTTTTGACAAATGAATACTGAGGTAAAAGTGCAAAAACAATAACTCACCTGTTTCAGTGTTGCTATGTATCGTGTGATGTATTCCACTGTGACTGGGTCCTCAACCGTTAGCCTGTGGCTCTGGCACTCAACCCGAGCTCTGTTTATCACGATACGGGCGTCTGCCGTCAGACCTAATACAAAAATGTAAACATTGGCAGAAGGTGAATGAAAATTAAAAGATTTCTCAATGACAAATGATTGGATATAATATTTTTGAAGCTGAGATGTTACTTAGTTATTTAGCCGTTTCAATAATGACTTTTTTTAGGTACCTGCAAATGCCATGCAGACGTGTTCATCCAGGGCACATATCTTGCGCACAGTCCTTTCCTCCTGCAACTTTGCCACAGATTTCTTCTCCACACCGAGGACAACGATGTCTTTACCCCTGATTCCCACCTAAACAGAATCAAATAATTGAAATTTACATTGGTCAAATATATATTTGGATTCAGTTATACCAATACCAAACATTCTAAATAAACTTGATTGTTAGATTAAGACCATGTTGTAATGAATACATCACTATGCAGCTTAATTTAATTCAATTTAAAGTAATATTCAGCCAAGTAGTTTTCAATTTAAGACATAGTTATTTAATGGGTCTGCCTTTCCTATTGCAAATTTAAAAGCTCATTAGGAATATGTTTTGTGCATTGAAACAGCTTCAACTGAACCCCAATTGAATAGGTTATTACTGGATGCCATGCACTTCCCATACAAGCCACTAAGTTACACTGTAACAACATTGATTCTATGTATGATGTAGCTACAGTGGCTTAGAGTTTGAGCTATTTTATGCTAGCAAAACAGATCCTTAAAGAAACAGAGAAAACCAAAAATTGTGTTCATCAAGAACGTTTTTATCCGCAGCTCAACTTTGTTTCTACTAATTTATCAATCGACACAGTCAATCAGTTTCTCCGTACCGCTGCAACTCAACATGAGCGGATCAAAACTGAAAGTAATTGAGAGAGTGACACAGCGACTAAATGCTAGCCATGACGTGCGCTTTTCCTCTTCGTTAGCTTTAAATCAAGCGTTTTAACAGAATTATACACTTGCACCCCAAAACTTTAAACAGACCACCACAAAGTTAAGCTTGTTAAAATAGGGACTTCAAATAAATACATCATCTAAAGAGCTAGTAGCTGCCTGCTAGTGCTTAGCTAACCACGTTAGCTTTGGCATTATTTTCATTTAAAGACGTACCGCTGTAGAGCCTTTCTTTACAGCTTCTTGTGCATATTCCACTTGAAACAGGTGACCATCGGGAGAAAAGACAGTGATAGCTCTGTCATATCGTGCCGCCATTGCACTGCAAGATAATCTCAATCAAACGAAAAAAGGAAACGGAGGAACCTTCTCTACCAAATGATTCAGCTAGTTAGCAACTAGCCGCTCACTCGCTTTGAGTTCACAAATCAGCGCATGCGCGTAACCTTTGAACTGCGGTCGTACTAAAAGTAGATTCCGCCAAAGAAAAGTTGCGATTAAAACACGAGTTTGCTGCCAATTTTACTGTTAACAATAGATATTTGAGAAATATGTTAAATAAAAAACACTAACAAATTATATTCCATAACTTATTATTTCTTTCCTGCATGTAAAATATAGGTGCACATAAAAAAGCTATTTATATTACTTTTTAGAGTAGTTTATATTATTATTATTATTACAATTATTATTATTATTATCATTATTTATTTTTTCTCTTTTCTGTGTAGCTCCTGCTGCCCCGTGGTGTCTAGCTGCAGACTGTTCCATTATATGAAAAATAGGTGGAATCCTAATTCCGTGAAGCGGGGAAAATGCGTTTTTGACGAGAATATAACATATTTTCTTAACTATTATCTCACCAGATTTAACGTAAACACCAATTATTAGTAAATAACCGAGTTAAGCGACAGTAAACAGCTATATATTGAAATTCCCTAATATCTCCCCTCCCCTAAACGGGCCACTCCATTATGAAATTGCATCGTATTCAGAGCTGTGTGATTACAGTTCTACCGATTTGTTTTGCTTGTGAGCTAGTTTAGGCTTTTATGCTTTAGTTCGCTTTCGTTTGTAATTTTATCACCATGTCGGTGGCATTTGCACCTCACAGGCAACGGAAGGGTGATATAACACCCGCTGGGATACAAAAGGTAATTCATCTTTTTAGCGCGGCGCATTATGGAGGCTATGCTAACAAATGTTGCTAACCGTTGATTGTCAGTGTAGCAGTGCCCATCCAAGTCCAACTGTGGGCAGATCGGAAACAATGCTATGCGGTCTAAGCGCGGTCAATATGAACCTCCCTAAATCCACACGCCATGTGTTCGTGATGAACTTTGTGTCGATTCGCCGTCTAGTTGTGTGCTAGATGAATGGAGGCCCTGGATTGTATTAGCAGAAGATAGCTAGCCTGCAAGTCGCGTCTTTTGTTAGCTAGAAACGCACGCTCACATTAACAAAACACCAGCCTTTGTTGTCAGATTTAAACAAAAGACTCAGCACTAACCACGTGAAGTGGTACAACGTCGCACTGTTTAGAAAAACAAGTCCTAATATTATGAGTAGTGACACAAACGTGACCTAAACACCTGCATTTACTCTTCTAGTTACTTGATGAAAACAACCAGCTGATCCAGTGTATAATGGACTTCCAGAGTAAAGGCAAAACGGCTGAATGTTCACAGTGAGTTCTACAATCTGTTTTTGTTTTTCTCATTTTTCCTTTTTTCAGTAACTGTATGTTAATTATCTTCCATTTTCCCAGGTATCAACAGATGCTGCACAGAAATCTAGTGTATCTGGCCACGATAGCAGACTCAAATCAGAACGTGAACGTGCAGTCTCTCCTGCCTGCTGTGAGTATGGTTCTGATTGATCATTAGTGATTGTTATAACTAATATACCTTTTAAAATATATGAATTTATACAGCAGATTGAGCTCCATGACTCTTACAATGCATGTCTTATATTTTAATGAAATGATTTAAAACTAAAGTTTGTTTTTTGTCTTTTATTTTATTCATCAGGTTTTAATTTCATAAATAACTCCCAAGGTGTGGCCAACTGATTTCTAGTTTTCCTTTTCCAGTCTTGAATAATTCATTTGCAATATAGTAACTCTAAATGATTAACTGCAGAACACTTGAGTCATTTTTCATGTACTATTAAATACACTGCATATACAATGTTCACTGAAGTTGCAAAGAGTGGTGTTGCTTGTTTTGTTGCAAAATTAAAAAATATCAATAATGCAAATTTGGCAAATAAAAACTATCCACGTGCAAGGATGCATTTTACCTGTAACGTAATGAACAATGTTATAGATAATTTAGCATTTAATTGCCTTTTTTCTCTGTGTCACTCTCTTGTGAGTTTCTCAGGCTCAGGTGTGTTTTTAGACATCTGATGTGTATTTCTGTCTGCGTCTCATGCTCCTACAGCCACCCACTCAAAACATGCCCATGGGCCCTGGTGGGATGAACCAAAGTGGACCCTCTCCTCAGCCCCCCCATGGTCACAACATGCCCTCTGAGGGTATGGTCAGCGGCGGCCCTCCTGCCCCTCATATGCAGAGTCAGATGAACGGACAGATGCCTGGTAAGTCATTATCTAAGCCCCCCCTTTCTTGTCTGTCTCTATTTTCTCCTTCCTCAGTTTCTGTCTCACTTGTGTTGCCTAGCAACAGCACAGGACTAAGGGAGATCCTTTTTTTTTTTTTTTTGGCTGAAGGATGATGTCACCCTTTTTGTCTGCTACGGTGGTCTCGGACTGATTTCTGTTTAATTCTGGTTATGCTTTACTGATGCACCATATTTTATGGATGCATCGTTTTTGGGGATTATTTCATGACTATATTTAAAGCAGATATTTGTTTCTCGCAGAAGCTACTGGCCTGTCTTTTAGCAACTTAAAAATGTAGTCCATCTCTATCAATGAGTCTACATTCAGCGCACACAAAAAAACCCTTTATATTTTGTGATCTAACATGTATTGTTTGCTGCTGTTTTTCAGGACCTAATCACATGCCCATGCAAGGTCCCGGTCCAGGGCCCAACCAGCCTCCAAACATGCCCAGTGGCTCGATGAACATGCCCCCCAGCAGCCATGGCTCCATGGGTGGCTACAATCACGCAGTTCCCTCTTCCCAGGGCATGCCAGCTCAGAGCCAAATGAACATGACGCAAGGCCAACCTATGGGAAGTTACGGCCCTCGACCAAACATGAACATGCAGCCCAATCAAGGTAAAACGAGGCATTTACTTTTTTATCATCACATTATTGTCATTTACTGGTTGGATTAAGTAGCTGTGGGGCATGGTTGTGTTCTACAGGTCCAATGATGCATCAGCAGCCTCCATCGCAGCAGTACAACATGCCCCCTGGTGGTGGTGGACAGCACTACCAAGGACAACAGACCCCAATGGGTATGATGGGTCAGGTCAACCAAGGGAACCACGTCATGGGGCAGAGGCCAATGCCGCCCTACAGACCTCCACAGCAAGGTAAACCACTCAGTGTGTCTGTTACACGTCTAAGCTGAGTGTCGGTCGGTCTTTCTTCTCCTTTACTGTGTTTCTTGCTCTTGTTCCTCCCATTCTGTTTCTATTTCATCTTCTGTAGAATGCAGACAACTTGTTTAGTGACAGTTTAATCCAAAAGCCCCTGTAAAATTAGTCGTGACAAAGGGAAAGCTCCTTTAAGAAGAACTAGAAGCAAGGAGTCCGTCCTCTCTACCCTCCCCTCCCCCCGTACACAGCAACAACACCTTGAATCTACGTGTGTGTATGTTGTATGTTGTATGTAGGACCCCCCCAGCAGTATCCAGGGCAGGAAGACTACTATGGCGACCAGTACAGTCACGCAGGACAGGGCGCCTCAGAAGGTAGGAGAACCCTGCAAGTCACTTGGGAGAACACAATCAGTCAACCCAGGAGTCAAAACACAAAAACGATGCTTCACAAAGCAAATCATCTCAGTTTCTTTATTACATTCTGGGATTTTAGGCTCTAGATAGACCTTTATAATGTGACGTCATATGATAAATGCTCATAATTATATACTATTTTTTTCAGTTTTTGCAACACAGTCTGCTTGTTCATGTTCTGTAAGCCGTTAAAAGTCCATGTTCACTGACAAATATTGCAAAAGCAGCACAAACGACCATCTACTGTGACTTTCTCCTCTAAACACAACAAAAACCATTTTCTTCAGTTTGGTCTGAGTAATTCACTGACACGGTAAAAGTACAAAACTCTTCCTCTTTGTCTTGTTAACATTTACTTTTTGTGGTTTTGTTTTTCTCCTAATAACCTTTTTCCTCCCTATGAACTTTCAAACACGGAGCTAAAATGTGGGGGTGTTAAAATCTGCCACCAAGACATGTTCGTTCCCTTTGAACTCAAAATAAACTAAAATGATTATGTCTGGAGTTAGAAGAACTCTGATCTGTTTCTACCTGTTTGAGTGAGCGAATTCATTTTGAATTTCAGACGGTACTTTTACGATTTTATTTAAAATATTCTGTGACTTTATGCACATTTTAAAACTGAAATTAGCACCGTTTCTTAATGCCTGCTGATGCTCTTTGAAGGTAATGCGCAGTATGGCCAACAGCAGGAGCCGTACCAGCAAGGCCCGCCTCAGCAGCAGGGCTATCCTCCGCAGCAGCAGTACCCAGGTCAGCAAGGCTACCCACCTCAGCAACAAGGTTATGGTGAGTTTTGAGGGACTCGGTTGTCCTGTAGGAGGCACCATTGGCTCTCTTGGCCAACTTTGGCTAACGAGAATGGTTTAACATGAGGTGGTAGTTGCTGTCACCATCATCTGCAGCAAAACATAAAAGAACCGCCTTGGTAAGCTGCAGTCCTGTCTAATTAGCTTCCTTCTCTCATTGCAAAAGTTATCTATTCATAAGTTTGTTACAATGAAGTAATCATTTACTCCACGGCTCATTTGTTGTATACGGCCAACCCCTGGCTTGTGCTTTGACTCCATGTTAAAACCGAGCCAAACATCAAGCTATTCTCATCAACACAGCAGTAATAAATACATGCGCTGTAGAATTTGTAGGATAGAAGTTCAAAGATCTCTTTTCTGTTACTTCCCATCACTCGCCCGCTATCTGAGCCAGAGCTCGTGTTAGTAATGAGCTAGCGGAGCAGCGGAGGCTGAGGTGAGATCCATCTGGCACATACACATGCCTGTTCTCCGAGGCCCCCACAAGGTTACGCACAGCAGCACAAGGCATTACGAGCGCCTAACGATGCTGCGTGGGCCTCATTTGACTTCAACCTTCAGTCCTTCACAGCGGCTGGAAGGATGGCAGCCATGAACAGAGGTTGATGAGATTTATATATACACATATATATATATATAATCTTTTTTTAATTTTAATGAAGACAAACTGAAACTCCTTGATGTCTTCTTGCGTTGGGAGCCATTGCCTGGTTCCAGCGTGACTCACTTGTTCTCATTCATTACCAAGTCGGGCATCGAGGAGGCTGCCTAAATAAATATCTGCTACTCTCTTCTCATCGTCCAGCAGATTTTATTACAGTCCACTAGAATGATAAACTAACAGGGACCTCCCAAAGTTTCTAAAATAAGAAACATCTAGAACTGGATGTTGTAATGAGCTGTAAACACGCAGAGGTCAATCCTGGGCTGTAGAGGTGCCGGAAAAAATCGATTCTCGTCCGAATCGAGATTCTTATTTATTAAGATTTTGAATCGATCCTGTTTGAAAGCCTTTATGTAGACTGCCATATTTCCGAGTGTTCCTGAACGCACCATCTCTGGAGCCGGCGCTAGCTGCGCTGCTCCACTCCGCTCTTCTCTGTGCGCTCCTATGCTGACATCTGCTGAAATACGACAGTTTAAAGTGACGGTGTGTATTTTTCCTAGCGATAGGGGGCAGTATATACCTAAATCATTGCAAGCAAGCTGTATTTTTGTGTTCAAGTAAGACCTTAGCAATGGATGGCCATTAGGGTCAAAAAGTCCGGGAGTGCAACCTCCAGCAAAATGACACACACATCAGACTCCTTTTCATCACAGGCAGCAAGTGAAGATGTAAATGTGTAAAACAACAACGTTCATGAATGGTGAAAGTTTTGTAACCGTTTGTTACAAATCAGTAAATGCATTTTGTCCTCACGGGCTCCCATAGAAGGAAACATGATGTCTAATATGGCGTCGCCCAGAGACTTTAGCCCTTTTTATAAAACAATGCCGCCAATTTGCCGCAACTCCGAGGCGGCATCTGGGAGCCTATGGTTGTTTATAAGAACTCAGACCGTGGTGGTAATGTGGCACAATCTTGTCCATTTTATAAAAGATTATGCGATGGCGGCATAAAGGGGGTATGCAATGTCACGGACTTCCGTTTATCTTGGACATAACTGGCTTTTTATTGCGGTCAAAGTCGCGCTTGTTAAGTTTTTTTCACAAGCAGCTAAAGGTGTCCTCCACAGTCCCTGTGAGCTGTCAGATGATCTGAGCTCCAGCTCTAATGGAGAAAAGCTCCCGGAGCACCGCATCGCTCCAGTTTATCATCTCAGCTGGTTCTGTTTACAAAACGAAACTTATGCCCGTGTTTACTTTCATTTTCAATATAGTTCCTGGCCTGAGCTCGGTATTAATTCAACACGTGATCATGACACCTCCCTCTGTTGCGCCAAGGCTTATTGTGTATTTATAAGACCCGCGAAGCCGCAATATTACTATCAAGCGTGGCGGCACGAATGCCGCAAAATTCCTGCAACATGATGCCGCCATGGCGCGTTCATAAGACATGTTGCGGTAATATGATTTGCCAGCATGGTGTGTCTTATAAAAAGGGCTTTAGACCCACTCCCATGTTATTTAGACCTGATTTTTATGGTTATGTTATGAAGCCGCCAATATTTTTCAACAACTGGGCATTATTTAATTCATTTTCAACAACATTTTGATGGATATTTCCATTAAAACTACACATTGTCTCTTTAAGGCGGCTGATAAAAGGTTCAGACAATGAGTTCAGGTTATGTTTTGTTGAAAATTAACATGACTTTCTTGCTGCACTGAGATGGAATGGGCTCTATGCACGCTCCGACTTCCGCATTCCACATAAGAACGCACTCCTATGTCCGGTTGTCATAAGTCGTCGGCGAAGCCGTGACATGTGAGAGTTTGGAGTTCACCCGGTGCTTACTGGAGTTACCAAAAGTTACAATCAATGATGTAAGGCGAATTTTCTCTTTGTTTAGATGAAAAAAAAGAATAAAGTGGTTCTCTCGATTTTTTTTAAAAAAAACCTCTACCAATAACACGTCCGACCAAAAAGCCATAAACAACTAACCTCCAGGAAGCACCGGGTGAACTCCAAACTCTGAGACATGTCACAGCTTCGCTGGCGACTATGGCAACCGGAAATAGGAGTGTGGTCTTATGTGGAATGCGGAAGTTGGAGCGTGCATAGAGCCCATCGGGTCTTTGTCGTGGCCCAGTGGAGTTGGTACCACTTCAACCTAGCACTGGAACCAGTTTGGTGGTGAAAAATAAACCAAACGGAACAGTCGGGTTAAAGATTTTTGTTGAGTAGCTTAATATTTGATCAGTTTTAGGAGTTCTCTCCAAGTTTCCTACTTAGTTCTGATTTCATGTTTGTTCTAGGTCCCTCCCAGAATGCCCCAGGCCAATACCCTAACTATCCACAGGGGCAGGGGCAGCAGTACGGGGCCTATCGTCCTCCTCAGCCTGGACCCCCACAGGGCCAGCAGCAGCGCCCTTACGGTTACGACCAGGTGAGTATAGCCACGGCGTTAGACAGTCACAGGGACCTGACTCAACATCAGACGTAGTTACTCCCTCATTTATTTTACTGTCAGAGTAAAATTCCAATCCTGGATTCTTCTCAGTAAGACCAGAGTTTGTATGTTATGCATGCTGACATCATATTGGGTAGTTAAATCTGTTCTTCCCAAACACCTGTTAACCTTGTTGCTTGTATATTCTGGATGATGCAGTCTGAGTGAAACATGAGGGCTGTAGAGACGTTTTGAAAGGCAGATGGATTTGCTGCCCTGTATTTCCTGTGGTCTTTTGTGGGGACCACAGCTGCACTTTGATATCTTTATCTTTGAACATTTAGGGGCACATGAGGAAATAAAGAAGCGGGGATTTGAACCCCTGACTAGCTCTGTAAGAAGCAAAGGTAATGGTTGCTGTGAAGACCTCAACGTCCAATCTAGACACTTGACCACCTAGCCTTCAGTTGCATTTTGTTTCTTCTGCTTCTCCTCTATCCCTTTCAGTCTCTCTCTTTAGTTTTTCCCCCCTTTCTAATTTTTTCCTTTACTTTTTTATTTTTGGTTTTTAACCAGGGGTCGAACTGTAAGTGATGAGGTCTAAAGCTATACAGCATACCTGGTCTGCAGTGAGACAGCCAAAAGCTGTGTACCTAATCTCCTGAAATTACATATATTTTTTTTAAATCTTGTTTTTAAGCTAAAATCTTATTTAATAGGGGTGTGGCGGTACATGTGATGTCACAAACACCATTTTTTGAATGCTTTCTAAGCCAAATTCAGAGATGATTTGTTCTTTTTAAGGATTTTAGTGCCTTTTCTGATTTTTTTTCCTATTTTTAATAATCTGGTGAAACAAACTCTCCCTTTTGTTTGTTTTCATGTGTAAATCTAAAACCAGGTTCATGCCACTTCCTAAATTGTGTGTGCTGTTACACCCCTAATATTAGAATTTAATTGTTACATCCATCAAACTGTCAAATCTCAGTTTCCAAATTTGTCTTTATTACATTTTCCAGAAATGGCCGACGCATATTTCGACCCCTGTTTAGGAATGTAATCAATAGACGTATTCTCACACTGAGTTTGTCTCATTTCAAAGTAGTGGCCACCACTTGGTGAGGATTATTACCTCCAGCTGTGCTGCTGCCAAACCTGATGTATTCAATTAGAATGTCATAGATAACAAATTGTGAGGCCATGCTGCCACCTGCTGGTCAACACCAGCCAAAGCAGGCATAAATCATGGTTTTGCTGTACAATTTTCTCAAAGCCACAGATGTTTGTTTTGCACCCTGTTGAGATTTGTGAACACCTGCTTTTCCTTTGTGTTTCCTGAGAAGGTCAGTAATACGCCTCTGTCACGTTTCACTCTACAGGGCCAGTATGGAAATTACCAGCAATGAGAAATGATCACAGCTACCTTCACAGCTCTGCTCTGATCTCTGTCTGACCTCTGGTCAAGTGCTAAGCAGACGTAAATAATGGTTTCAGCTCAGATTCTCTCGGACACAAACACACAAGAACACAAGAAACGTTTCCCCCCTCTCTTTGGGCTTTTATCCTAAATGTACCCCCACGCACACGAAAACGTCCCTGACTTTCCTCCAGTACGTCTCAAAGCAGCAATGCCTTAAAAAGAAAAAAATGGAACTGCCTTATCCTTTAGCATTGCAGATTGTGGAACGGGGATTCCAGATTACTCAAAGATTCAATCAACAACGGAGCGTTGTTTCGGTGTTCTCCAGCTCCCCGATCACGAGAAGCAATAACGCCAGCAGCATTAGGGACTTGTGTAGAGACTCGAGAACGAAACGATGCAAAAGGCACCAGGTGAACTTCCAGCTAGGCCGTGGTACACGTCTTTATGTATGTGATGGTGTAAAAATATATTTTGTGCTTTTTAGATCAAGCTAACTTTGTATAAGACATTGAAAACTAGTACTAAAAGCTGTTACTTTGAAAAAAAAGTGAACGTGTCTGTATTTTTATTTTTTTATTATTGTTTTTTATGCTTTTTAACGACTCCCATTCAGTTTATTGTAGTTGATTTTGAACTAGACCTGCTCTGTATAAAGACCTCATGAGGGGAAAAGAACACAAACGAATGTGAACGGCAGATTTAAAGTTATGAAAACCCATAAAACTGCTGTTCACGTTTGGATCTTTTAAAAAAATAAAGTTGTAGGACAGAATAACAGCTGTGCTCCAGGAGGTGATGTGTAGCAGACGCTGCTGCAGATTGTGTATAAATGTCTTCTTGAGCCTTTTTTTATTTTTTTTTATTTTTTTTGTCCGTTGACTGCAACATGGTGAAAGATGTTCGAGTCAACAGTGTTAGACGGTTAGTTGACAACGCTGGAATCACGTCTCCTCCCCCCTTAGAATAAATCTCAGTTGATGTCATCGATTAGTGTCGTGTGTGAATAATATTGTTACTGTCAAATATGTAACATAAGATGTGAAAATAATGTTCCGAAATGGATTCCATGATTTCACAGTAAAGACTGGTCGTGCAGTTTTTCTATCACTGGCTTGATATCTGTATTACGGTGCATATTTTATTGATCCCATATGTACAGCAGCATAAAGAAGAGGAGCTCCTCTGGTATTGTTTATATGGCTGTTTTTATTTTTTTTTTGTTTTCTTTCTGTGCCCCATCCACGTGGAGCTCACGTTTGTGTCTTGTAAACTGTACATTATAATAAATTGGAAGAATCTTTAATATATTTTTTGTGTGTCATTTCAACCTTTTTTTTATTATTATTATTGAGCTGAAAGCGGAAAACCCTGATGAGATCATAAACAAGACGTGCGCTATTGGCGCTGTCATGATGTGACAGTATGATCTAATTGTTTTGTCTCTATTTGCGATCTGGTGGAGAGTTTCCGACTGATAATGACCCTGCCCCGCTCAGCGGCGTGCCCGCTCCGGCCAGATGCACCCAGAGAGCTCCAGAGCACATTTACACCCAAAATTACCTTCTGTGGTCCTCTTTTCCCTTCCCTGCTTCCTCCAGAGAGGGAGAGGGACTACCTGTCACTTTTTTTTTTAGAAGGGGGTGGTGATGCAGATGGTCCACCAGATGTGTGGCCGAATTGCGTGATGGGAGAGTGGTGTTAGGTGTGAAGAGGGCCACAGACTCTATGCAGATGGTGGACGTGTGCATTTAAATATAAGTTTTTCACTTCTATATGTTTGTTTCATATGTCCATTCGTGCACGTTTGTGTATCCCTGCTAAGATTTAGTGGCACTGCCTAGTCACCCCACACCACCCTGCTGCTCCACAGCTGGCTGCCCCACCCTTCCCAGCTGCCACTGGGGCTCCCCCCAGCTCCTGCTCTTGGCAGAGCTGGCGTTTTGGGCGCTCCCCCACCAGTCCTCCCTGGCAGCTGCTGCCCTCAGCTGTGCTCTTGCAGACGATATTGGGGTCGGACAAAGTCACTCCTCCTGTGACTGACTGAGGCCATTGTGGGAGGATGAAGAGGTGGCAAGGAGACGGTTACCTCCAAAATGTAAAAAATCTGAAATGATGGACACGTGACATGCCAGGGCTAGAGTCAGGGCCAAAACAAGTTCATATAGAAGAGCACTGATGATCTGTGAGGTGGCAGCATCATTAAAGAGGATGATTATCTTGTTCAATATTTTGATAATTATAATTCAGGGTATCTTTCAGAGGAGGCTCCTAACCACTGAGGAGAAAATGACATTGTGATCATAGCTGGCAGGCAAGATGTGATCTCTCTCTCTCTCCGGCTAACTCTCCTTTTCACTCTTTCATACTCACACTCTCCGTGTGACAGAAAGTCTATGGGGAGGTATAAGAGGTAGTTATGGGGGGAATGCAGCAGCCTCCACAGTTTAATTGGAGATGTGTCACACTAAATAAATGGTGCAAAAACAAGCGCTGACTGGAGGCTTGAGGGAGGGGCCCTGGGGATGCAGCCTGTTTTATTGGGCAGGAGCTTTGCACCGCTCCAGGGTGAAACGGGGCTGTGCACTGCTGAGATGCCCTCAAACCAAAAAAAAAAAAAACCAACCCTTCCAGAAAGATCAGTGTGGAGGATAAGACAAAGGCGTTCATTTCTTTTTCTATTTGAGCAGAAAAGCTTCATATTGATGCTCAGCAGAAGGTTTGGGAGAACACTGTGACCTGTTAAGGGGCACATCTACATCCTCATCTGCAATTTCAATTTCTCCACTCAGGCAAACAAATCTATAATTGTAAATTCTTGAGTAAGCGACTGTCTGCCTCACTCCCAGATCTTCTGTATGCCAATTTATGTTTTGAGGAGAAGGCAATGCTGCAGCCTCCAGCCTTTTCCCATTTCTCTGGGTAATCCATATATGACCTCCAAGTTACCAGGAGAATGTGTTTTCCGATATCATATTAATTTTCATATAACTGTAGTCTTTGCTGGGTGTGTGTGTGTGTGTGTGTGTGGTAGCACCTTAGATTCCAGAGTTCATGGCTCCAGTTTTGATTTACCTCTACTGTGTGCTGCAGTAATTGGATGTGACACCATTCTCTCTGCTCTCCCTGGGGGATATATCAGGAATCTGACTGTTATGGCCCGAGTCATGAATATGTCACGACAGCTGCAAACAAAGGCTCTTGATTTGGATAAGGCTCCTCTGTGTGCGTGTTGTCAACGCGCTGATATAGGAGATAAACGCTGCCAGCAAAAATTGGTTTTTCCGTAAGACCAATCTGCAGCATTTAACACTTCTTCCTGGTTTTTTTGCATGCACATATTCCAGAGGAAAATGATCCATCTTTTAGTTTGCCGGATACATTTCAAAGCAACTAAAAAGATGACTTTTCTTTTTTCATTTTGAGCTGAAAAACACAAATAAGTGGATCCCCTAGAAAGGCATTGTTTTGCATGCATTTGATGTGCGGTGCTTGGTTTTAAACCCCATCGTTTGTCGAGGGTTTAGCCATCAAATCAAATTGAATGTGCTGTTTTGTATGTGTTCTCGCCTCAAAAAAAAGTAGTCTCCGGGTAAAATAGCAGGTATGCTGATATCAGTATTCCCACAGCCTGCATAATTGCTGTAATTTGCTTTCCCTTTGGGTAATCTGTAAACATGGCTGTTTTGATGTTTTTGGCATCCTCCATTGGCTGAGCTCTCTACTCCTCCAGTGGAGCCCCCATCCCTGCCCAGGGTGACACAAATAGATCCTTCCCCAGAAGGTGCACGTAGTTCCACATGGGCACAATCGATACAACCCAGTCATCGCTGGAACTGTGGCGGTATTAAAAGCACCCCGTTAGCTGCCTCTTGCCACGCCGGTATTTTAGGGAAATAAAGCTATTGATCTCCAAGACTTCTGGCAGAGCATTAACCTGGGTCCACAAATTAGAACGTGCTCATCTGGACACATCTGCCTGCGATGTTCGAAAAAGGCCTGCCCTAAGGAGAGAAAAGGAGGGCTGGGAGGCCTGCTGCTTCCAGTGATGAGAGGAGCGCTACTTGACGCCTGTGTCGGAGCAGGGGAGGCGTCTGGATGCCCAGGACTTCCATTAGAAGCCCAGGATGGTGGCATGGGTCGATGTTGTAAGGTTTGGTTGGGGGTACTCCATCTCAGATCAGTGTGGTTCCTTTCCTGTGATGTAGAGGGAGTGGGGGCTGACCCACAGTAAAGCAGAACCCCTGACTGGAAGGACAATGAAAGAAACGCTTGCTGCTACCACTGCTTGTTCCAGCAGAGATGAAAACTGTATGTTTTTCTACTTGTTTCTATTTAAAAAAAAACAAAGGGACATCATTTGTTACCATGCTGCACTGAAACAAAGGATATTGGGGTCAGTTTCTCAAGCACAATATATATATATATATATATATATATATATATATATATATAATAGATTAACTTTATTGATCACACAGTGGGGAAATTCCCTCATTAAAGCAGCACATATGCTTAGAGAATAGGAAAACATAATACAGGTAAATACACAAAGGCAGTAGGCTATTATTTTAACCTTCAGCAATTAAAAAATGAATAAAAATAGAAAATTGAGTTTCCAAGAAGAAACAGTATAAAGGACACAGACAAACGTGCATCCGGATATCTGCACATGAACTGAATATAGCACTGATGTTAGCATATACCAGGATAATGAAAGTAACAGTTAAACTGTGGAGTTCTTCACTCTTATTGCAATAGGAATGACCTATGGCAGCGTTCTGTTTTATATCTTGGACGTCGCAGTCTGCCACTAAATGAGCTGTCCATGGCCTCCACAGTGGAAGGAGTGTTTCTCTGGAAGTCAGTCACCATTTCCTTTGTCTTACTGGTGTTTAAGTGAAAGTGGTTAAGCTCACACCAGTCCACAAAGTCCATGATTACTGACCTGTACCCCATTCCCCCCAGACACACACCCGACAATGGCCGAGTCAGCTGAGAACTTCTGGAGATGACAGCTGCTGGTGTTGTAGGTGAAGTCTGAGGTGTAGAAGGTAAATAGAAAGGGTGAGACACCGTACCCTGTGGAGCTCCGGTACTGTACAAAACTACCTCAGACATGCAGTACTGCAACCTCACGTACTGTGGCCTGTTGGTGAGGTAGTTGATGGTCCATGTAGTCAGATGACCGTCCACTCCTGCACCTTCATCTTCTGCTGCAGTAAAGACGGCTGGATGGTGTTGAAGGCACTTGAGAAGTCAAAAAACATGACTCTCACAGTGCTTTTTTGTGTCTCGAGGTGAATTAGCGCCCGGTGCTGCAGGTAGATGATGGTGTCCTCCACCCCCATGTTTAGTTTGTATACAAACTGCAGTGGGTCTATCTCTGGGCTCACCACAGAGCATAGATGGGTGATGGTGAGTCTCTCCATGGTCTTCATCAAGTGGGAGGTCAAAGCGACTGGTCTGTAGTCTGGTTCCCTGGGATGTGATGCCTTGGGAACTGGAACCACACAGGAGGTCTTCCACAGGATGGGGACCTGCTCCAAATGAAGGCTCAGGTTGAACGTGTGTATGACGACTTCACAAAGCTGGTCAGCACAGTATATATATATATATATATATATATATATATATATATATATATATATATATATATATATATATATATATATATATATAGTTTTACTCATCTTTGACATCATTTTTAGTTGTATTAAGAGTTGTTTAAGACATGAATCAAATTCCTAGAATGAGGCTAATGAAGGTTGTTATTTACTGGCTGCATGTGGATTTTCATCTTTGACTTTGAGGTCAGGTCAGATTTTATTGCAGAAATCAGAAGCATTCAAACTTACTAATTAGTGTTTATTCTTAGCTGTGGTGTAATCATGGCACCTTTGTTGTAATCCACCTGTGTGAGTTGTCACACTGACATGCACACAGCAGATGCTCTATTAGTCACACCTTACTAGTACTGGTTTGAACTGCCTTAATTCCTCATGGTAGAGACTTACCAAGGTGTTGGAAACATCCTTGAGAGGTTTTGGTCCATACTGACATGAAATAATTACACTGCTTCACATTCGTGATGTTCATCTCGTGGTCCACCACATCCTGAAGGTTCTGGACTACAATCTGGTTGTCATGAAGGGTCATCAGAACAGGAAACATGTTTACAGTACTTCTCTAATTGTCCAGTTTGAGTGATGTGAATTTAAAGGTGTTGTTCTGGAGTGACACCTGCAGTCTTCTTTTGCTGTAGTGCATCTGCTTCAAGGTTCAATAACTGATGCTCTGCATACCTTGGTTGCAACTAGTGATTATTTGAGCTTTTATTCCAATTCTGTCACCTAGAACCAGTCTACCCATTCTCTTTTGACGTCAACATGGTGCTCTCATCCACAAAACTGAATATTATCTCTTTGTTGGACTATTCTCTGTAAATCCTGAAGATGCTTGTGTGGTGAAAATCCCAGTAGACCCAGACCCATCTGGTAGCAACAACCTTCACTTAAAGGTGCATTATGTAAGAATGAAGTAAGATGGCCGTCCTGTAGTCAAATTTGGTTTCTGCAGTTCATTTTCAAAACACATCCTCTTCTGAGAGTTTCATGGCTGTTGCCGGTTTCGGCTCAGTGACAGAAGATTCTAGATGACAAGTGAAGACGAGTCATACACACTAAGTTGATAAGTAGATAAATACATTTCACTGTAATATTGAGTTGTTGGTAATTGAAAAAGTAGCTTGAAATTTTTATAGAGCTGACTATTTGCTTGTAATTTACTGGCAGCATTGTTAATCAGTGTTAGCCTCTAGCTTTCTTTACCTGAGTAAAACAAAAAGATGTCGTGACTTCTTATTGGTAAAAGAAATAACTTCTGGGTCGCTCCTGTTTACTAGCTTAGATTTTTACAAAACACTGCTGCGTTTTCCCAGCCGGTGTTGAATTACAAATGCCGGCGCTGCAGCATTAGCTGGCGCAGACTCAGCAACCCCACAGGCTCACAGATTGTAAACAAAGACTGTGTCCCTCTTCAGTCTTTTTGAAAGGAGGCTGCTGAGAAGGAAATCTGTTTCAGTGTAACCTTCCTTCCAACCAGTGGCGGCTTGTCCATAGGGGGCGCTAGGGCACCGCCCCACCAGTCTCACAGGAAGAGGAAGAAGAAGAGAGGAATCACAAAATGTATTTAAAAAAACATAAAATTTAAACTAAACGATCTATACACCTTATGGACTGTAAGTGCTGTGTGTAATCTGCATTTAATTGTAGTTTAATAAAGTTAATACTTTTAACACGGCCGAAACGTTGACGTACTTCCTGTCACGTGTCCTCTCGCGGGCGCAGCAATCTTTACCATTGACTTAGGCCCAATGCCAATACCCGCACTTGCACCCTTGCACCCTTCAATTGCGCGTTCCCGGCCAGGGGTGCGAGTGCGTAGGGTGTCCCAATTCTCAAGTGCGGAAGTTGACCACGCCCCTTTTGCACCCTTAATCCGCACTTCACCCAAGCCTGCAGCGATGCGGACTATGGCCCTATTTCAATACTCGCACTACGCCCTACACCCCTCTGTGAAGTGCGCTTAGAGGAAGTGCGCAGTAAGGCTTCGAGTGCGTAGTACACAAGTGTGCAAATAATTGCCGAATTGGGACACTGAGCATTACGTCATCGATCGTAACGCATGCTGGGATGCCGGTCGCTGTTTGTGCTTTTTAAAAAATCTTTATTAACAGCTTTCAAACAAACAAACACTTATTTGATTAAATTTATATTAATTGCTGTCCACATTTATAAACATTCAGAGCATGTATAAATATCATTAACCGTCTTAAAATGAACTTCTATCACCTGAAAATACATGTTTTCAGAAAAGGCACTTGACCCATTGCTCCACCTCCTTCTCAAAATTCCCACGTAGCAATGGATTGTGGGTAATACCCTTCACCCAAGTCCGCATCGCTGCAGGCTTGGGTGAAGTGCGGATTAAGGGTGCAAAAGGGGCGTGGTCAACTTCCGCACTTGAGAATTGGGACACCCTATGCACTCGCACCCCTGGCCGGGAACGCGCAATTGACGGGCGCAAGGGTGCAAGTGCGAGTATTGGGATTGGGCCTTGGGTGAAGGGTATTACCCACAATCCATTGCTACGTGTTCTACTCCTTTAACTATAAAATTTTAACATGTTTTACCTTTAAATTCTCCTTCTTCTCCATCCTGATGCTCAGTTTGAACTTCAACAAGTCTTCTTCACCACATCTAGATGCATAAATGCCTTAAGTTACTTATCTTATTGCTAATGATTAGTTATTAATGTTCACAAGCAATTAACTAATTATCCAATAAAGTGGTTAGAGAGTGTCATCACGTTTTAATTCAACTCAAGACAAATTTTTAAATATCAAATACTGACCAGCACCATTCTATATGAAAGACATTTTTGGATAGTTACAGTTTAGTGAAAAGAAAAGTGATGTATCTCTCCTAACAACACATTTCACAAGCTGCATGCACACAATCGGAGACACTTTTGGAAACTTTCCCCTTTCCTCTGCCTGCCCTAACAGCAGGGCTCTCGGAAGTTCTCTGCCCCAGTTCTCCATGTCCTTGAGAGTTGTGCCTTCGGGCCGGGGCTGGTGGGGTCCCGCAGTGCACAATGTGTGCTTCTCACTCAGGCTCCCGCTGTACTCCGCCACCCCTGCATGGCTCTGGAGAGTTGCCAAGCTCCGAGGGGCTGACGGAGGGAGGGAGGGGGGTCCGGTTTTTGCACAGAACACCTCCAAACATCTCACATCCTGTCTCTCATGGCAGACGAATAAATCACTTTCTTGGAATCCAAAGAGATGGTGGGGAAGATGTTGTTATGGATAACCAGACTAATTGCAGCAAACAGAGTGAAGTGACGTGTAAAAGGCAGAGGGTCTTGTTTTTCCACATGCTACTTTTGCAGAGGTTAAGCCATCATTTGGAAGCGTTTAATTCCAACACGTCACCAGTTAATTCCCGTGTGTAAAGAACACCAGATAGTATCTTCTATGAATCACGTTTTGAGGGGATGCTAACTTGTAGAAGTTGGTCATCGTTTGTAGCTTCCCATATTTGACAGATCTCCTTATGTTTTAGTCAGAGCGTGTGTGCTCTCTTTCCCTTTTTAGTAATTAATATGGATATTGGCCAAGAGCAAAGATAAAGATCTATTTTCTAATATTTTGTCCTTGGATTGTGCGCTCTGGGAATTCACTCCCCTTCTTCGCTTTCGTCTCCCCGGCTAAGGCGAGGGGAATTGGTGGGATGAGAGGCTATTCCCTAAATAGCCCATGGCAAGAGGTATCCTGATTAGCATGCTGCCTGCTCTCTGGCAGCAATCCTCCAGGCCACCAGCACTATCACTTATGTGCTGTTTGTATTTGTAGTTGATAGTGTGTGCTGTTATAATTGGAATGAGCTCAGGAACCTCGTTTGCTTTTGATCCGCTGCCAGCCACTCAGAGTGCTAGTGGGCCACAGCTCTCACCTCCACTCTCCCAGTGGATTATGGGAAACTGCTACGCTTATGTTCTAAAAAGCGCCTGACAGCATCTCACTCAAGGTCGAACAATGCAACGGTAGATGTGGGGAGTAGAAGAGAAAATTTTGGAGAAAAAAAGTTGAGCTGATTCTTCTTTTTTGTTTGTTTTTGATGTAACTGGGTATTGAGTTGGCAACAATCACAAAGGTGCTGGGACTCGTGAGAATGAAAAGGTAAAAGGTTGGTTTAATTGTGCGGGATGATGTCAGCATTTATGGATTTTCCCATTCAGACGTTTCCACTGATCAGATTTGGGTAAAACGAGCCTAATTATGACCACTGGTGCTAGCATTCCTCCGTTTTAGAGCTCGTTTATTTGGCTCCAGCTTGGATTAAACAAACAAATTCATGCTGATTTGTTCAAAAATGCAGATGAGAATCAATAAAACATATGTTTCAGGTTTTGCACAAATGTGCCTTCTCACTGAGGTTTCTTAGGGCTAGAAGTTCACATTCATTTCATTGTTTGAATATGCATCGTAAAAATAAAAATTGGACAACAAAAACAAAACAAAAGTGAAAGATATTTTCTTGTTCGTGTGTCTTACTGTGTCCAAACTTTTGCGTACAGTAATGTCAATATGAGCTTTTTAGCTAAGATCACAACATCTTAGCTGTGTATCTGCATGGATTTGAGTTTTAGCACCCCCTAGTGTCCATTAGTGAAAGCAAATGAGAAACTCATCTTGCTGTGCGTTCGTCTATTTAACACCTTAATCTAACTGCTGAAATGTCTCCTCAGCCTTCATTAGTGTCTACAGGAGCGGTTCATCACTAAATCAAACAAATCAGCTGTGTTCATGATCTAAAACATGCAGGAAGCAGACTGCAGTGCCAGGCATGTCAGCTCCAGCCTCCAACAGAGATCCGACCGGCACTCTGAAGTTGCAAGTGTGGTTCTGGCCGGGCGGTGGGGGTCTGAGTGACATTTCATTAACCCTGTAAAGGGTCGTTTTAGCACAAACTGGCTCAGGAAAATGATTTAAAATGATGAAAATTTTGCAAAGAGAAACTGACTTCATAGTTGACTTAAAAATGACATGATTCTATATAAAACAATCATTTAAAAAGAAACCAATCATTAGCATTTATTTTTCTCCAAGCTAGTTCATTGTTGTTCTTTCTTTGGTCCGGTAAAATGACTATTTAAGAAGCATTTCTGGAGATTATTCTATATGGTTCTAGTCATATAATGTTATTGAGGGTTGATATGAAAATACTTTTAAAAGTGTTTTTACTATTTTAACTTTCTAGTTAAAGACAATTTATTTTTCTTGGTTTTCTGTTATGTGTGACTTTTTAAAATTTTATTTGAATTTGGTTTTTTTCCCTTTTTTTCCCTTTTTAATTTTTATCTTTTCAATTTTTATCTTTTTCATTTTAACTTTTCAATTTTTATCTTTTTAATTTTATTATTATTATTTTAAATAAATTATTATTTATTCATTTATTTGTTTTTGTTTATTTTATAGTTTTTTATTTTATTTTTAATAAAAAATTGTTTTGTGCTTCAAATTAGTATTTAAAGTGTGCACAACTAACCAAAAACCGTCTTGTTTAGACTTAACTCGAGATTTGCATTTCACCATCTGACTAAACTCTTGGCGAGACTTATTTGTGACTCGATGCCACCTCAGTGGCTTATTCAACCTAATATTACTACCTTACTAAAAAAAGAATCAAATCTGAGGTGAATCAGCATTGTCATGTTTGAGATTTCATCACAACCAGGGCAATATAACTGATCAGCTTTTCTGATCTGAGGAGCCAACTGTGTCATCTTCCCAGACCTTCCTCCATGACATGAATCATCTTCATCCACCTTTAACCTCCAGCAAACGGAGATCAGAACCTCCATTATTTGACTTTCTCATGACAGAAGAAGAGCCTCTAATGAGGATTTTATTTTTTAATTCAATTCAGTTTATTTCTATAGCGCCAAATCGCGACAAGAGTCGTCTCAAGGCACTTCACAAAGTAAACATTCCAATACAGTTCAGTTCATTAAGCCAATCAGTAAAAAAGTTTCCTATATAAGGGACCCAGCAGATTGCATCAAGACACTGACTAGTGTCAGGCACACGTACACCCCACACCCACACCCACACACACACACACGCGCGCGCGCACACACACACACACACACACACACACACACACACACACACACACACACACACACACACACACACACACACACACCATATAGATCAAGTAGTGTTTCTATGGCTACACTGTGATTTCTTAGTAGAAGTTCTATTTAGTAAGAGAAACTTTATTGTCTTTATCTGAGTGAATCTATAATTAATTCAATAGGTGAACTAATAGTAGCACATTCTATGTTAAAGAAAGTGAGATGTAATAT
>SSNS01000563.1:51165-61165 GCA_006937985.1 Aphyosemion australe
CCCCCCCCCCCCCCCCACTAAATAAACAGTGTGCTTCCTGATGCCTAACGGTGTGCACAGCCCATGCACAGCTGATGTCAATCCACCCAGGACTACCAGTGGCCCCACTTTGCTCACTTACTTACTCTTTGGCTCACTCCATCCTTCCTTCATGCTCAAATTGACACTTGGTGCAGAGGCAGGCAGACAGGGGGTCTCTTCGCCCCGCGCCTCCAGAGATGTGGCCCAGCTGTCAGCCGTCTAATCCAGTCCCACCTCCCCCTGAGCCAGGCAGGAGCACCAGACTGCTCCCCACTCTTCCTCATGCCCAGAGGTGCAGCAAACAACTCGGTCTTCCCCGGCGATGCACACGGCAGACCGGGAGGTTAGCACTTCGCTTGGTCAAATCGGTCTGAACTGGTCTTGGTAAACCAGACACAACTCTGTGACGGCGCTCTAAAGAACTTGAGATTAAAGGAATTATTGAAGCTTTTACACCTGAATTCTGGATTATATGTGATGCTGTCACCTTGTATTATGAAATAAATAAATAAAAATCTGAAGGCAGGGTTGAGCATTTTTGGATTAAGTTACATAATGTTAGCAAAAACAACATAATATGCTAATGAACAGATTTAAAACACAAAATATCAACAATATTAAAAATCAAATTTTGTTTTTGTCAGAGTTCTGAGTGTGTGTGTGTGTGTTTCTGGAGAATGTGTGTACCTTTCGTGCGGCTCCCCATGGCATTCCCAATATCAGTATTCCTGTAGATGTGTTTGATGTGTTTGAAGCCACGTAGCATACCTTGGAACATGACAGTAAACATGGCAGAGGCTCTCCCTCAGTGGAGCAGTGATGCACGTCACCCCCTTCAGAAGTCTGTGACGGGTGTACAAACCAAACCCACCGGGCCACGTTGCCTCCTGGGATTCTCCCTCACTTTGCTGCGCTGACTGGCTGCATGTTGCTCAATGCTTCGCTGTTCAGAATAATTCCACCACCCCCCTAACACACACACACACACATGCATCATTTTCCAGCTTGAACAACAAAAGCGCAAAACTTAGAAATGGGTGACAATCAAATAATCGCAAACGTGGAATTGTGACAAGTTATCTCACCCGTTTAACTGGATATTTGACCCAGCAACAGTAGATGTCATGATATATTGTGGTCTAATGTTTTGTCTGTGTTTCATCCCTGGAAAATCACTAGTGTATGTTTCCTGCATGCATCCCTGGGGAAATTAAGAGGCGCACAATGTATCTCGGGAGGATTCCCTCAAGAACGAGAATAAAGCAGGCAGCATGAAAGAGTAGTGTTGGTGTGAGGGAGTTATTGGTCTGGCAAAGGAATTGCCAACACATCAAAATAGCATGGGTGTTGAACAAGACAGAAACTTGCACCATTTACACCTGCCAGAGAGGGAAACAGAGAGAGAGCGCCTTTCTGACAAGGAGAATTTCCATAGTCACACACACACACACACACACACACACACACCTGATGTGGAGTGCAGGAGTTGAAGCTTCATGTCAGATTGAACTTCCACAAAGTGGCAGGTACAACATGTTCACATGACAGAGGTGCTTTAAATGTTATTTTGGAGGTTGATGGGAGAAGTCATTTGTATACAGTAGCACATTTATAATGTCACGTTGGCAATGCTTCGATGTTCGGCGACAAAAAAGAAGCTGAGAGCGGGTGAGCGTGACAAAAGACAACCATGCAACGCGACAGGGGTGTGTTTGTCACTAAATACCAGCTGAAGACAGAGTTTTGAGTTGTAGTTAGTAGTAAAACTTTTAAAGGTCTAAACAGTGGCGGCTCGTCCATAGGGAGCGCTAGGGCGCCGCCCCACCAGTCTCACAGGAAGAGGAAGAAGAAGAGAGGAATCACAAAATGTATTTAAAAAAACATAAAATTTAAACTAAAAGATCTATACACCTTATGGGCTGTAAGTGCTGTGTGTAATCTGCATTTAATTGTAGTTTAATAAAGTTAATACTTTTAACACGGCCGAAACGTCGACGTACTTCCTGTCACGTGTCCTCTCGCGGTCGCAGCAATCTTTACCATTGACTTAATACGGGCTAACTGGCGCATGCGCGCTGGATCCCCAACGACAAGGAATAGGAGAGCTGTTGGGCGCATATGGTTGCGATCGCAAGCAAACGGGGGGAGTCTGCTCAGATCAGGAGGAGGATGCTGATTGGTCAGCTCACCCAGCCCAGACAGAACCGGAAATTTCTCCACAGGCTAGTTCACCTTCCTTTGTTGTTGTGGAGCTGCTGCTAACGTTGACTATGGAGAAAACTAGTAGTTTCATCTTTTTATCAGTGGATTCTACGAACCAAGTGGATTTTTTACTATAAGATGGATTATTTTGACCAACAAGGTAAGACAGAATTTAGCTTTTGACTTCATGAAAATAGCTTTGTTTTGCTTTTCATTTGCAGTCATTGGGTGGTGTTGAGGTAGAAAATGAGGATTCTATCGTTTAAAAGAGCCTCTTCCTGTTTAGTGTGTGTGAGGTTTGCATATATTGGTCAATATGAAGCATGTTTTTGGAACAACTTTGTTGCTAACTTAGCAACAAAGTCTGTCGATTTCAAGTTGTGTGAAGCATAAGAATGGTAATTTGGCGTTCCCTAGTGGTGATATGTGGTTAGCGCATCTGAAAAACTGACCTGCAAATAAAGAAAATAACGATCGTTTATATAGCGCCTCTCAAGATAAAAACCATTCACAAGAACTAACATAAAAAAATAAAAATAAAAAAATGCCCCCCCCAAAAAAATTCACCAGCCGCCACTGGGTCTAAATTATAGAAAATCACAAAAAAGTAACAAAAAAAATCCTAAAATTCAAATTCTGGTCCACATCTTGACTGATGGCCATCCTTTCTTCATAGTCTGTGTTTGGAGTTTTGCAGTATTTGTGTGTTTTTGTTTGTCCACCCACCTCTTGAGGATGAACCACATGTGGGAATAATGTCTGGGGAGTTTCTGGGACATGGATCCAAAATTTCAATGCTTTGTTAGTTGTGATTTTAGTNATATATCGAGCCATGGTGCGTACCTGCAGGTTCCCGGGTTGTAACAATAAGGATGTTACAGGATCACCTTTTCGGTTTGACACTTTTCCTGCTAAGGACGTTTCTCTAAGGCATCAGTGGCTTTTAGCAATCGGCTACTCCAAGGATACTCGGCTGGAATGAGTCAAAACCTTTCGTTTGTGCAGTGCACACTTCAAAGAGGATGATTACATCAGGAAAAAGTTCGGGAAAAGTGAAAGACTGTTTTTGAAGAGTTCGGCCCTACCAGAAATCTGGGTAAGTTTTGTTTTTAAAAAATGATTTATTCCGCTATGTCTGCTGTATTCATGCAATCATCTTCGCATTTTAGCGCATTATTTATGCAATCATCTTTACACCGATGGTTGTTCATAGACTGCAGTAGCTTTGTCAACAATCTGTGTTGATGTGTGTGTTTTGTGTAGCAAATGCAATTCTTCATCCGTGTACTCTGGCTCATAAAGATATCCTAGTAGTAAAATAAGTTTCTTCTTCATCTGGTATAGTGTTAAAATGAAATTCGTCATCAGATGAGACGGAGTCTGACATGTTTTCGGCATTCGGCAGTGAAACAGCTGACATACAAAGCGCTGTTTAATATCCGCGGGGACCGGCGCAGGGATACGAATGACAAAACTAGTCCCGTTGTAATGTGACGTTGTAAATTTTTTCTCTTTGTTTGTGAGATGTAAATTAGCCATGCTTTCAGAGGCTAATCCTTTTGTGAGGCTAAACGGCGCAGATAAAGCGCCCCCGAAACTAGCCAGAACTACCTTTCTGAATCACTTCTCCCCTGAAAATCTCTGGGCAGGGGTGTGTGTGTGAAATGGGTCAAAGTTTACAGAGCACTGGGTGGGTGAAGGAACACATAAAACTTAATGTCTAAAAAAGCGAACTTTTCCTTTAAAACCAATTAGAATTTAATTTATCACTTCATTAACTTTCTGGAGTTTATGCAATTTACCGTTAAAAAGCTGGGGAACGAAAACATTGTGACAATCTCAAAACCTTGGATATGCTTGTATGATATATTCAGTTTAATCCCCTTTATTATCGCTAACTGTCTGATTTGGCTTCATAATTATTAATACAATTATTGAATGCTTATTTACAAATTTCTCATCCTTTTTGGCCTCATGGATAAATTTTGAGGTTAAGTTTCTTTGCAATATGCATGCTTCCTGTTGGACAAGTTTTCTGTAAATATGACAAATAATTTCATTGCTATGCAGATGATGCACTGATCTATATGAATGTGAGTCTGGAGGACCCAGCATCTATATATTGATACTTAGCTGAAGTGCTTAATGGCTTTAAAGTGTCATCAGTTTAATCATTTCAAGTCTGAAACAGTTACTTTACCACTTTTGTCAAATCAGCATTTGACTATTTTTGTTTATTTTTCAGGCTCATATTAGAAATTAAAGCAGCATTCTGCAACTTTTCAGTTATATGGTCTCTGTTGCCCTCTAGAGGCTTGCTGCGAAACGTCACTGTCGTAACATTAAATCTCTCTCTCGGGCATAAGAGGCATGTTTACATTCCTAATGTCAGGCAAAACAACAAAAACAAACTTTTCCACCTCCACACATTGAATAAATAGTTTTATCAGGACTGTATAACAACTTTATGCCCAACCAAACACAATAACCCCGGTGAAATCATTTATTACTTACCTAGCCATTAGCAGCATGGCTAGGTCAGAGTCCGTAGTTCATGCCTTTCTTTCTAAAAGAGCTCTCCAGCGAGGAAAAGACGGCCCAATAATAACTCTGGTCTTTCCTCTTGCTCTATCACGTTCTCCTTTTCTTTTCCTAGATTCCGCTGATACGGGATTTCTAGCTTTCTTTGGTGAATCTGCTGCTGCTACAGCGAGTCTACGTTATACCCCACAGCGCCCTCATTTACCCATTGTAATCACGAGGTAGCAGCACGAGTTAACGGATCCTAGCAGACAATTACCGGAACACGTCCCTTCAAAATAAGACAGTTCCCGGATCCTGTTCTGGCAATATTAGTCTCTTTGTGCCCTTTGTGGCCAGAATATCACACTTGCAACTTCAGAGTGGCAGTCTGCCACCTGTTGGACTTAGAAAAAGGAGCTGACATACCTGGTGCTGCAGTCTGCTTCCAGCATGTTTCCTGCATGTTTTAGATCATGAACACAGCTGATTTGTTTGCTCCTGTAGACACTAATGAAGGCTGAGGAGACATTTCAGCAGTTAGATTAAGGTGTTTAAAAGACGAACGCACAACGAGGAGATAAGTTTCACTTTTGGTTTCTCTAACGAACACTAGGGGGTGCTAAAAACAAACCAAAACTGTCCAGTATTCCTAATGGTTATAATTCAACATGTGGATGCCATCTTTTGGTAAAGTGTGTTTTCAGCACAAACTAAAAGGCTCATATTTCATTTCTCGTGAAAATAAAAATAAAACCTTAATCATCTATAAATCATACAAAAAACCCTACTTTTGAGTAGGATCTAGTAACTTTTTGTAATCTGATTACTGCTTTGTGCTCTGTTTTGTATTGTCACTTTTTCATTGTAGCAGTATGGACTGGACAGAATAAGAACTGACCTTATATATTTATTTGACAGCATAACTTTTATTCATTGTAAACGAAAGCAAAAGCAACAAAGGCAGCAAGGCAGAGCGATGAGGCGGAGGTGTTGGGTGAAGGCTGCTCACTGAAGGCCGGATGACAGTACAGAACAGATGAGATGGGGCAGCTGAGGAGTATTTTGTAGATGAGATGTTGCAGGAGGGAGCGGGGTTGCTGGTGAAGTGGAGTAGTGAACAGGGAGGGGGGTAAATCTAGGCCAGTGTCCAGACTCAGAGCACCAAAGGCCTCGTGTCCCTGGATGCTCCGTGTCAGCCCTCTGACAGGAGAGATGGGACTATAACACAGAGTTTTCCACCACCAGACGCTCCCCATCTCCTCTGAAGAATACCCCCTCTCCTTCCTCCTTCCTCCTCCTCCTCCTTGACACACTCACCAGTCAGAGTTTGAGGAGAGAAATGCACTCGTTACAATAAGGAGGGCACATGGCATGGGACCTGAGGCTTTGAGTGCCGCCTCCTCCACACTCTCAGTAGAATTGGGATCTTTCCTGCAAGTACTGAGCGTTTCTCAAGTTGATGTGCAGTAAACAGAATTTTTGAGGCAAGCTGCTGCCGAGGTGCACGGCCGGAGAACACGCTTCGCTTCTCGCTGGCCAACTAAAGACGAGTCCCTTGTAAAATAATCCGAATCCTCCCGTCTTTGTTTCCGTCCGTTCTGCCGGCTCCCGCCTCCCAGATAAAGCCGACTTATTGTGAGGCTTAATCAGGTGGTCCGTTACCTAGGCAATTAAAGCCTTGTTAGAGATATAAAACCTTGAAACTCAAATGGAGAATCCCCGGTGAGTGGAATCACAGAGCAAATCCTTAAACCAAACAACCTTCCAGTGGGAGCGGGTCTTCTCCGAGGATAGATGTTTAATTATGTCTACTTGTTTGGGGGTGAAGGAAGGAAAAAAGTCCCTCTTGTTTGACTTTAAAGCTCGTGAGTATTTAATGGAATTAATTTTATGATGTTTTTCACTTCCTCGATTGACCAAATATGGAATATATCAGACACCATGTTCACTTTTTAGTCATTGAGAACCGAAATCTAAAGATCTCTTAAGATAAAATCAAATAAAGGTTCTTTTAGAAATAAATAGTTTGAGTGTTCCTAATCTTATTTAATGAATTAATCTTTAAGATATTGTTGCTAAATGTGATCCATTTATCATTTATTCCCAATTGATGCAAAACACCTCTTTTTCATTGTTAACTCTGTAAAACTAGGCCAACTATTTCCCCAGATGAATGTTCCTTTAAAAAAAAATAATGCTACATATTTGAGCAAAATGAAGCGATAATTTATCATTATTTAATGATCTCCCACGCACTTTACTCCACACATGGTGCAGTTAGAGACAACAGCTGTGCAGGACGCTGATGGGCTCGTGTCAGAGTTTTAGCGTCGCTCGACTCCGTCCGCCATGACTTCTTTTTTCTCCCTTCATCTTCTCCTATTTTCTGTTTCTTCTCACCCCTCTGACACGATCCTCTAAACGGGCCTGGCATAGATCCCACTGTCTAATGAAGGTGTGTGTGTGGGGGGGTGGTGTATAGGGAGGTGAGACCTTCTTTGGGACCCACTAATCAACTCAAAGCCAACCCAGGCCCAGATTCTGGACAGGTGAGTCAGAGCCTCCCCTCCCTACTTTCACTAAGGGTCAAATCTGCTCCATCCTTTACGCCCCAGTCACTCCTGCAGCCCGGAGTCCCTCGTCGCCTGCTTTGGTTGCTGGTGTCTTCATCAGGGCCTCTGTGGGAGGAAGCAGCTGCTCTGCCAGGGGAGCCTCCTGAAAGCACCCTCTGCCAACCGCGGGAGCGTTAACCTTTTCCTTTAATTAACAGTGTCCCAACTCCTGCCACCACGGTCCAGAGAGAGGCTTTTGCAACTGTAAAAGAAGAGGGAGAGTCATCGGGGGAGCGGAAGAGGTGTTGGATTGGTGGCAGCGGTGAAGGTGAGAGGAGTGAGAAAGTAGGAAGAGGAGGAGGGATGAATAATGCTTGCATGGCCTGGGAGTCAGGGTTCTTCTAATCCTTCAGAGCCCACCTCATCCACATGCCTTCACACAACCACAACACACCAGTCATCCTACTCAGCCGCCTACTTTCCAGGGACAATCCTGAAATAAATTGGGCATTCTGATGGGAAGATAGGTGTTTTAATTTGCAGGGCAGCTCAATGGGCTTACAACAACCTCTCGTCTGAGCTCCAGTTATTGGTGTTTTGCAAATGTGTGCAACTGTAGACAACTTAAGGTTTTTCTGCAAGTTTGCCTTTTTCTTTTATACGTTTAATTCTGGGTACGTGGATGGTTTTGTTTAATAATAGACTGATAATAGGGTCTTTATGCTTCACTAATGTGCTAAATTCACTGTGAGATCCACTGAAGCTGATAACCAGACGTTTTGTGATGTGTGTAAAATACCCTGTGTGATAAGGGTCTGCATAGCTGCAGCATACTTAACTACCAGCAAGTATGGAGGTGAGTGGCTGTGATCCCATCTTAAAGGGAAGATCTCCTAATGAGAGCGTGGTAATGAGCAAGAAAAAAATCACTTAAAAAGGAGAAAGGTTTGCTATCTGGTGCTTTCATCTCATGTGGCAGGTGGGGAAATGCTCCATCTTCCTCCAGGAGATTTTTTTTTATTTTTTATGTTAATCTTGGCTCAAGGTAACATCTCCCCAGGGGGATCCTTCTTTCCTGGCGCGCTCATAGTGGTCACCCTTTAGGCTGTAGAGGTCAGAGCTTTTTGAGGAGGACATGAAACGAGTAGAAATAGTTTTGATCACAGCGTGACGCCGTCCCATTGTGGTTCAATTGTGTTCCCTGTGCCAACGAGCCATTGTGTCATCGATAAACAAGCTGGTCTGGTGGAAAGAATCCACAAACGGAGCATTTTCTGGCCTAAATGTGCAGAAAATTTAACACACAAGCTATGTTAGTGGCACATGCTAGCATTTTTACTCATCATGTGAGGTATATGTGAGAACCGGGCATCTTTGTGACCTCAGTTTTATGATGGAGTGAGGAAAGGTGGGGGAACTGCCAAGACCTTCTCCTCGTGAAGACCCAGAGCAAGGGCACTATCTCCCCAACCCCATAGATCAGCCAGGCCTGAATGTCAAACCGCACAGCAGCCGCCGCGGTGCCAGGAGTCCCCCTCTCACCGCCTCTCTGGCCCGTGATCTGCTGTCTGGTGACACCGCTGTGCTAATGACCTGGTTTGGGATTTGCTCCGTGGGGCTGCTTGGCTTGGGAAGATGGAAGTTGCGGACATCCAGCTGGAAGGTCACGATGGACGATGACCACTCGCTTCCTTCTATTTTTTGCGACATCCTTCGGGTTAAACTTTAAATATGCGCTCACCAATACTTCCCTGTTTGTTCGTTTATGTATATAAATAAATATATAGAGGAAAAGTGTTTGTTTGGACTGCATACATATGATAATTTCTTGATCCAAAGTCTAATTGCTCAACAATTTGGATAACAGCAAAGTTGGAAAGCAGAACTCGCGCCTTGCTTGCCAACTCTGAAGCCTTGTGATTGTTAGCTCTCCATGTAATTTTTGTTCTTTTTTTTAATCAGTTTGCTGCTGGAGAACGTCTCGGTGCTCAGAGGGCAGTGTTTTCAGTCGCTCACGATCTTGACTTCATGTTTTTCCCTCAGCCTCAGGAGTTTGGCGTGTTGTAGCAGAGCGTAAAGCCTCCGGGGAGGGTTTCTTCGCGGTGTTCGGGGGGCATCGTCTCGACCTCGCTCATGCCTGGTGTGGGTGGCGTCCAACTGGGGAGGCTCACAATGGAGAGCAAGACTGAAGATTGTGATGCTTCTGGTGGTCTCTCTCAGGACCCAGCCTTCTTCCAGGGTCATGCATTCCAGCAATCTCTGTAATTATAAGCAAGGAAGGGAGAAAAAAAAAGTTGAGTCTTCTGCCTTTCTCAAAATGAACGTGCCCTGCTCCTCAAGGGAAACATTCACATGTCTGAGTTTCAGTAGTTGGATGGGTTTTAATGAGGCAAGTCAAATGTGTGTGTGTGTGTGTGTGTGTGTGTGTGTGTGTGGTCGGTGCACATGCATGTCTGTGCATCTGCCCTCTTCTAACGAGCGTAATTGACCGACTGTGCTTTTAAGCCACCGTTTTTTCACCATTTCTCCGAGTATTCCGCTAAATAGCCTACAGTGGTTGTTATTTCTACAGGAGACGCTTCGTTGGGATTAAAAACTTTCTGTGAATTTTAAACCTAATTTGCTACTTTCGTCCCTTTTTTGTGTCTTTTAAAGACAACGAGCGGTCAAAATGAACATAAGCGCAGGGCACAGGTCAAGAA
>SSNS01000563.1:66165-150526 GCA_006937985.1 Aphyosemion australe
GGAGGAAATAATGCTGTGACAGTTGGCAGTCTCTTTTTAGTTTTTTATTCCCCCCCCCCCCCTTGAGTGCCCACCACTAACACCACCACCACCACCAAACACACACCCACTTTCTCAGTATTGGCTGCTTGTGGGAGTCAGAGGTTATGTTTTTGGTCCCATCGAGGAAAAGGGCAACATTACAAGTCCCGTTTCAATTAAGTCTGAGAGACAGATCCGGCTACGTTATTGCTTGAGGGAATAAATGGCACAGGACGAGACCATACATCATTCGCTTATATGCAAACACTTCACCCCAGCCACTGACATTTACTCAATCCCGAAGCCTTCCGCGTTTTCTCGACTCTAGGCACATTGTAATTTTGTTTTGATGCGCGGTGGCTTTGGGTCAGCAGCTCACTGCCTCAGCCAGCGGTGAGCAGTGAGGAGAGGAGGATCTCACTCCCCAAATCCTGCACGACGACTGCCACGTTGCCTGTCCTCACTTTGCTTCCTGATTATTATGAGCCTGGGTTGACTTATGCTTTTTTTCTTACATGCAAAGCACAGATGACACTCCCAGCACCGACGTGTTCATTGGCTGAAAGGGAGAAGTTTCCAGCTCTGTCATTTGCATATATAAATATATTTTCCGCACCATTTACTACAAGTGCAGAAATTGTCCTGAAATCAGGGCTGTGTCATGTACACCTTAAATATTTGATGCTTTCGAGAAGCAGGAATTTGTCACCACATGAGTGAACTCAGGAGAACTGCTCGGCTGTTCTGCACATGGAAGGAAATCCTAGGTTTTTAAAACATTGCAATAAAAACTCTGCACGACTAATTATTCAGAACGCTACGGATACACGTGTTTGTTGCAGAAACGGGAAGCTAGGCGTTTTATTTTTCTCCTTTTTCTCAGAACTGGGAGGAAAGTTGTGATTGAAAAGAATAACATTCATCCTGTAACCTCGGTAATAAAGTGTAACAGCAGCTCTAAGAATAATTATTCTAGTCAGGAACATTAATTAACCAATTTGGCTTTTTAAATTCTGAATAAAGTCTGCATGCAATCTGCGAAAGTCGTAGTAATTAGAAAATGAAGCAGCAGAAACAGACAAATTTTACTTTATTTTCCTCGTCTGCTGAAAGACTTATTAGCAGTTGTGTCATCTTTAGCTTATAGGAAGCTGCATTCAATCCCAGTCTGTTCACAATTAATGATCTGTGGCATAACACCCATTAACGCTTTTCTAATGTGACACAAAAATATGGTTAAGAATTATCATTAAGGAAATTATGATGGAGCCATGGAAAAATCCCATTAGCACGGCTGTCAGTGCTCTTGACATGCGGCTGAGCGTGTTGGACCGGGTGTCGCGGGAGCTGGCCGATATCTGTCCTTATTCCGTGGCATGTGTCTCTCTTGTTGTCATGGATTGTCTGCCACATGGAGACAGACGTGCGATTCGGAGGCAGCTACTGACTTCCACCGCTGCCTGCAGCTGAAATCGCATGTGTGGAAAATGTCAGAAAGTGGAATTTGCAAAAATGTTGCTCGTCTTGTGCAATTTTTCTCCCCTCGCAATACGTGAATGATTACAAAACGACACGATCAACACGCTCCTACTACAAATTATTTATGACGCTAATCACCAGCTCAAATAATGCTCATTAAGAAAGTTATTCATGTGCAGTGTGTGTCCCCCTCTCCCTCCCTCCCTCCCTTCCCGGGCCTAATTGAGGAGGGTTGACCTCTTGACCCGAGCTAAATTGAGTTGTACTCCCCGTGGCGAGCGTCTCCTTCCCGGTCAGTCAGGGCGGATTACACAGCCATTGTGTTCGGCGCTGTATCGTCCACGCTGGCTGTAACCAAGCAGATGAGTCACGCATATTCAGGAACACACTCAGGGCTTTTCAGTGTCTGCTCCAACACACAAGTAGGTACACCAGAACAGGTGACGATGTCCATGTGAGAGTGTAAAATCATGGACAGTATCCCCACCTGTGTTTGCTTAAAGTTCAGGATTTTTATTTGGTGCATTTGAAAACAGACATTTTTATTTTAGGTATATTTATCTGCAGCTGTGTTTTTCTTTTCAATTTTAGATTTTCTTACCTGTCCGCTGACTTATTATGTAAATCGCCACACTTGGATTTGCTGCTTTAAACACGATCGAGAGATCGTTGTTGTGTGTTAAAGTTAAGGTCCTACTAGTTGTCACACACACTAGTTGTCACACACACTAGTTGTCACACACACTAGTTGTCACACACACTGGGTGTGTATGAAATTTGTTCTCTGCATTTGACCCATCCCCTGGGGGAGTGGTGAGCTGCAGACGCGGCCAGTGTTGCCAGACTGGAAATGTTAAAGTATCGTACCAGGATCTTAAAATTATCGTATTTTGAGAAAAATGACGTTACACTACTTAGTTGCATCCTGACAAGTCTGATGACTCACAGCTTCATTATTAGTGTATCAAACACGGTGCAAAATTGTAGTCTTTAAAGTAGTTTTAGCTTTAGGAACGCCTGTGGATGCAATCCGCAGCTGCAGATTCCACACAATGAAGGGCTAAAATTATCGTACATATGGGATTTATGATTGTACAGAAGGATAAATTATCCTACAAATATGATAATTATTATACGTCTGGCAACACTGGACGTGGCCGTGTTTAGGAAATATTTGGTGGTTTAACCCCCCCAATCCAACCCCTTAATGCTGAGTCAAGGTCTTTGGTATGACCCGACCGGGATTTGAACCCCAATCTCCCAGTCCTATAGGGCGGACACTCATACCACTAGGCCACTGAGCTGGTCAATGTATCAATCAGTGGCCTTGAATGTTACACCACTTGTTGTGGAATTACAATTATTTTTTTCCTGCGTTCTAAAAAATCCAAGGTGTTGCTCCGGAAGGGTCCCAGGTGCGTTCAGTAATGTATCAACAGCGTGATTACAGTTTGTCCTCGCCTGAATGATACACTGTACCTTGTCAAACATTAATTAACTGATAGCAGCGATGTGTTTACAGCCGTGTGAACTAAGTTTGATTCAGCTCAAGTCATTACGAGGTAATCACAGGCTTAAGGACACATTAATTAAAAATCCTCAGCTAGTTATATTTGTTTAGTTCTAGCTGTTAATCAAACGTCCAGCTAGTAAAAACACCAGCCCTTATCCTTTCTGACTGCTCCAAGACGGCAATTAATTACCAACCAGACAGGTATGAGCGAGAGAAAGGAGTGTGTGCCGTGATGGAGGTTGTTTACTTTAAATGGCGAAACTTTTAATAAGTTCACAGTGGTGACAAATTATTACAAACTGCTGCAATGTTTAAGTTCTTCTATGGCATTGTAAAATGGAATTTTCTGCCTGATCTCCCTCATCTCACCAGCAGTGACGGTAATCAAAACAAAAACTCCAGCTCGCACCACCAATCTCTGATGGAACCACAGGGGATTTATTAGGACCCCCCATCTTGAGCCCATTTCGATGATCCTAGATGCACGGCGCTCAACGGTGCTACAGAAACTCATTAAACTCACAGGGCGTCAGTCACAGAGGCCTCCTCTAACAGGACAAGTTTACTCTGCAGGCTGATACTCGGGCTCCAACTACGTCCGTTTCATCGCTTTTAATTGATGACGCTAATTAAAGCGGCTGTCCGGAGTATTTCTTTAATCTGATGGCACCATCTAGTGGCTGACAAGCATATCACACCAAGAGTCGTTCGATTCGCTTTTTTAAGATGCACGTTTTTTGTTTATGGATATGCTTCTGTAGTCGACAAACAGAGCTAAAACACGTTGTTTTACAATTATAATTCTCATGTCATGTTGTGTTTTTGTATATTTATATTTTAAACACTTTCTTGTCCGTGAAAAGTTCCTCAACTCTGCATCAGCCGAGGTACTTCCTTAACTCTATAGCACGTAAGGGTAGTCTAACGCTATTGGTTAGTTCTGACCGGCGCTCAGTTCATATTGCACGGAGCTCTACGGAGCCGGGGGCGTGCTTAGCAAAAATAAATAAATAAAAGACATATTGCTTACATTATATCACACTACATGATAAGACAATCACTTTTACGGACTTCTGAAAAATCATGCATAATTCCTGAAATTCCTGAAAACTCCGGACAGCTGCTTTAATTCTCTGACCTGTGACCAGTTGCTTAGCATATTTACTGTACGAAACACAGATATCATATATATCACTAGATGCCTTACCCGCACTGTTCGTCAACTGGACGAACGTCCCTACACGATGGCCATCTTACCTCGGAGAGCTGCCCCCTTTCGAAACATTGATGTCAATGGTGCATGTACTGTTTAAATAACTCCAACTTGCTCAATTTTCAACCGGTTTTCAAACGGTTTGATTTGTTATAAACGCCAGAGATGTGGCTGTGAAATATGACGGATTTGCCCCGTTAATTTAAAAATGTGCAAGTATGTGCTATCAATGTGTTATAAGGTTTGTAGTAATAGAAACTGCTTGTAAATCTGTTAATATTTCATCGAGTTAAGAGTGTTTTTGTTTAAGTTGTTCACTCACCTTCCATCTGCTACCATTGAGAACGGAACGTAAGCTGTCCGAGGTAAGATGGCCGCCGTGTAGGGACGCTGTCGACTCCCAGTTAAGGCATCTAGCAATATATATGATATCTATGGTACGAAATGTTTCGAAGGGCGGTACTTTCCACCGGATAAGTTTCTTTCTCGGATGTTGTTTTGAGAAACTTCACAGACGAGTTCCTGTAGAAGTTTCACGTCTGTCAACAAAACATTCGCTCATAACAAACCGCTCTACGTGCTCCTCTTCACTTTCAACCGAGGCTCGTCACCCCTGCTTGACACCGACTTACTCTCCCCCGAGGAAAAAGGCTTCTGCCTCCATAGGATCCCATCTTAATTATGCAAAGTACAGGATATTTTGTGCGATTTTAAAAGTGCGCCAATTTCTGCTTTGGCAGTCGCTGCCACGCTCCCCTACTGGGAGGTCCTGTCAGAGCCCCCCCACCTCCCCTTTCCTCTTTGCCCAGGAAAATGAAAGGCTAGAAAGAAAAGACATAATGGAGAATGCATTTCAACTGCAGGGGTGGAACGCCGAGGCGTATGAAGTCCTCAGTGAGACCCTCATTTTACATGGAACAGGTGGGAGACTCTTTTGTTCTCTTCCCGCTGTTAAAATCCATTTCATTTCTTGTACTTGACATGCCACAAGGAAGTCTCACCAGTTCTTAAAAAAAGGCTTCAATGTAAAAGCTTCTAGCTTTTACAAAACACAAGTCATGTTTTTCAAGGCTAGTTCTGTTGTCAAAAAGTCAAAAGTAGTTTGGTTGCCATGCACCTAATGAGCAGATCTGAGTGCCGATCAAGCCGTCACCGTGTTGTCACCCGCCCTGTTAGAGAGTAAAAGCACTTTGCAGCTGCTTTTAGTTGTTATGACACATAAAGGGGATATAGACTGTATATTTATGATGTGCTCTGCATGCAAATTCAAACTGCAATCTACAAATTTTCTTTTTCGTCTAATTTACGGAACCACCGTTCTTTACGAGCGGGCTGCTAATGCAGTCGTCAAGGTGTTTATTCTTTTACTTGGTCACTGTTGATGTTGGGAGGATGTTCCAGGGGAGACGTTCATAATTCATCACGTCATTACCCAGTCCAATATGTTATTTACGTGGGTGGCTGTTTGCCTTATTGCCAAAACTCATACATATGAAAGGCTTGTGTGGATTCCCAAACCCCAGGTCGAGCTGTCAGAAGCATCTGAAATCTCCTCGAGTTTCCATACAGAAAACCTTAGCAGTAAATAATAAAAAACAAGAATCTGTTTTTCTTTTTCTCATTTATTCACTGTTAACTGTTTCTTTCCTTCTCTTTCTCCCCCCCTTTCTCTTTTTTCTGGCAGTAGAAGACAATGTGACAGAGGACCAGCACAGTCCTGGGCAGACTGCCATTCCAAGCGGTAATGCTCCATTTCATATTTCATCATTTTCGGCTGGAAAGTGGATCCTGTGTGTGTGTGTGTGTGTGTGTGTTAAATCGTTGGTGGGACAAAGAATGATGAAAAATTATGTGTTTTCCAGTTTTTGACTTGTTTTTTTCCAAGTTGTAAATTGTTTGTCTCCATGAGAGAACGAGTGCAGCGTCTCTCTTCGTCGGGTCTGCACACGTGCAGGTGTGCCCATAGCCGTCCTTGTGTTCCTGTGTGTTCTTGCCTTTCTTTTTTTTTTCAAACTCTTTGTTTCCCAACTCTCTGTATGATGTAAAATAGAGCTACGCAGATGAATGTGTCCTGTCTCCACGCGTGCCATTCACAGTGGCCCTCCAGGAACAGAGCGGTAATTCAGGTCAGGCTAGCAGAAAGCCCCCTATGAATGAAGCCTGCTCCTGGTGCACCACACTGTATATTTTCATTTCATTTGTCTCTGGTAAAGGTTAAGTCTCAGGCGTGGTTATTTTAAACCCGATATGGATGGTTTTGCCCAGCAGGCTGGGGACCATGAGTACACCTAGGCTGCCACATTAGTCCGGCATTTACCCATAGCCTTCAGTGTTCTCCTGTGCAAAACACCGCAGCTGCATGCACTACTACAGCAGATGCTTGCACCAGCTCTGCAGACCTTTCATTTTATGTCAGGTACATTTGATCTTTTCAAATGTTGCTGCATTTAAACCATAATTTGGCCACTTTTTCATTATTCCAGGCAAAAAGCAGAGCAATACTTATTAGCAGTCATGTTAATGTGTATTGATGGATATTATTAGGTGCTTCTGAGAGAAGAAACGTCCTCTTTTGCCCCTCTAACCCTCAAGAACTGGACGTAAGAGACTAACTCGCCTCCGAGACCCCCTGTCATCCAAAGCCAAAGCAGAGCTAATGAGTGTGCCTGATTACAACGACCCCCTCAGACACACGAATATCCCTCCTTCTCCCCATCTTTTCCACCGCCTCCCATCTCCAGAGTGAGGGAGGAGGAGGGGGGGGGGTGGACAGCCACCACATGATCGATGTCTGCCTGTGGAGAAATCAGGAGGGCGCACAAATTAATTTCTCACTTTCCTCTTTTGACTTCATCTGACTGATTTATTTTTTAACCCCCTCGCAGGATGCGGCTCGACGAACGGTCAATGAGAAAAGAGCCTTTTGGAGTGGCGGACTTTAAAGACGCCATCCGGTTCCCCTCCTGCCAATTTGTCTGCTGAAACTTTTAGAGTGTTTCAGCGCGGCCAACAGCAACAGCAGCCGCTCAAACCTCGCGGCTAAGCCTTTCGCCCAAACATCGACGATTTTCACCTGATTTCTCGTCCATCCGCCACCTGGACGGACACGGTAGCGATTTGACTTCTGACAATCCAAGGAATTAATCAGACAAGGTATCCAGATCTGCCTCATAGGTGGACTCTTCTGTGATTCCAGAGCAAGTCCTGCTTCCCGTTACTCATTCATGTTTGATAAGTAACAGAAGAAATGCTAACAAAAGAGGCTCTCTAACACATAGACTGCACGGTATAGAGAGGCGGAAACAGCTTGATATCTGAGATTTAATGAGGCCGTATGCTTTTTTACCCAGAGAGTCTAGAACGGCTTAAGATCTGCAGCTCGGCTTTGTACAGCCTGTGTGTAATTATAACCACATGCCCAGTGCGTCTTCTTCTGTATACATATACTTCTTCTTTGCCATTACCATTGTCAGATTTTTTTTTCTTTCTATTTTTGTCGGAGCACTTTAGCTCTGTCAAAGCGGACTGGACTGAGGCAAACAGAAGTGCTATAGAGATCTGAAGTGTTGACTCGTAGTTGCAGCGAAGGAGAAGAAGAGCAGAGTGGCGTAGCGTTAGCGGCGTCTGAAACTCTGGCTCTGGTTAGGTCGAGGCTGCCCACAGATCAATGTGCTGCAGGACTCGCTACAGCAGGAAAGAGGAAGGGACTCTTTCACTCCACCACTTCAGAAAATCATACTCTCTATTATTCATTTCCTTTGATGTTTCCCTGCACTAATGGCATGGCAAGGCGCTCTGCTCAATATTATCTCTCCCAGTGAGGGAGCTGCTAAGACAGAGAGAAAGAGCATTTGGTGTGTTCAAATGTTGTTTCTCATTCAGACGCTTTGATTTCCACTCTCCTTTGTGTTGCTCACATCGTTTTTTTTCTTCCTCCGCGTTCAGATTTTAATGGTGGATGATGCCGTCTGTGTACCTGTGATTATATGTGCTGCTTCCTTCATGCAGCGCTCTCCGGGTTGCCTTCGTTGTTTGTTCTTACTACTCCCGTAATTGTTTGGCACCTCTACCACTTTTTTCCCCCTCCTTAACTCAGCATGCATCATAAATCTTTCATAAATTTACACCATCTCTTTTTGTTTGTTTGTTTGTTTGTTTGTTGTGATAAATAACGAGAGGCTTGAAACCCGAGCTTGTAAAGAGCTTTTTAGGGAATCGGCTTTTGACAAACACCTCTGCTTATTTGCTTTTGCGTTTCAGACGCATCAAATTATTAAAACATAATTAGTGTTTAATATGAATCTGGAGGACTTGGAGGGAGATTAACTGATAAACACGAACCATAGGAAACCCTCTCAAACACACACACACACACACACGCTTCTACCTCCACCCCTCCTTTCAAGTAAATTCCTGATGATCGCTAACAATCCAGCAAGTGTCAAGCTCACAGCCTTGACGTCGGATCATGATGTTCTTTAATGGCGGGGGGATGTGGCGGTTCAAAAAAGAGCCCCTAAATCCCAGAGAAGGATCCACTCAGAGGCACACGTGGCATTAGAATGTAGTGTGACCTATATATGTTGGGTGCTCAGCAAAAGTTTTAGATTTTTAAATAATGAGGTGCCGGCAAGCCTGTGAAGGTTATTCAATCTTAATGTCCTCCCATTTCTGACAGCCTCCCTCACTCTGATAAAGACGTGTGCGCACCTTTGATCAGGCCCGCCGACACGTGTCGGCAGAAGCCGCTCACTGGTTAAAATAAATTCTTAATTCGAACTTGGGGGTGGGCGGTTGCAGGGTGGGTTGCCAGGGAGGGGAGGGGGGCATCATAAGATCAGGATCTGTTGAAACAGATGGAGGGGAAATGGGGAGATCGGTGTGCTGGTAATGATGTTTTTGACACCAAGTGCTTTCATCAGCTTGATTAAATAACACACTGTTACACTCGAAAATTTAGAATATGGAGCAAAAGTCCGTTTATTTCACTAATTCAACATAAAAGGTGAAACTAATATAAGAGATGGATTCATCACATGCAAAGCCAGATGTTTTAAGCCTTTATTAGTTATAATTGTGATGATTATGGCTTACAGCTGATGAAAACCCCACATTCAATGTTCTAGACTCAAAGTGTCACACTCTAATCAACTGATGCGTCCAAAAGGGTTCCTGAGCCTTTCACACTAGAACGGCATTTAAAAGTCAATTCATTCACCTTGTAAGTTTTTAATTTCAGATAATAGACAAAAAAAACTTATCGATAAAAAAAAAATTCATATTGCTGGGGTGGGGAACCCTGGTCCTGGAGAGCCGCAGCACGTTTGAGAGGTTTCCCTGCTTCAACACAGTTGATTCACATGTTCAGCAGCTCATCAGGCTCTGCAGAAGAATGTTAATCATCTGCTGATTAAAATCAGGTGTGTTGAAGCAGGGAAACCTCTAAAACATGCAGGACCAGGGTTCCCTACCACTGCTCTCAATAATTATCAATAATTATTGAAAACTATGCACAACCCTGGCCATTTTATGTCATTACTTTATGATAAAATAAGTTGGTTGTGTTACCAGACTTGGTTTTTATCAATTCTCTGCAAATTTTGAAAATACCATTGTTTGGTATTTGTTGTCAGATTTGTAAAAATGAAAATATTTCCACACTGATGAACTACTGGAACCTTTTTTGGGACATTTTCCTCCACCTCTCCTTGCTGCAACATCTTGTTTAAGTCACATTTCTGTTTAGGTTGGAGATGGCAGGGCTTGGTGACGTAGCGTGCCTGGGTCTGTTTCTGATTGGTTCGGTGTAAGTAATGAAGCTACCAATTAGGCTAAAACTTTTCATTGATCTATTATTTTTCTATTGCACCATACGTTTATCGATCAATATTTATCATTATTGAATTATTGTCCAACCCTAATTTTAAATTTAATTAGTTAAATAATGTTTTTTTCAATCAAAAATTAGACCCAAATAGGCCGTTTCAGAACTGTCCATGTTATCAATCTAAGGCCATTTCTACGGTCATATTTTTACACCTCAATTCCATTTTTTTTTCTTCATATTTTAGTTAAAAAGGACAAAAATAACAAAAGTACGAGGAAGAGAAAGACTGATCAAATGCTGCAGATGCTCTTTGACTCTAGCCTTGGTCTATTTTTAACTTTGCTAGGGAAAGTAGTGAGAACTTCTCTAGCAGTCAAAATGACCGCCTCTGTCTGAAATAGGTAGAAATGATGATATTATATAATCTGTCTGTTGCACAATAAACATGAAATCCATTTTTAATGAAAATTTACACTGATTTAGGAAAAGTCAGGGATTAGCAAGGCTGTATGTTTTTATTTGATATAGTAATTAAATATGCAAATTGCAAAACAGTCAGAACGACTGCCACGGCAGTTCTAGTGTTAAATGGTTTCTCCGTTTAAGTTCAACTAATGAAATAAATGAACTTTTGCACAATATTCTAATTTTTCGAGGTTCACCTTTATCTACATGCAAGCAGGAACGCAGACGTCTCGTGTTCTGTTTGTTGAGGCCGACTCAAAAGATCAAGTCTCTTTCAGCTTAGGGCGAGTTAAGAGTTAGCTTGCAGCTTCGCCTCACATTATTTCCCTTCATTCCTGTGGGTTCATGCCCTTCCTCTCTCCCTGTGGTCAGTGTCTCCACCTGTCTCAGTGTGTGGGCCAGACGATAGGGGGATGAGAGTGGGGCTTCCCTGCTAGGGACCACAGATCCCCGGTGGGGCTAATGGAGCAGAAAGGAGAATATCAATTAAAAGGTTATAAATATTTAAAAGCAGAAATATTCAATAATATAAGGGTGGGGGGTCCAGGAGACTCCTCAAGTCTCAAGATGAAAGTTGTGGCATGATAAATGTCACCAGGCACCACAAGTGTGTGTATGATTGATGGATTTGGAGTCTGTCGGATATTACACGGCTGTAAAGATGCCAATAACCATTGAGATCTCCACATTTCACGGTTTGGGTGTTAAGGCACTTAGAGTTCGGTAAAGATGGGATATTCATCTATGGAAATCTGTTGGTTAGATCTTCATTATACCCCGTTGGCCCAATGCTCCACCCTCACATGAATAATTTATCCGTCGCAGCCTTTTCAAGTTGTGCTATGTGTCCTCTCTCTCTGGTTTCACTCTTTTTTTCACAGCGATTATCAAAATTAACTTTAAAAATTCCCAATATGTTGCTCATCTTCTCCCAGTATTCCACACGTGATTGTCAGCCATTCCGAGCATGCCGGTATTGATCGGCTGTCCAGCCTGTAGAGACGGGTAGAAGAGGATGTCCTGATCTGATGGATTACTGTATGAGGCCCAGAGGCACAGGAACCTCAGTATTGATGTGGCTCTTTAATCCCTGGGTTGAACGTGACCTTGCCCTGTAACCCCCCCACTCACACACACATCATCAGCTCTCAGTTTCCAAACCACCACCCGATCCTCACGCTGGAGTTTACACTCCCAGCTCCTCTTCTCAGCGGTGCACCGGAGGTCACTCTGCTCGGTCTAGCACACTGACCCGGCTTGGAGTCGCACCTGAAACGTGTCACTGAAAACAAGCGATAACAAACACACACTCACACGCTCTCTCATGCATTCTTTTGCATCTCTTATTTCCTTTTTTTGTTGCTTTAATCTCGATTCTAGCAGCTTTCACTTCATATGCAAGAAGCAACTTTATAATAAATAAACAATGAAGTTCAGCATCTGGATTTGTGTTTGTATGGTTTCCTTTTGACAGAATAAGTTGTAATATTAACATAATGCATGATTTATGAAGGTCTTTGGGAAATAAAATCAAACTCTGAACCTTCTCTACAGCAAAAAAAGTAAAAAAAAAATAAAGTGTTCACTTTTCAGTTCATCTGGTGAAGTCGGCATCTGCTTGTGTGGATGAATCATAAGCCTATATTGTGTGGCTTTTGGCCTCAGTCAGAAGTGTTTCCCCAGGAGCAACAAAAAGGCCTGCATCTGTGAGGATTGGGTTGGGATTTTCATTTTCTTGAAACACCTTCTGTTCTGTTCTGCATGGTCCCACCTGGGACCACGGCGCTGATATTTTTAGAGGGCATGTTCCGAGAGCCTCAGTCGCCAAGAGGGAAGGACAATGGAGGTTGTGATGTTACATCAATACTTGGCGCAAGTAGGGGGGGAAAAGGGAAAAAATCCTGGGTGGCCTTGATGAGTTCTGGAGCGCATTTCCTCAAGGAATTTCACAATATATGAGAAGCCCTGCAGGAGGAGGTCTTAAAATGGCTGCTGCACCCAATATATGTACACCCACACCTGCACACATCAGTGCCACACACTCTTTGCCCTCAGGTGCTGTTAACGGTTTGCTAGACGGAGGGGGGGGAGGAAAAAAAACAGGTTTTCGCCTAATGTTCCCCTCTAGAGTTTCCAGACAGGCTGAGGAACACTTGCATCAGTGGGTCTTAAAATGGCTGCTGGTGAAGTGAAAAGGTTCTCCTCCACAAAACACAACCTGGTTGACAAGATTGTTTGATTGTAAGTGCGGCCTGTTAATCAGCCTTATTGTTGCGAGTAGTCGAGGACAGAAGGAGGGCTGCGGGCCACGTTGCCCTTCAATAAGAAAGCTTTACTGAGCTGCATTCTTCTTTTCGTGCATTTGAATGAAAATATGTGCTGCGAGTGAGTCGTGCACGCATCTATTTGCTGCGTGGATGTTTTAGCAACATGAGAGGGAGCCGAGATTAGGCCGGTAATTTGAAAGATGGATACTAGTCCTGGCTCGGGGTAGTCGGTGGCTAACCCCTGGCATTGCTGCGGCACAAAGCCAACAAGAGACAAAACTGCAGATGGATTGAAGAATATTGATGTGCACGACCCGCGGCTGCCTGCGAGCAAGGCTGAATAATTTAGGCAAGCGTGTTGTGACGAAAGTCTAACGCATAACAATCTCAGTTTTGTGTTTTACTGAGCTGCACTCTGCACACTTCTGGCAAGGCTTGTCTCGTTTGATAGATGCTGATTGATGCAATTCAGCACTCGCTGGTGGAATTTCATCTTTCTTTGGTCCAGCCAAAACTGCAATCCCGGTTTTATTAACTACACATATTCCCATCAGTCTAGTTTCATATACTGAAGTTTTGCTTGGGTGAAGCAGGGCAAACACAACGTAAAACCATTTCTAATAACAAAGGTGTGTGTGTGTGTGTGTGTGTGTGTGTTAGATGTGTGAATGTGGGTGTTGTGCCATCTTTTCTTGCCTGTATTTTTGTGCACCTCACCTGCCCAACACCTCTGTTATGGCATGAGTGGCTGAGTTACAGAGGTCCAAATTGAACCTGCATTTTTATTACAGCTTTTATTATTGTTTTTATTAAATCCAGAGTCTAGAAATCCATTTTATTGTCACCCAGAGGAAGCTGTAGTACCTCACAGCGCGGGTCACCCCTCTGACTATGTGGTGCTGTCATTTCCTGTGGCTCCGCAGATCCAGAGTGCGCCCTCGAGAGGGTGGCGGAGGATGGTGAGGCCGGGCATCTGAGGAAGAGGCTGCTCTCTCCAGAGGAAGGAGAGGAGGGAGAGGAGGAGGACGAGGAGCCTGCGCTGCACAGCTGCGACAGCTGCCGGCAGGTGTTCGAGTCGCTGAGCGATCTCACCGAACACAAGATTAATCAATGCCAGCTGACAGGTAAACAACGTTCAGCCCACCGAGCCTCCCCTCCACTCTGCCACTCAGCTCTTCTCCCACTCCCACTCTCGCTCTGTGCCTTCAACAGAGAATATGCCACACTTTGTGTGTTAGTACACTACACCAAGGGGAGCACAACACCAGACTAGCAGTTATTTTGGTAGGAATCCAACAGCACAGGCCTCACACGTATTATTTATATGTCCTGTGTATTGGATGACATAACACACATCCTTATAGTGGAGGTATTTATAGTTCTGGCCTTTTTCAAAGCAACATTTTATGCTGAAATATTCCTTTATTTGTTACTAAACCAGACCAGGAGCTGGAAACTGGTTCCAGCTCCAGGAAAGTCCCTCAGCTGGTCCCAGTGCTAGCAGTAGTCACACCATCTGGGACTGGAGGAGAAGGATACCATTGGCAGACTGTGTCATTGACCTGTTGATGGATGAATAGGACTATAAATACCCTGACAAGGTGGCAGACTGAACTAATGATGTGAACTGAAGGTTTCCATGTGCTTCTCCTGGACTTTGTGTCCTCCTTTAAACGTCCTGATGGGCCCATATTGAGAAAACGCCATCTGACGCACATTTTTCCAGGCTTCTCTATGTTCCCAAACAAGAGGCTCTCGGTTGATGTTTGATGCAGCACAAAAGCTTAAGAAACCCCAAAAACGTCAACAAAAGCTTAATGATTTCAATTAAATCTAAAAGATGTTTGAGAGAACTAGTTCAGTCTCTTTTTGTTTACACGCACAGTTTGATTTCACAACCCGACCACTAATTACGGGTTAGACGTCCCCTTGAGTTTTACAGGGATTTTCCATCAGTTGGAGCCCAGTCCCGAGCCTGGTGTGTGTTGATGTCAACGCAGCAGAAATGCATGCACGTATGTGTGACTTTGCATGAAGTGCTTTTGCTCGTTTACATGTTTATGGGTTGGTGTGACCGAAAGGTGGGGGGAGAAGTGTGAAAAACCGTCCTGCAGCTTATTTCGTTAATAATAGTTGGCTTGAGGCTTGGTTCCTAACCCTTTTTCTGCGGGTGTCACCATGCGTGGACGGCCTGTAAACACTTAGAACATAACAATAATAAAAGAAAACTCTTTATTTCATTAAAGTGTGGTCATGAAGGACTTTTTGGCTATAATTAAGCCCATCTTTTACAAATGTCAATCTAATGGACAAATAACTCTTAATTGCTCAATGATGGAAAAAAAAAAAAACAGAGTTTGGATAAGAGCCCCTGTGGAAACTAAACAAAAGAATCTAATTGCCATTAGGGTATTGTGATTGTGCAGAAACACTCTATTAGCATTCAAACACAGTGGGAGAAAAGAAACTTCTAGATGGCATACTAAGTACTTCGAGTGTTCGCTGGTGTTTGTGTATTTTCTGGAATATCGGAGGAGATTTCCTATGTGGCATTCTGTAGACATCCATGACCAATTAATCAGCCTTACATCAAGTCTCTACTCACAGATGGATGCTTTATTAGAACCATTTTCTAATCAACCACCAGCACCTGCTAAACTCTCCGTGTGTTTTTTTCTTTTTTTACAATTGCAAATGTTTTATTTTTGGTAAACAAATCGCAAAGCCTGACTGGAACCAATCCACATATTGGAGATTTGTTTTGCTCGCTGAAAGAGATCAACTCCCTTTTCTGTCTCTCTCGGCTAATAGCACATAAGCCTATACAGTGTAACACCAGAACCAGACACTCATTACCTCACACGCGTTTTCTGGTTTTCATTAAGCTCGTCTTTTTTTGCTGGAATAAGAAAAGAAACACCAAAAGCATCAGGATCAGTGCGACAAAACAAACGAAACGAAGTAAACACATTGGAGCTACCACGCCCGGTAGACGGGAAGAAGAAGAAAGATGTTACATGCCACCTCGATCAATGCTGGCCATTGTCTCCCCCCGTCTAGCAGAGGTATAACACCTTTCCATGCACTTAAGCTGTGACCACTGCAGTGCGCTAAGGGAGCGCATGGGTATGGATTGCCTAGTGTCCCCGATGCGATCGGTGCTATTGATCGCCCTAATGCTGGACTGCGGAGGAAGGCAAGAGCTTGAGAAAAGGAGCAAGGGAGAAGGAGGGAGATGGGGAGAGGGAAACGGAGCGAAAGTGCTGCAGGAATGCGTCCCCGGGGAGCCTGTCTTGGGTTGGGGCAGGGCTTCAGGAATGCTCCCCTGGAGATTCCAGTGAAGGCTAGGGCAGGGCTGGAAGAATGCTCCTCTAGAGAGTTGAAAGTGGAGGCTGGCTGGGGCAGGGCTTGAAGAATGTTCCCCCAGAGCACCCCTTTAACTCTGGGGCAGAAGTGAAGGGGCTTTGTGGGGGGAGAGCTCTCCTCCAGCTCCACCCCCCTCCGGCTCCAGGATGGCTGCAGATCAGGTTTCCGTGTGGGGATCAGCATCCTGCCGACAGGGCTTTAGGCTGCCCTGGGGAGGAGACAGGAGGCTGGAGGCATAGCTATTCCACGGGCCTTTCCAAAAAAACATTTCACAAATGCTTTGTCTCTGGATCTCGCTGTCTCACTCAGTCAAGATCCTCCACAAAGAAAGAGAGACAGTGTTTGACTTTTGTTCTCCACTGGCACGTTCATAAACCAGATATGAGATTGCAGCGGTCGGCAAGGCAACCTGCTTTCAGACCGCAGAAACACTTCTGTCCTCGTCTCATTTCCACGTGTTTACAAGAAAGCCCACACTGTAAACAAAAATAACACCTCTCGCTCTGACTTTATTTCAAAAAATTGAATTTTCACACGGCCCTTCGCTGTCGTGTCTTCATTTCTGTTTCTCTGAGATATTTGAATAGGGTAGTGCACACACGGTTCGTCAGCCCGGTGGCTATTCTTTCATTACGGGTCCAGCTCCCTTGAGCAACACCTTTTCTTGTGTCCTTCACTAGAGGAGGGGCATGGCTGCTCCCCCTAGAGAGATCTGTGCCCTGCTATTTTAACCCTCTGTGAGATGACCTTTTTAATAAGTGTCTTTCTCTGTTTTCCTGCCGGCCACTGTGCGAGCAAACAGAGCATGTCTTCTGCTTCCCTCAGATAAAGGAATCAATCAGAGAGGGCTGCAACAGAAGAAGAGAGACAGATAACTGGGCCATATATGGATTTATATTATGTAGATTTCCCCTTTCTGCATCCCTCTAGATACTGCAGAATGCTCTCAGCTTCAATGGAAAAAAAGCATTTCAGATTTATGAGAAATATACAAATGAAACACTAATACTGGGCGAGAAACAATAACATCCCAGCACAACGCAGAGGTTGCTAATTTGATTGGAACATTTTAGAGGAATATGAAGTCTCTGTTTGCGATGGGGAGCCTGACATTTATTTTAAATGTTTCTCTTTTGTTTGTTTGTTTGTTTGAAATATCCACTAATAGCCTCAACTATGAGCAAGCCTGGATGTACGTGTTTCGTGCTAACAGCTTTTATTGGTCGTATTTTATCTTTTTTTCATTTCTTCCGCCGCAAACTTTGAGTATCGATCCAACAGCTGCTGTTCCAAAGTGCACAGACTTCATTTGCTTCAACGGGGCTCGCATAAGAGGGGGATGGACACGAGCAAGACCTGATTAGTCGAACTCTGAGCCACTGATATTGTGTTTTTTTTTCTTTTTGCCGAAGTGTCTTGCAACATCCCGGTACAAAGAGCAGCACGCTGATTACAAGGCTTTGAGAAAAGGGGGGAGAGGCGGTCAGGGGAGAATAGCTACTTCTGGCACGACGCAGCCACTGAAAAGAGACCTCATGCTAGAGCGAGCTCTCACAATTGGGCTGGAGTCTTTCCTGTGTGTGTGTGTTTGTATGTGAGTGTGTGGGTTCTGATTTGTCAGGGGGTGGGGGGTCTACGGGAGGCAAAAAAAAATAGGTATGGAGATATCTGGAGGTAAAAGTATTCTAGTTGATGTCTGACTGGATGGCTTAGCCTCCCTGTGTGCTTCCCCTTGCAACAGTGCCAGTTACGTTAACAGGAGTGTCATTAGGAATTCAAAGCATATGCCCTCGTGAGGACGCCCTCTTTCTCTTTCCCCTGTGCTTCACACAGCACACATTATGCACTGTATAAAGTATTTATTGGTCTTTGTCAGACGAGGGCTGCATTTTCTGCAGAGGAACAATCATAATAAGAATATAGGAGTTTTTTGCCCGTGCTTGTGTCTTTAAGGCATAAATGACATTAGCCACCACTGCAAGCCTTCCTCACATCCACATCCCCCTCGATCCAACACAGTCTGTCCCTCACGTGTTTGCTTGTTTAATCAGTCATGTGCTTAGGCATGCAAACACATGCATACACACTTATTAACGAGCGCACGCACACATGCTCCCTCGCAGCACCTGCGTGCTTGCAGTTTGCATTTTAGATGACACATAATTCATCACCTAAGAGACTGGAGACATGCTGGGATTTCATCCAGTTGACCTCTTTCTTAAATAGGTAGCCACAGTAGCAGGGATGTGGACAAAGCAGAGATAATGCCCTGTCCTGCACTCAGAGCTCCACACAGCAGAGGTGCCGCTACGTGTTTCAACCCCACATTAAGCGTGTAATTTAAAGCACCAACCGGCTGTATGACAATGACCGGCTCGCGAAGAGGTTGTCTCGGTTTCCTACCCACTCCTCATCTCTCCCTGGCCCTGGCTCTGCTTGCTCTTTGTTCACTCTCTTTCTCAGCCTGCAAGTCTTTTTCAGCAGCACAAGCAGAAGAATGGCACATTAAATCTTAATAGGACTGCGTCTGGCCGTGTTGAATTGCAGAGCGTGTTAAGCCGGCGCTTTCCTCCCCCTTGGCACACGCTCGTGGAAGTGGAAAACAATTGAATAAAAGAAACCGCTCCCTCCCTCTGTAGCACAAGTGACTTCGGCTGCTCGGCTGAAGCTATGAGATTGAACTGACTCCAGCTCACAAATGGCTTAAGCTCTTAACTGCGAAACTGTGACAGAAATGAAATTAGTCCCTTACGAGATGCATAGTCATACGTGGAAGGTGAAGACGTACCTGACCACCCGCGATGAAGCTGTGGCGGGATTTGATTTGGACTGCTAGCTGAGAAGATTCTACAAAAACTCCTCGCGGTTAAGGTTGATAAAATTATGAGGAAAGTAGTCAAAAGTAGCCAGGAGAGACAAGTGAAATGCACTGAGACGAGAACTTTTAAATGAAGTGAGAGAAAAAGAAATGGGTTCAGTCAAAGTAGGAGGGAGACAATCTCAGCTGCAGCAATGTGAGTCTGGGCCTGCTTTCTGAGGCCGTCAGAGCTAGTAATTAGCCGGTGATGAGTTGACCGGTTGCATGTCCACTGCTCTGCACTGCTGGGTGGGGCTGTGGGAGGTAGATAAGGCCAGCAGTGGGCTTATCTCTTAGAAGGACAGGCACCGAGCCTGCCAGGCAAATCCACCCACGGACCAGCCGCGCTTTATTAACAGCATCATTAATGCCAGACAGGTTATGGTGGTTCGGACCATGTTTGTGAAAAAAAAAGAAAAAAATGAATAAAAGAAAGAAAAGGTCTTGATAACTACTTTTCTGGCTGGTTTAAAATATGAAGCAGTTGGCGTGTTTTGAAATTTTAACAGTAAAAAAAAACGTGCAGAGGTGTTTACCAGGTAGGCAGTGAGGCGAAGGGCACGGAGAGCGAGCTTGGATCTTACCTGTGGGTTTTTCCTCGCTCTCCTCTGGGTCCCAGAACTCAAATGATTATTTTTTTCTGTTTCAAACACTGGGATGGCTCAGTAGAATAACGAAAGCGCTGATATACAGATAGGCTGACAGAACAGAGAAAATGTATTAAATAAACCAAAAACCTATACGGGGCTCCGTTAATCAAATCATATTTGAGTTATTCTGTCTTTGTTACCTGAATGTTACAGCTTGGATTTATTTGTACTTTTTTAAATTCTATATATATATTTATATATATAATAAGGATGTAAAAAAATATCGATATGGCAATATATCGTGATATTTTTTCCTGCAATATATCATATCGATATTCAAAAGCCGTGTATCGAATTTTTGGAAGAATTTACGTGCAAACATTTATGTATTTTCTTTTCTTTTGTTGCAATTCAAACGCCGACCGCTAGTTGGCAGCAGTGTGCAACGGGTTTTGTTTCCACCATTGAAACGTAAATCCCTCTATTATGGTTCAGATACCTCATGTTAAACATGTTACGTATCAGTTTGAACTGTTTATTGAATTTTCCTACAATAAATTCAATCTAAAAAAATCGCTAATATCGTGTGGCTGAATGTATCGCAATATATCGTGATATGTATCGTATCGCCAGAATTTTACCAATACACATCCCTAATCTATATATATATATATATATATATATATATATATATATATATATATATATATATATACCATTTTCAAGTAATTAAAATATTTTTAATGGAACTGCATGTTGTGCAGAAGTGATTTTTACATCTCATTTAACTTGCTTCTATATGGTCTTGATGCAATAACATAAAAAGGCCTGAGTTCAGGTTACATTATTGCATAATTTTTACACTTTTTGTTTTTCACCATCTGTTTATTTATGTTCATCAAATTATGGTTTGCAATGAAAAATGCACGAGTGAAATAGACAATTTTACTACATTAAGACATTAAATAGTGCACACTTCCTTTTTGGTGCAAGCTTCTCCTCCATTAACAGACTGATGCATCCAGCAGCAGTTACATCGCTACCAGAGAGACCACACTGCACATGGCGTGTGATCTTATTGCATCTACTTCAGACGTTAAGGGATTCCGGTTTCAGAACTGCTCCGTACGATGAGAACCCATGCCAAGAGATCCTGTTAAAGTGTTTTAATGTTTTGACGCTGAAACACAAATCAAAGTTAAAAAACACGACGTGGGTTTGGAGGAAAAGTCCAGCGATCGGGCTCCTTCGCAGACACCTAACAGAAACATTTACGGGCTTTTGAATCATGTTCGTCGATACTCCGTAATGAGAAGGTCAAAGGATTCTACTTGTGTCTGGATGGAAATGTACTGCACATTGATCCCCACAAGGCTTCTTTTTCCTTAGGTGGCTTTTGCCAAACTCACCAGTAATGGGAGGAAAGGAAGGAGGGAGATGGAGGGCGGTGGAAAGAGTGACCAGTCCGACAGGTTTATGTCTCCCTGCAGGCCGAGCTCTGCGGAGCGGGCCCACAGGAAGAAGCAGAGCCAGCTGTGACGGCATCCTGCTAGCCACTGTGGTTTTGGAGCTTTGGGGCTATGGTATCACCGACTCAACATTTCCCCCCATCCTTTACCCCTCCCAGGGGTTGTTTTTGTTGGCTAGGGGGGTAGTGTTTGGGTGGGGGCTGCAGCTCTACTACTTGAGGGAAGGAGTTCCAGTCAGCTGCTCTGAAGAAAAGACATGTAAAGAAACACATTTTGCTCTGTAGGATTAATTGCCATTTTCAGACTGGAAGGTGGGTTCATAAATTTAGTTTTATGGGCAGGATGGGTGTCGTTTAAGGTCACCAAGGCCACCAGCTGGGCCGCGCCATGCCAAAGGGAAAAGCGCGTGTCGGCACAGAACAAAATGGCCTGTCAGTAAAGCTGTGCTGACAGGTAATACAAAAAATGTCCTCATAATGTAAAAAGCTGTAAGACGGTGGGGGGCATTGCATCACTCAGAAGGTAAAGGTCATCTAATCTATTCCACCTCCAACCTGTCTGGCTGATCAATCATACTGGAGGAGTCGATCGATTCTGATCAGAGAGCCTCTCCTAAGAGATGGCCTCCCAACGAGGGGCAGGGAGTGCCAGCTTGGTGCATGTCTCCGCGATAAACTGAGACATTAAAATCCTTGATTTAATAGTGACTCGCCACCTGTGGCGGCCATTCTCTAACTAAGCCACTAATTTACCACAGAGAATCTAGTTTGACTTGATCTTGGGCTCGTTCTGCAAGCGATGCATGTACACCTAAAATCAGATCAATGAAATCAGTCATGACTGACTGACAGCCAAGAGAGATGGCGCCATAGTAAACAGATTGGTAATCTTTATATTAGAACATTATCTGCCCCCCCCCCAGTCAAAGCCTGATGCATCTTTCTCATCATGAACTTGGTTTGTTGAACATACCCCACAAACAAAGTCAACAGACAAAACCGCCTTGTGATTGGATTTTAATCCAATCGCATTATTATTCAGGCCTCCCATTGGCCATTCATTACTCTCACATGGAGCTTGTGTGGGTTGTTATCACCCAATCAGGCTCAAGACTGTATTCTGGAGAGCATGCTTTCGTTTGCATCCTTTAAACCCTGTGAGCCTTCCCTCTCTCTTGGTCCGCCAACGGAATACCTAATTCCAAAGTAAACTGATTGCTCTCTCCAACAAGATTACGCTGTGATGATGTTATCCAAATGAGACCGCTGCTCAGATGCAACCAGGGCAGGCGAGGATGCTTACCACAAGTTGACTGATCAGCATGTTAAGAGAAACAAGGTTGGGGAGGAAAGAAAAAAAGAGGAGAAAACGAGGGATAGAAATCGAAAGCGTGTGATAGAGATGCGTGCGTGGGGGTAAGATGAAATGTAATTTGCTTCTCACCTCAGGCGACTGGGCTCTGAGGCCTGCAAATATGCAAACAAGCTGAGCTTGGCCATCAATATGAAGACCCTTGATGATTACTAATGTCTACCGCAGAAGACGGAGATCTATGCCATCTAACATGAGAGAAAAAAGTGAGGTCAGAGTCCAAACTACATCTCCATGCTGGCCCCATTGCTATGCACAGTTCAGAGTTATGGCTATAGCCGGCATCTTGTGATGCATGCAAATCAGCACACTGATATCGCTGTCGTCAAATTTAAACGTAAACATTATAAAAATCTTAATTAATCACGCTGACAAACTAATGCTGCAACTTCTCAGCAACTTTGACCCTCGTCCCCAGCTCGCCCCCCTCTTTTCATCATGGAGAACTCCTCGTCTGATATGAGCTCTCAGACGTGCCGCTCAGTAGTTTACCAGCCCATTGTCATTCCCCGTTCGTAATCCGGGATGAAAAAAAAAAAACCTAGGGGACGCGGAGAGGTCTGGAGTCATTAGGTGTGTGTGGGGCTTACCCAGACAGCCAGATAAACCAGATGCCTCAGGATGGCCAGGGGTCATCTCTCTGTGAGAACATGTTGTTGATGTCCTTGTTTCTCTCCACCACTTCTTCTCCACTCACATTCCTCCTCTGGCTCCCTTCATCATTCCCTCTCTTCCTCTTCCACTCTGCCTTGATTGCGCTGCACAGTCATCACAAACATAGAGGTCCGTGTTGGAGCTTAGCAGTCGAAAAACCTGTCAGCTAAAGGGAAGGAGGGAAGACAGAGCGGGGAGTTGTCTGTGGCCCTAGGTTGCATGCCTGAGGGTGTGCTACGTGTGGAGGATAGTTAGCACAGAAGGACACGCTGCAGTCTGCAGGTGAATCCACTCATTTTGGAAGACTTAATGCATTTGAATTGTCTCCTCTAGGGGGAGGCATTATGACTTCCTGTTACAAAAGAAACCTTGACATAAAATGCAGCAAAAGTTGTGTTTCTTCTCTCTAAATGCAGCAGGAGGGGCAATGCAAGAGGAATATATATTCTACCAATGTTTTCCCAGTCCTAAACATAATTGACTATTCCTTGTGTTTTAGAGTGAGTTTGCAGCATTGAGCTTTACCCTCTGCAGTGAGTGCACAAGGCTTGAGGATGTTTACCTGGCATGGTGCCTGTTGTAGCTGCCCTCCTGTTGAGGGAAAGCAGGTCAGGCTATAGCTTTGTTTGTGGGTTTGTTTGCGCAAGTGAGCACTTTTGCAGGTGTGTATTAGGTGGTGCACGTGTGTGTACGTAGCGTGTGCAAGAAAGGAGAAAGCACATTCAGTCAGGCAACATGCAAGATGAATCTATAATAGTGGATAAGCATTTATTTTTCAGGAGAGAGCACCACGGTCAGTTAAAGCAGCAGTGGGCGGTCGGGGGCTGGACGCAATTCACCTACACCGTTCTTCTGCTCGGCCATCAATCTTCCGCCTTTCAATCCCTCTGTTCATTTACTCATCTGTCCGTTTATCCATCTTCGCCTGTGGCCAAAGGGCCATGTCTCTTTGTGGCCCTGATAATCTGGACCAATTTCCTCTGCAATTTATTTCCCAGCCAATCACCCACCTGGTCAAGCAGCATCAAGCTCCTCAAGGTAGAGTCACTCATCCCAGCAAGCCCCTTTCCAACAATCACATCCAGGTTTTTTTTTACACCTCAGGCCCCAGAGCTTTGATTTTTGCTGTGCTAAAGTTTCAGTTTAGCACTAAAGTGGAACCTTTCCTCTTCTCTTTGCTCAGCTGTTGGAGTGAAACTGAAATTTGTTCTGTATTTACTCATTCCGTTTTAGGTTTTGAGGTAGGGGAATGTTATAAGAACAGAACAAAATATGAATGATCTCACTTTGGAGCCACATTCATGCACCTGAACAAAGATGTCTGTTGGTTGAGGAGGCATCCATTTGAGCGAGATAAGGCGCATGCTTCTGCATGTTGATTAAGAATTTACTTATAGGGGCATTAGAAATACAGGTATCAGTCGTTTATAGAAACACAAAGTTGCTATAAAATATTTGTGAGCAGTGCTGCACTTCCAAACAATCCACATTATTCTCCATCTTTGTTTTCTGTCATCGTCGTCCACTGTTCTCCTTTCCTCGTTCCTTTTCTTCCTCCCTCCCTCCCTCCATCCTGTCATGGCTCCTCAGTATTCTGCTGCTGTCTTGTGTGGAGTGATTTTGCCCAGACACGTCTGGCTCTGGGTAAAGTGCAGTCCCCAGAGACGGTGCTTCGCAGCCCCCAGGTCGCTAGCACCATGAATACATTATGATCCCCATTTCCATCCTGTTGCCACGGCAGCACTTTTTGAGCCGCAGGGCGATTAAGACGTGTGTTGTCGATACCCTGATAGGAGCAGAAGTTGGATCTGGATGCTGGCCTTTGATCAGATTTCATCCTCCCACCTGCTATCGGTGGCTTCGGCGCAGGGAGACGTGAGGGAGGTCTTGTGAGTTTTTTTTTATTGGTTTGACAACCTCACCTGGTGCACATAAGCATATCATCCCGCAGTCCTCCAGCCATTTTTTTCTAACTTGGTGGTTTATCTGTGTATATCCTGTCTGAACCCCCTCCTTCTTCTTCCCGTTTCCTTTGCTCCTCCCCATCACGGCTCTTTAGCTAAGGCAGCGTTCTACGTCTGCTCGACGATATTCTGCTACCCTCACAAAAACAACGCAACTCCCTTACCTTTTATTGTTTCCTTTTTTTCTTTGGGGGGTGATGTATAAAACATGGTGCCTCAGGTAGAGGATGTTGGGTAGGAAGCCATGTCCCCCTAAATGGCCAGCCGTGTGCATGCGCCTAACACTTCACTGAGCAATCTGTCAACATGTCAGCAACACATGTTTTGTAAAAAGCCTCTGGTGGGAGCCAGGGGAAAAAAGGCACTCCTGCCAGACCAGAGAGGAAATGCTTTTTTCTGCTCCATGCAGTGGATTTTCTATTGCTGGTGCTGCGTCCCACGGGCCCCCCACCGCAGCCCTCTCCTCCCCCACACATACACCCGTTGTATGCACTTCAGAAATTTGAACTGGGGACCCTCGAGGGGCTTTGCAGGGAGGGTGGGGGTAGGCTGGGAGGGAAGGGCTCCCTTCTTTTTTTCCGAGTGCCTGAAATTGTGAAGGTATATTGTGGCAGGTCCCCGAGCGGTCTTTTCTAATACCTGAGTTTCTGGCGAAGCTGGAAATTACCAGCGGCTCCCCCGAGGGACGGCTTTATCCACACCAGGAAGGGGAGCAGAACTCAGCGGGGAGGTTACTTAATGCATGGTTGAAATAAAAGAATTTCTGAGAGACAGAGGCTGAAAAGCTGGGTTTTATTTTTTCACCACCCCCCCCCTTTCCCCTTCATTCCCTCTCTCTTTCCCTCCCCAGAAGTATAGTTTACTACTCTCTGCCTCCTCTTGAAGGGTTCTAGTTTAATAAACTTTCAGAGGATCCTGCTGGTGCAGACAGCTAGACAAATACCCCTGTGTGTTCTCTTTTGTCGAAGATACAGCTTTTTGTTATGTTCTTGCAAATTTGATTTCTCCCTCTGTCTTTCTTCTTCTCTGCCGCCCTCTGTCTCTCTCTCCCCTTCTGCATTTGTCTTCATCTCCCCCCGTCCTCCTCTTGCTTTCTGTCTCCCCCGTTCTGATTCACACACACACACACACACAAAGTTAAACTCCGTCTCTTGTGGTTGAGTTTATTGTTTGGTCTGTCTGTTCGTTCTCCCCCTCTGTGCTCCCTTTTGTTTTCTGTGTGTTTTGTTGTATTGTGCACAGAGGCTGAGATGCAGATAGAATGCAGACAGTTTGCCCTGGGTGAAGACTGCGCATAAGCACCCTTGGTATCTATTTAACAACAACAAAAATCATCTATTTACGCATGGCCAAATGGATAAAACTCTACCTACCGTTAAAGCGGGGTGTTTTCCATTTAGGGGCGATTTAACCATATTTTCTATAGCACCTGTATTAAATATTGATGCATAATTAACCTTGCCATGTTCTTAGCCATTAAAAAATCAGCTTCAAAATTTCACCCATGTATAAAAAGCTTCTTTTTATTCCTTCTGTCTTCCTCCCCCCCTCCGCTGTTGGTAAATAATTCAACCTTTTCCCTGTAACCAGCGCTGGCCTTAATAGGGTGCAGTACCTGGAGTTGGGATAAACAAGGCAGTCGGCCTCAGCAGTGAAACAGAGGGATTTGGGCTTCATGAGGGCAGAAGAATAAGTCGTTTCCTTCTGAAAGGCAGAGTAGACTGGCTGACATTAATTAAGCCCTATAGGATAAAGGTTATCTGAAGCCTAGCAAAGCAGAGACGGAGCATGCAGGATGTTACGTCTGCCGCATCCTAATCAAGACTTCTTATTAAAGTGACATGTACGGGTTCAGTCATGTATGATGTCTGCTTTTCTTATTTTTTTCAGCTTTTGTCTGGTATTTCTTTGAGATACTGATGTGAAATAATGTCAGCAGTCCTTATAACAACCCAAAAATATTTCACTAGTCATGTTCAGAATTAAATATTAGCGGGTAAGCTAAGGAAATAATCTAAGAAACGTCATTAATCAAAATTCTATTTAGCAATTAGGTGTCAAATCTCAGTGTACACAAGTGAAAAAGTTAGATCACCTTAAATTATAATTTTTGGGCATCCTGAACTATGTATGTAGGTAAAAGTTATAAATAATGACGTTATTACAGTTCAGATAGCTTCCTGAATGACATCTGTTCAGAGAAATGGTGTTTATGTCCTACAAGCTAAGTTAAGCTAACGGTTGGGTCAAGGGCAGCCAAGCATAAATATCATCATCATCAGAATGTAGCACTTCCAGAACATCCAAGGGTGAAGGCTGGAAGGAGTTTCTTAATATTTTGGCTTAAGAGGACAAAGATGCAATGGCCTTTGCTTTCATTTCAATAGGTCAAAAACAACATTGAACAATAAAGCTTATTCAAACAGACCTAATCCAAAAAACTACATGACAAATATTATTTATATTTTTCTAGTTTTGTATTTTTGGGGGTGGTTTGTCTGTTTTAAATGTTATTTATTGTAAGGAATGATATTTGTTGTTTTTTCTAAGCATAATGAGTCTACAGTAGCTGTTTGAAATGAGTTTGACAAAAAAAATAACTTCAACATTTTTGCTGAAGTTGACCCCTAGATGCACCAGAAGTGCTACACTTTTCTGCTGCAGATAATTTTGCATGGCCCTCTATAATATTTTGGAGCTTTGAACCCTAATAGGTTGGTAGAAATGTGCTCCAGTCTTGACCTTGCATGGCCTAGCCTTTAGCTCTTCAATCCTAAAGGATGTGAAAGCTGTTTATCCAATTATAGACCATTCAGGTAGCTGTGCGAGATAGTTATTATACTACAACAGTACCTCTTGCATCATAATGTCCAGCAGTCGCAATCAAATGTTATGGGTTGTAGAAATTAAAGTCTTTACCGACTAGAATTCTGTTTCCACTTGATGTAAAGCAGAAACAAACATGGCAGGTGCTGTTGGCCCGTTGGTAAGTTGCCCTACATACCGTATGCATCTTTTCCAACAGCACTACTCAGCGTGACTCAAATGGGTTCAGTCCAGTTGGGCAGCCTTTTCCAACAGCATGGGTTAGTATTTTCCCCCAACTTTTCAATATCTGCATGGATGTGGTTCCTAGCGTACCGAGCTGGGCCAAATACATGACGTCAACTACTGTCGGTCAGTGATTGGCTAGGGGGTGGAGTCAAGTCAACTTCTCCACTGGTGTGTCAGTGTTGTGAATCAGTTCTCCGCCAGAGTCAACAGAGGGCGTAGCGTTTTTCTGGGGTATCCTGCCATCATCAGCCACGTCCCTAGTGTTTTTACTATTGTGTGTTTATGTGTTTCAGACTTTTTAACACAGACACACTTGTTCCTCATTCTTCTCCACCTCCAAACCCACGTTTCCCAACATGTCTGCTCTCTTTGTGCTCCTTCAGTCACGGTTTAATTAACGATTAATTCGTCAGACTTTTTCCATGAGACTTTTTTCAATCTGTTCCGTGTCTGCCGCTAGATATCTTTGGCTCTTTTTTTACTTTTTTGAGGGGGGAATGGCGGTACTGTTGATAAAGTTAAAGGAAGCGGAGTCCTGACCAATCACAGGCTTGTGGTCTCCGTCACTTTCGATGGATAGTTAGAAATTTGGGCTCCATCCTTGCGTGGCTGTTGGAGAGCCCTTGCGACCACGGATAATGGCGTTTTGCATCTGCATACCTCCACAGACGGAGACGTATAAACTAGGCTTCACTGGTTGTTATAGAGTTTTCCACCTGCTGCCTCACCTTCCGCAGTCGTTCCAGCGTCTGAGTAGAACGTTCAAATCAACGCCATTGTTGTGCTGTGTTGTGATTTTTTGGCACGTACAGAACATCCTATCCTACTTTTGTGTCGGGTAAAGATCGCAAGTGCAAAGCAACCCATGCCGAGCTGAGCTTGGTCAAGTTTAGGGTTAGGGTTAGGGTTAGGGTTAGGGTTAGGGCCATGTTCAGTAATGAAAAGGGGCAATAGATAAGTGTCACGCATCGGCGAGCTCGAAACGTCTCTTTCTCCCTCTCTTGTCTCGTCTCATCAACTTATTTGCATGCCAACTTTAATTAAAGGTCACCCCATTGATAATATTCTCTTGAAATTTAAAATAGCCAAGCAAGCCACGAGATGAGTGACACAGGATTTATTACCATCTCACTGTGTCCCGCTTTCTATATTAGCGGCTGTGACAATAGCTCGGCCATTCTAATAGTAAAATAGTAATGTCTTCTCCTTTCATATGCCGATAACGGCTGGTGTCCTCTCATCTACAACGGCCCTGTGAAAAGTAATTAGCTGATATGGATGTTCCTGTCAGGGATAACTGATATTAGGGGACTATTACATTCACTCCCCTGAATGATGGCCCTTGAAATGAGTTCATTACAGTAAGCTGTACATTCAGATTTCCACATACAATATTCCGAGATACGAGAGCGAACCGTTTGGACAAAAACGGAGAAAATCTTAAAGATTTAATGCGCTGACGTCCTTTCTCTAGTTTTATTAGAAGCGATAACTCAGCTCTTACGTTAGATTTATTCACTTAATAATGCTTTTAATGCTAAAATCAAATGTTAAGTCAAACTGAGCATCTGAGTGCTTTCTGCAGGTTTTTCTTGCTTCTAATGGTTGATAATTCTTATGAGGGTTTTGTTTGGCAGTCATACCAAGTTCCTCTCCTGAGAGCGAAATAAATAGCCTCCCAGGTGGTGACGTGTAACTAAGTAAATGGTTACTAAGCCAAGATGTGCTGGGCCTATGTAAATAGAGAGAAAACTACGTGTTGAGGGTGAAATTCTCTAATCTCTTTTTTTTTTTCCCCTACGGTAATCCAGAAAGTTTTCCTCCAAGTTCATCAGAATGCAAATTTTCAGGAAAACAATTCTGGAGTAAAGCTTTTTCTCTGTTTTTGTCAGCTGATAAATAAATAAACAAGAATAAATCGATGTGAAGTGATGAATGAATAAGTAAAACACCCCGTAGTCATTTGTCCAGTTGCATTCAAGCTTTAGATTCAATCCCTTCTCTGCAAATGAAGATGACGGTCGTGGCGGCACATCGGATGAGGCGTGTTTGTTTGCCTGCATCCGTGTGTTTGTTTTTGTGCTTCTATTTTTTTTCCTCACTAATACGATACCACGAGCCGCGCGGAGACCAGCGGAAAACGACGAGAGAGGAAACAAAGCAAACCCCTAAATCTGTCCGCCATTTGCGCTCGCATACTGTACACACACATCACGAGTGTTCTGGCACAGTTACTGGGCCAAAGAAGTGCTGGTCTGGGGCCGGGCCCATTCTCCAGAGACCGCCTCCCCCCTGCCTCCTTCCCCCCCTTCCTGTGCAAGTCTGTGGACACAGTCTGAGGCGACAAGGTTGCACAACAGCTCCCAAAACCTTCACTTTACAAACACGATCATAAAAAAAAAACACACAGTCTGTCATTAGGAATCCGTTTAAGAGGGAAAATAATTAGAGCAACTGTGATAATTGTGTCAAGGGGGAAATAGATCAGACGAGTGATGGGAAGAACCAGAAAATCTTGCCATAGCTTTGTTACTTTGCTGTTGGTTCGTTTCGACATTGATCCACCCTTCCATCTGTCATCCCTTTCCTGCGCTCCTTCTTCAGCTCTTCATTTTCTTTCTCCCTTTCTTGGATTCAAGAGTGGAGGAGCCTTCTGGCTTTAAAACGCAGAAGGGATGAAGATGTTTATTCATCTGGAGGGTATTAGAGCCATGATTAAGGACGGGAGGGAGCTGTAAGGCTGATGCGACGTCTGCGTTGCTCGTTCGTGGGCCGCCTTCGGGATTCCGGCCAACACGCCAGGAAAACAAGAAGAATGAAAGAAAAAAATTGTAGTGAAATTTGATTCTCTCACAAGAGCTGAAGTTTAAATTTTGACTGTTTTGCTCATTTTCTCTCGGCCCCGCTCTCTGTCTCTCATAGCTACGGTAATTATTAATAAATGCGGTTTCTGTTGAACCTTGGAGAGGTGTCAGCTCCGCAGTCACTGAGGGTTAAAAAATCTTGACATTTAAGACAGGGATGCATGAAAATACATGGTCTTGCTTGAGTTGATGCTTGTTTTCCTTCCCCTCCTGCTCCCCTTCTCCACTATGCATGTTTTCATCTCCCTTCTGGGCTGTTTCCAGTTGTTTTACCACTGACAAGCTGGAATGGTATTGAGGAGATATCAAATAAAGCCACAGTGTATTAATCAGAGGGAGGAAAAGGTCACGGGTCACGGAGCAGGGTCCTGGCTCTGTGACGTGAGCTAATGCGAAGGATTTCATCATCCCTTTTAGTGGCAAAAATTAGGTAATTTTAGTCTAGTCTAAATATTATGGGTCACTCTGGGGTAGTTCCAGTTAAAACAAATTGACCCGATTTTTTTGAATGAGCTCAGCCTTTTCTTAGGTGTTTTTTTTGAAGTAATAGATGGAGTCTCTTGAAAGCTGCAGAGCAGATCCTATTTTAATGAAGCAACTACTCTGCACGGGAACTCAGCACATTTCTGCATGCACGTTTTTTCTTTCCACTAAGCTGATCACATAAATCACATTTCCTTTGGTAACCAAGTGTGTGGGGAAACATAAAAAGAGCATCTAAGTAAACTCTCGTGTGAGAAAAGACGGTAGCAGCAGAGTGCAGTCCTGCTGCATCCCTCACAGTAGCTGACTGGCTAGCTGACTGTCCACTGGGTCCTGCGCTTGGTCTGCCGCAGTGTTCAGGGAACTACACACACACATACACACACATGCTAAGGCACCCCTGCTTATTGAAGCCCAGCCCAGCCCAGTCCTGCTTGGACCAGCTCTCCCTTAGCTATTGCAGTGAGGCAGGCGGCGAAGAGGCATGCTGGGGGACAGATTGCCATCCTCCTCTTTCCCCCTGGGAGGCTCGCCATGGATGCTGGTCGGGCCAAGACCAGAGGAACAGCCTCCTTCCTGTTTGTGCAGAAGTCCACCTGAAGTGGTCAACCGTCCGTCCTCTTTACTTCACCATTTGTAGAGAAGATACGAGTTTCTGCTGTAACCTCATCCTGCAAACAAGCTGCTTTATTCCATTCTGATAGTTGGCTGCATTATTACTTTCAAACTTTAACTTGAAATTGCACTTATTAGGAAATCTACAGCTACTTCATTAAAAGCAAAAACAAGCACGATTTAGCATTTTTACATTTCATGAATACATAAAACTTTTAAAAAAGCAAGTTTTGTTTTGGACAAACTGCAAAATAAGAATTTAGAAGGCTGTGTTGTGTGCCAAACCTGCTATTTACCTTCTCCAATTAGTGTTGTTGCTTTGAAGCCCACTCACACGCTGAATAATAACCCCTCATGAGCAGCAAATACACCTTTTTATGTGAATAACAGTATTATAAAATGACTCCTTTTCTTGCCCTCTCAGTAAGTTCTTTTATTCTCTGGATACGTTTTCAAACCACACAGTAAATCTTGATTTCACACGGTTGCCCTGAGTTGGTGTTTTTTTGTTTGCACGGCCAGTCGCTGATTCCAGTAAATCCTCTCTGTCAATTAGCGGTTTTATCATTAATCAATCATTGGTGAATATTAATAAATGTTTAAATCAGACATATTTTTAAAACATTTTGTAAAAATTCTTCCTAATAAACATTACAGGGATGCATGTTTGCGTAATAATGTGATTTGTGTCACAGTTCCACTGAAAAAGAAATGGCCTGGTGCTGTAAAGGATGACTGGCCGCCCTACTTTTCCTCCTCTGGCCTTCCATTTGTCTAGCTTTCCCTGGTCGCCACTGGGGCACTGTGATTTCTGGGACAGTGACCAAGTGCTCCTGTCTGAGCTGGGGGACGTGGGTAATGTGGACAAAGTAGTTGACAGTTTGCCGCTTCCCCATGGTTGAGAGACGGAGCCATGAGGGCTGGAATAATGGACACCCACACCACAGAGTCAGGACGGCGCTTGATGTTCCAGCTCTTTCTTTATGTCAGCCCCCTGCGTGAAAATATCCCCTCTGACTGCACTTTAAGGTGTGTGTGCATGTGTGTGTGTATTTGAGCAATTCTCATTGAAGTTTGCGTGTCTGTGTGTGTTTGTGTTGTGGATGTACATGATGTTAGGTCAGAGTAACTTGCTGATGAAACTGCAGGAAGTGGGTCCTTATTTCAGCGTGTGTTTTTCCAGTGTGTCCAGTGAAAGACACCCTCAACGATCCTCACACACACACACACACACACACCCTCTCATCTCAGAGCACGGTGGATTTGATTGATCTGTAGCAAAGGGGGAGAGGGACCTGACATTTCTCAGTGATGTGTAAAAACATATTGTGTTTGCTAAAAAAAAAAAGGAAAAAGAGAGATAGATGAGTACACAACCCCTCACCCCACTGCCATACACACACATGCATGCACGTGCACACACACACGCACATATACGTATGCACAGCAAATTATCCCATATTTGTGTGACTTTCAGCTCCTTCAACTTGTTCATTTCTTCCTATTTACTTAGGAAATCCGCTGCTTGATGCAAAAAGCCGCATCTAGCCACCTGTCACTTTTGTTTACTGCTACTGGGAATGATCAGTGTTTCATTTTGACTGGATTTGGTGTCTTAAACTGGGATGTAGCAGGACCAGTGTGAGTAAAGCTCAAAACTGGGCCTCTTCCAGTATCTCCATGTCTTCTGAGCTCTCAGTCCTAAATCAACCGAGTGATTTGTCCATCTGACTGGAATTAGTCCCAAAATAAGGGAAAAAACACCCCATCATCTCCCTGCAGCAGACAAACACAGTAAACCATCTTAGCTAATATAAACATTTCTTGCGCCACCTCGGCTATTAGATTCTAAGCGATCGTGTCAGATTCGGCGCCGTACGCGACGGCGTGCTGCTCAGACACGCGCTCCTATTTGGGCATCAGAACAGTAAAAGTGTGGAGATGACACATGCGCGGCCTCTTGGGAGACACTCACTACTTTTCCCACCAACTGTAAAAGATCCCCCTCCCCTCTCTGCATATGAAGTGGGGTCACAGTGTTACATCAGACAAGTTGTCAGCTTTTTGTTTATTCAATGAATCCCCAATTCCCAATGTGCCACAAATGTACTCACACAAACACATCTCTCATGACAAGCGCCTCGTACAGAACTCTGCTACAACACGATGAGGTTGGGCGGATGAAAGCATGACCAAGCTTCAGCTTCACTAGAGCAGCTCATGAATATCTAGCGCCGGAGCAAAGACGGACCTGGGTAATAGTTTGCCTTTATGAAAAAGAGAGATGCACTCGGTGGCTGTCAGATGGTGTTAAGCCATCATGATCTGCCTCCAGCTGCTCAGAGAAGAAGCTCCATCCTGAAGCAGCGAGTGCTTTCAGAATCATAAAAGTGAGAGAAAATTAGAAAGGTAAATAGAAGTTTAGCAGTTTGGGAATTTTTACTTCATAAATGAGTTTTAAATCAAATTTAAAGTTATGTTATTTACAGATTTGTTCCGAGTTTCAGGCACAAATGACTCTTTTAATGATTTGCATTGGTTTCATTGTAGGTTTTTGACGTTGCAAACATTAATAAATAGAATAATTTTTTTATTTTTTTCTGTTTTGCTCGTTCAGTTTTGTCTCATAGCTTCAAATAACTGCATTAAATACTCCACTTATTCCTCCTTAAACAAACAAACAGTTGATTTATCCTGTAAATAATGTAATGACTGAGTGGTACGTGGTCAGCCATATTCTTTGAGCTTTCCGACAACATGTGCAGACGTACGTAGTCTAATTGGAGGAAAAATGTCATTGGGATAATTAATGACCTCCTTGAATAAAAAAAAAATCCCTATAAATGTTGCTAATTCTTAAAATATTTAATTGCATAAATAAAAATTGTCCTTGGGGATTTTGAAAGCGCTGCAGCTGAGTACAGAAAAAAGAAACCGTACCTGTTCCCGGCATTAAGGACCTTGTTTGAACAAGAGTATTTACTCTGGGAGAAGGTGCTATAAATGAACAGAGAGGAAGTGGAGCACAAAGACGAGTTCAGACTAGAGGAAACTGAGACCCGGGTGTGAAAAAACAGATTTTTAGGAGCTTCTTTTGCTGAAGAATTAGAAACTAACTAATTGGTTTAAACCTGCAGGTGTCTTCCTCACACAACTGACAGCACTGCAGGCAAAGTTTTCTTTTTTATGTATTTTTTAGACGGTTCAGATGTCCTGCAGCTATAGGACTAATTCTTATCCCTCTGGTAAACATGGCTGTGGCTCTTTTTTTGCCTTTCCCTACAGCTCTACTCAAAATGAAGTTGTTTTGTTCCATATAGGAGACCTTAAAAAAAAGAAAAAGGGAGGGGAAGGGACAGAACTCCCGGAGAGGGACAGGCCTTAAGATGGAGGTCTTCCTCTCAGGACGTGACTGGCTGTTGGCTGGAGGATGCTCAGGAAGGCCTTGGCAGACCAACAAAGACAGCCCTTCAGCTGCAGGGTGTAGTTTTTCAGGCCCCAGCATCCCCTTTGGCAGTAGCACAGAGAGTGCTGGCGTGCACAGACCCCCGGCCCGAGAGACAGGGAAGTAAGGCCCGTTCTTTTATTTACTCAGGCTGCTGCTGAGGCCTGGGCATTTCTTGTCTGGGTGAAGAAGGGGAAAAAAAAACAAGTCTCTCTCTTTTTCCTCTTGTGGTCTCCTGAGGAAGGCTGTTCTTTCATCTGCAGTTGTTCACACACTTGTTTCGGCCATTGCTCCTCTCTCTGTGTATACATGTGCATGCCATGTGTGCACGTTTTAGTGTTTTTGCTCACATGTGAACATTGTGTGCACTGACACGCTTTTGTGTGTATTAAAAAGTCAGCGTATGGCTGCGTATGTCTTCTGGGAGGGGAGCGGGTGTCAAATTAAAAGACTGAGTGTTTAATAAGTCATTTTCAAGTTAGAATAATTGAACATCATAACAGTTTTACTTGTTGCAGTTTACTGTGCTAAAGCACTTTTTTTTATTTTAACCAAAATAAGGTAAAAGTAAATTTTTTAAATTTTATTTTTTTGTTATAGAATTCTATGGAAGCCAATCTGATTAAAAAAATCTCATAATTATGAATTAGCTATCTCATTATAATGAGATAGCTAAGTCATGGTAAATGGCCTGTATTTGCTATAGCACCTTCTAGAGTCCTAGAACCCCCCAAGGTGCTTTACAACACAATCAGTCATTCACACATTCACGCACACATTCATACCCTGGTGGTGACGAGCTACATCGTAGCTACAGCTGCCCTGGGGCACACTGACGAAGGCGAGGCTGCCATACACTGGCGCCACCGTTCCCTCCGACCACCACCAGCAGGCAATATGGGTTAAGTGTCTTGCCCAAGGGCACAACGATAGTGACAGACTGAGCAGGGCGCGAAACTGCAACCTTCCGATTGCGGGGCGGGCACTTAACTCCTCTGCCACCATCATCCCAAGTCATCATTATGAGATTTTTTTTTATTATTTTTAATCAGAGTGGCAGGAATGGCCTTCCATACAAAACTGTAAAAGACTAAAAGCAAACATTTTATCACCCTGTATGAACAATGTAACACAAGCGTAGACCTTAATCAGTCCACTCCTGTGCTAATCAGCTTAATTGATGTGTTTTTAACAGAATTTCATCATTTTGTTTCCTTTTTTTTTAGGCCAGATGGAAAAGATTATATGCTTTTTCATTATGAATTACTGATAAAATAACAAAGAGAAAATTTACAATCTGGGAATATGTTCCAGTTTGCATCAGCTGCTCAAAGGATTTGAGCATTTCCTGTTTGCACAAACTGGCAATAAAGTTTTTTTTTAAAGTTTTGTATCACTTAGGTTTTGAATTCGATTCTAAACTAGTCCAATGATGTGCAAATTCACATTTTACAGGAACTTTTTAAAATTCCATTTCCATAAATTTAAATGAAAAAGTTTACAGTCAAAGATCACTGTTTTAAACCGAGTTTACAAGCCTCTAAAATGCCGCTTCGCATTTTTTTCTCTGTCTTTTTTTCCCTTGAAAACAGTGGCGGCCGGTGGCTATTGTAACTGAGGAGGCGGACCGAACAACATGCATGAGTGTGGAGGTGCATGTGCACACATCCACACACAATGGAGTTGTTTTAAGTCCATTACTTAGCAGGATTCTGATGATTAAAGGCTCAAAATGATGAAAACAAAACAAGTTTGCAACAATACTTGCCTAATTCTGAACCTTCAGACATTACATCATCTGAGCTCAACTCCTTAGATTAAAATTATCAATAAAAGCTGAAATTAACCAACAAATCCAAACAAAGTTCGTGTTGTTGGGTGAGAAACTGAGCCCAGTGTTTCAGTCTCGAACCTAAGAGACGCTCATTCTTTCTTGTGTTTTTTATCATGTTTTTACTCCTCATCTTTCTGCTAATTTAAGTAATGCGTGCAACTCCCACATGTCCCCCTTAGATATGACTGTATTTATGTACGTTATTAGAGCAAGGCAGTAACTAAATGATAAACATCATGCAAAGACAGATCAAAAGTGAAATGAGGTTGTCTTGACAGCTGAGTAACATCTCTAGGCAAGCTCTTCCTCATTTAAGACAGCAGAGTTTCATTTAGCCTTGTATTCAGCCCCATTTATTTGTTTGTTTTATACTATTGTCTCGAAGCCAACGTTTTTGACTGTAAGGCATGAGCTGAGGTCATTCTTCTTGCACTGTCTTCTTCTCGCGTACCCTGGGAGGCACTACGAGATCGGGCAGATCCGCCTCCTCTGTGGAGGAGGGCATCGCACTGAGTCACTCAGCCTCCCTCATCCTCCCTCAAACCACAGAGAAAGAAAACATTGAGACATGGATGAGAGAAAAAGCCAGTAAATAAGGCAAGGTTCGCTCCTTGAGTGAGATGTGCGTGCGGAGTGGGCACTTTGCCAGGGGTGGGAGGTTTCCGGGAGGGCCACGGTGTGGAGGTGGGCTCTCAATGTGCCGCTTTCAGCAGTTTGGAGGGGCAAGGGAATGGCCTCCGACCCCATCTGTTTCCTGAAGATAGGCCCTGATGGGGGTAAGTGCTCTGAGAGGGCATGATATCCTGACAAAGGGCAGAGCTCACAGCAAAAACAACAGAGAGAGAGAGAGAGAGAGAGAGAGAGAGAGAGAGGGAGAGAGAGAGAGAGAGAGAGAGAGAGAGAGAGAGAGAGAGAGAGAGAGAGACTTAGATTTGTCATCTGAGGGAGAGTGAGAGGCTGATCCTGGAAAGAGCTCATGCTTTTCCTCTGTCCCTCTCATAAATCTTTGCAGTTTCCTCTTGTTTTTCCCATTCCGAGTTATGGCCATTTGACAATTTTTTTTCTGAAGGGGCTGGGATTACGTTGTTATTTAGGTAAGGAAGTTCACAGCCCTTAGAGCTCGGCAGCGGGAAGAAGTGGTGTGTAACCCTTTGAACCTGTGGAAATTAGTGTTCCGTGTTTTCCATTCATATCAGCGTACAATGAACCACTGGATTGGAATGTTGGCAAACAAGCAATTTACTTGGGTACACTTTAAAGTCATTGTGAAAGAGAATAGAGGCTGTTGCATTAGCTGACTGGCTTAAGTCTCCACACCTGCTCGACCTTGAGTGAGACAGTTAGCAGCTCGGTTTCCCTTTCCCTGTCCTCTCCACGAAGCTTATATCCTCAGCCTCATGACATCCTCATCCATCCAGGATCAGCTGTGATACAACTTAGCACTCATGCATTCAGACAAATATGGTAATATCGCACATGTTATAATACGATATCTGTTGACTGATGTTCTGAAACGCACAGATTTCATGAAACTCATCCCTTTTGCAGCAGCAGATTCCCAAAGTGGGAATCTAAGTTGCACATTTAATCTTCTCTTTGCCTGTTTTTTTTCTTCTCCTCCTGACTTAAGGTCTTTTGAAGGGGTTCTTGTTTTGTTTTTTTTTTTTTTAAATATTCTAGTGAGTGTTCAGGAATAATAGAAATGTTCTAATTTACCTCATGCAGGGCTTACATCCTAAAGTACACCCATTGTCTTGTGTTGGCTTTAAATGTCAGAGAGATTGTGTTTTGAGTCACAGTGGGCTAAGCCATTACGTGGCCACATACAAGGTTAATTGTAGTAAAAGTATTTCCACTTATTCTCTTCTCTAATTATACTTTAAATTGCATATTTAAATTTTACTTTTCAGATAACACCTAAGGAGAGCTATTGTTTCCGCTGAAGCTGTTGAAGAAAAAAAACTGATGTACACTGAAAAGAATGAAAAATTCATACACCACAACTTTATAATAACTATGACAAATAACACCATGGTGGCCCACCTTTGCTATTCAAATGAGCGAGCCTAATACGTTTGCACAACAGTTATAAAAAAATAACTCTAATTTACTCTATTTTTTCTGATTTGCACTGCTTTCTGTCATCTTCTCCAGACGGTGCTGATCTTGAGGATGACCCTTCGTGTTCTTGGCCAGCATCATCCCCCTCCAGTAAAGATCAGACTTCTCCAGGACACTGTGAAGACTATGAGTTTGGAGAGGAGGAAGGAGGCCCTGGCTTGCCATACCCATGCCAGTTCTGTGACAAGTCCTTCAGTCGCTTAAGCTTTCTCAAGCGTCACGAACAAAGCCACGGAGATAAACTCCCTTTCAGCTGTACCTTTTGCAGCCGCCTGTTCAAACACAAGCGCAGTCGAGATCGACACGTGAAGCTACACACCGGTGATAAGAAGTACCACTGTGGCGAGTGTGACTCTGCTTTCTCTCGCAGCGATCATCTCAAAATCCACATGAAAACCCACGCCTCCAACAAACCCCACAAGTGCCCCGTGTGCCGTCGAGGCTTTCTTTCCTCTAGCTCCCTCCACGGCCACATGCAAGTACATGAGCGGGGAAAAGATGGCAGCAGCTCAAGCTTTTCTAGAGCCGAGGAATGGAAGCTGAAAGAAACTCGGAAGTGCAGTCGATGTGAGGAAGGCTTTGACGTTCCGGAGGAGCTCCAGCGGCACATCGCAGAGTGTCACCCCGAGTGCTCTCCATTAGAAGATGGAGGCCTGGGTGCCACCCTGCAGTGCATCTACTGCCATGAGCCCTTTAGTGATGAGGGCACTCTGCTGACCCACATTGACCAGGCCCATAGTAGAGATAGAAAGGGTCACACCTGTGCTATCTGCTCTGAGCATTTTCTCTCTGTTGAGGACCTCTATGCTCACATGGATATCCACCAGCTCCCTGAATCCAGTAACCATAGTAACAGCCCTTCAATGCTCACTGTGGGCTACACCTCAGTCTCTAGCACTACTCCTGACTCCAATCTTTCTGTTGACAGTTCAACAATGGTGGAAACGGCACCACCTGTGGCCAAAACAAGAGGGAGGAGAAAGAGAGCTGCTCAGAACGCATCTGACATAGGAGGGCGTTCCTCCAAACAACCCAAAGTCTCTTACAGTTGCATGTACTGCAACAAACAAGTTTTCTCCAGCTTGGCTGTACTTCAAATTCACCTAAGAACCATGCATTTGGACAAGCCAGAGCAAGCTCATACTTGCCAGTTTTGCTTAGAGGTTTTGCCCTCTTTACTAAATCTAAACGAGCATCTTAAACAGGTCCACAATGCAGAAGACCATGCAGCCCTATTAGCCAGCCTGCCTGATGCCCTCCTTCAGTGTAACTTTTGCCCTGAGGTATTAAGTGACTTAAACGCCCTCCAGGAACACATCCGCTGTTCCCATGGATTCCCCAGTCCTGTCGCCAAGGAGAGCAATGCCTTCTTCTGCCCCCAGTGCTTTATGGGGTTCTTGACAGAGGCTACCTTGGAGGAGCATGTTCGTCAAACCCACTGTGATGGGGGAAGCCTGCGCTTTGACTCCCCCTTGGCTGTAACTCCCAAGGAACCCATAGTAGAGGTTTACTCCTGTTCATATTGCACCAACTCACCCATATTCAACAGTGTTCTGAAGCTAAACAAGCACATTAAGGAGAATCACAAGAACATTCCACTGGCTCTGAACTACATCAACAATGGAAAGAAATCCCTGCGTACTCTCAGCCCTTCTTCACCAATATCTGTGGAGCAAACCTCCATGCTGAAACAAGGCAACTCAGCCTCACGTGCTACCAGTGAATTCATATGCAATCAGTGTGGAGCCAAGTACACCAGTTTAGACCTTTTCCAGACTCATCTCAAAACTCATCTGGACGGTCTACAACCTCAGCTCACGTGTCCGCAGTGCAACAAAGAGTTTCCCAACCAGGAGTCTCTACTGAAGCATGTGACAATTCACTTCACTATTACCTCCACGTATTACATATGTGAGAGCTGTGACAAGCAGTTCACTTCAGTGGATGATCTGCAGAAGCACCTTCTTGACATGCATACATTTGTGTTCTTTCGCTGCACTCTTTGCCAGGAGGTGTTTGACTCTAAAGTATCTACCCAACTCCACCTCGCTGTGAAGCACAGCAATGAGAAAAAGGTGTATCGCTGCACATCTTGCAACTGGGACTTCAGGCATGAGACTGATCTACAGCTGCATGTCAAACACAGCCATCTGGAGAATCAAGGCCGTGCCCACCGCTGCATTTTTTGTGGGGAGTCCTTTGGCACAGAGGTGGAGCTGCAGTGCCACATCACTACCCACAGCAAGAAATACAACTGTCGCTTCTGCAGTAAGGCCTTCCATGCTATTGTTCTCTTGGAGAAGCATTTAAGGGAGAAACATTGTGTTTTTGAGGGAAAGACCCCAAACTGTGGCACTAATGGGTCCACTTTAAGTGGTGGGGAAGGCCAACCCAAAGAGGACACTGAAATACAAAGTCTTTTGACTAACAGTCATGGTCCAGTAGCGGGAGGAGCATCTGTTGTGGAATCCCAGAACAGTCACGATGGAAGTGAGGAAGAAGTAGACACTGCAGAGCCCATGTACGGATGTGAAATATGTGGGGCATCGTACACTATGGAGTCCCTCCTTACTAACCACCAGTTAAGAGATCACAACATCCGCCCTGGTGAAAGTGCAATGCTCAAAAGGAAAGCTGAAATGATCAAGGGCAACCACAAGTGCAATGTCTGTTCCCGTACCTTCTTCTCTGAGGCTGGGCTGAGGGAACATATGCAGACCCACCTTGGGCCTGTTAAACACTACATGTGTCCCATCTGTGGGGAACGCTTCCCATCCTTGCTTACCTTGACAGAGCACAAGGTCACCCATAGCAAGAGTCTGGACACAGGCAGCTGCCGTATTTGTAAGATGCCACTGCAGAGTGAAGAGGACTTCCTGGAGCACTGCCAGATGCATCCCGACCTGAGAAACTCTCTGACAGGTTTTCGGTGTGTGGTGTGCATGCAGACAGTGACCTCCACATTGGAGCTCAAGATCCACGGTACTTTCCACATGCAGAAGACAGGCACTATGTCTTCTAATCAACCGTTGGTCCGCAACAATGTCATTTCTCAAAACCAGCAGCCACATCACATCCAAAAGTTTTTCAAGTGTGCCTCATGCTTAAAGGATTTTCGGTCCAAACAAGACTTGGTTAAGCTGGACATCAATGGACTACCTTACGGTCTGTGTGCGTCTTGCGTGACTGCCGCTGGCTCCAAGAGCTCAAGCCCGACAGTGAATGGAGGGAGGCAGCAAAATCAGGGTGGAGCGTCCACTCCAGCATCAAGTGCTGTTGCATGGGTACAAGGAGAGAGCCTCAGCCCTGGAGATGGAAAAGGCAAAGGCGTGTCTTCGTCCTCCTCTTCTTCTTCAACCTCTTCGTCATCTGCTGTCAAGACACGCTGTTCCAGTTGCAATGTGAAATTTGAGTCTGAGGCAGAGTTGCAAAACCATGTCCAGACGGTGCATCGGGAACAAGCCGGGGAAAGCAACAGTGGGCAGCTCAAGACTCCCCAAGTGTCTCCAATGCCTAGAGCAAGTCCCTCACAAACTGAAGAGGTATGGGTTATCAATGTTGTGTTGAATGAAGTCAATACTGATAAGGTTAATGATCAAATTAGAATCCTGAAGTTAAGCTGTGTCAGTAGCTACGTTTACATGCGCCAAATTTCCCCTATCCGATTCAAATCTTGGTTGATCGGAATCCCAAATCTCTGTTTACATGGACAATAACTGAAATGATCTGATCATACCGTGATGCACGCACCATAGGTTGAGCATGCACAGAGTTGTTTTTCCCGGGAAAAAAAATGTAAACAAACGCCATCTTGCCTGCACGTCTTTTCCCTTGCATTTTATTTCCTATTGTCTAGGTTCGGTGAATTCCTGCTTTCTGCATCTTTAGATGCACTTGAGTGTATAACTCGGCATTTTTAGCCTTTTGGTCATTAGCTACGTTTACATGGGCACAAGTAGTCGGATTGAACGCCCTATCGGATCAAAAGTTCATCATGTAAACATGGCAATCGGAATATTCTGATCTGATTCGGCCTGATCCGAATGAAATTTCATTCCGATTGAGAGAGGTGGTTTTGTCCGATCGTCAATCCGATTGGCGTCCATGTAAACAGCCATTCGGATCATTGGGGTAAAATAATGCCCACTGCGCATGTGTGCAACTGCAGCGTGCCCTCTTTTCGCCTCTGCGCATGCTCAGGACAGATCGAAACACGGCGGGCGGTTAACAGAAGTGGTCTGTTGCAGACGCTATTTTTTACTGGAAACACTACGGAAGCTCAATATTACTGAACGTCTCGATGGCCGAACGGCTAAAAATGCCGAGTTATACACTCAAGTGCATCCAAAATGCATCTAATGATGCAGGAAGCGGTAATTCATCGAAGCTAGAGAATACGCAAATGAAATGCAAGGGAAAAGACATGCGGACAAGATGGCATTTGTTTACAATTTCTCTTCCGGGAACGACAAGTCTGCGCATGCGCAATCTATGGTGCGTGCATCGCGGCATGATCAAATCATTCCAGTTAGTGTCCATGTAAACAGAGATTTGGGATTTCCAATCAACCAAGATTGTAAATGTAGCTATTGAGACATTCAATAATATTGAGCTCCCGTAGTGTTTCCAGTAAAAAAAATAGTGTCGGCAACAGACCACTTCTGTTTACCTCCCGCCATGTTTTCCACTTGTCCTGAGCGTCTGCAAAGGTGGAAAGACGTCGCTCTGAAGTTGCACACATGCGCAGTGGGCATTATTTTACTCCAGCAATCCGAATGGGTGTGAACATGGACGTCAATCGGAATGATGATCGGACAAAACCACCTCTCTCAATCGGAATGAAATTCCATTCCGATCGGGCCGTATCGGATCAGCATATTCCAATTGACATGTTTACATGAAGAATTTTTGATCTGATAGGGCATTTATTCCGATTACTTGAGCCCATGTAAACGTAGCTACTGTGATAAACTGGTAGAATATTTTTGATGGTTTAATCCCATTTTTGTTTTATAGAAGAAGACTTACCAGTGCATCAAATGTCAGATGGTGTTCTACAGCGAATGGGACATCCAAGTTCATGTGGCCAACCACATGCTAGGTAAGAGGCTTTTTATTATTATTATTATTTATTATGGTTTCTGTCTCGTTTCTGCATGAATCTACTGCTTCTAAATTGCCAGTTCTATTAAATATACCATAAAAAAATGAATTTGGCCTTTTGATCATCAAATGAAATGTTAGGTTGATTGATTATGTGCAGCTGTCATCAATACAGGTGTACATTTTATTGAAGAGAGTATTATTCCGATTTCATAACAGTAATTTGATCATCTTAAATCAATTTCAGACAGTTTTTGCCCTTTTTTTAAAGGCTGACTCACATATTAAAGATTGATGTGATAACATATTGAAATATTTGACCCTGTCTCACTCAGGCTCACAAGTATCTGGATCACATCACCAAATAGGTGGAATTATTTTAATACTTTTAAGAATCAAATGCATCCTCAGTGTTGTGCTTTCTCGACCATGAGAGTTTTTTTTTCCTTTTTCCCATGCATGTGAATGGTAATAGAGTGTTTGTGCATGCTTGTGTAGCATCAGCTTCAAGTCATTTTTAAATAAAGGTAGTGGGAAACTTGCAAATTATTTAAATGTTTAATTTCCAAACAAAATGTTTGATATTTACGTGCTCATACTATCAAAATATTTCAAGAAATGCCCATTACTCTTTTATTTTCTTTCAGTTTGTTGGTTTGTTGCCCCTTTTCAAATAAGTCTTCCTCTCAGATCTGAACACATTTTGTAGCATATTGTCATGTTACATGCATTTATTAAAAAAATCCATATGGCTGCATATCACAAAATTTTGTCTAATTTGCACAAGATTCTTAAACTGAGAGTCTTGGCATAAAACCAACATCCACATTTTCAAAATGTCTTCACTTTTGTTTGCCATTTGTATGCAGGCAGAATAATTTATAGAGAGAGGAGACAATTGGAAAACAGGTTTTCTTGCCTGCAGTAAGTAGGTGTCTGAATTCCGGTCTCACGTTCCTTTATTCATTCATTTATTCAGCTCGTTTGGCGGCTCTTTCATTACACTGCATTATCTGTTGTCTTCAGTGGGGGAGAGACTCATTGATCTGGAACCAAACCGCCTCTCTGTTTGGGACACGCTTCTAGGCGCAGGTGAATTTAAACACGGTGGGCAATTCTATCAGGACTGGTAGGCAATTCTATCAGGGGCCCACTGTTTGTGCATAAACAATCAGAAGCATGTGATTTGTGATTTTGATTCTGCGGTGTATTTGCGAAAGAGAGAGACGAGCCTAGAGTGTGTAGGTGTGTGTTTTGTATTCATCTTTGCGATCTGCTCACCCACTAGTCTACTGGGGGTGCCTAATACAGTACCATGCCAGCATTAGTCCTTTCTCTCGCAAAGGCAGGCACGGAGCACACTGGGAGGGTAGAAAACAAACCCCCCTACTGGTTATTTTATGTCTTTCAGCCGCACAAGCACACAGTTCCCTCATAATAGTGGAATTCAGACAGCTTAAGATAACAGGAGGATAGGTGATTGGGTTATTGTCTGATGTCTTACTTCTATGATATGCCACTGCTTAGTATTCACCATGATAACAGGTTTCATCTGACTTCTCAAAAGGTTTCTGTTAGATGCATTTGCTTTTGTGATTACAAAAAAAAATACGGAGAATACAAAACTCATTAGAATACGAAACAAAAGGAAAACCGAACGGAACAAAGAAAACGTGTTTGACTGACACGACGTGTTAAGAAGGGTTAAAATTTTGATTCTGAAGGTTTTCTCTTATAATATAGATATTATTCACGTCTACCAATCCTGTAACAACTGCACAACTAATTTGGGCCAAAAACACAGAAAAAAAAAAAAGTCATTTGGAAAAGCTCTAAATACCTTCTCCATTGAAAAAAGAGACACTTTCTCCTTTTAATGACCATCTGCACAGGAGAGGGGAAACAGGGGGCTGGGGTCATCTCCGCTCAGCTGTCAGCGTTATTAGCGTAGGTAATGGAGCAGACGCTGGATTCATAGGGGTGTTGTTTTCATCCATGCCCCGCTCCATGGTGTCAGTTCACACTGATAACTCTATATATAGTGATGTGTCGTGACATAACTATAGTGCTAAGTGTATGGAACAACAAAACCCGAGCCTGTCTCACCCAGATGAGTTCTTATTAGCCGCCTTTGTAACACAATAGTCTCTCCAAACGAAGCATAAAGAGCTCCCACCTTCACCTCCTCCCATCCGGCCAAAGTGGTCGTAGCTGCCTCTTCTGTACCAACGCCAACACGTTTTGATGCATGAACATTACAGTCAGACGACGGCGGCCCTGGTTCAGACATAAAGGGCGGCTCCGGAGCTTAGCTACTCCACATTTACAATGATAATGGAGGTAAATGAAAGGGAAGGAAGAGGCCATGGTAGCAGAGGGGTGTGCTGCTGCAGACCGGCCCCAGCCAAGCCCATGAACGGCCCCACGTGTCTTAAGATGGAGGCTGCAGCCTACTAAGGCCCAGATGGATCAGTACACATTTGCTGTACAGCTGGTCGCTCTGTTTGGGGACCTGGTGTGATACTCCTATGGAGAAAAAAAATGATATCGCCACCATCCAAGGAGCAATTTAATAGCAGGCCAGAAGACAGCTGGCCACTCTTTAGTTTAGAGTTTTTTTGGCATGGCACACTTACAGAATTGAGGGTATCCGATTTTTCTCCAGAGACGCACAGATTTTTACAGCTTTCAGCTGTTGCAGTCACTACCAATCCATTCATTTTCTATTATTACTCAAGATTATATTTATAGATATATCTCTATATTTATTTATTTATTTATTAATAAACTAATATTTAATGAGGATAAGTCGCTTGAGATGTAACATCTCGTTTTCAAGCGAGTCCTCATAGCATCCAAATGAAAAACAAGACAACAAAGTTAATAAAAAGAAAACTGTTCTAAAACACTGAGCTGGGAATATTTATATATATATAGAGATATAGCTATATCTCGATAGATATATCTTTATATCTATATATCTATCGAGATATATCTATATGTCTATAGATATACCTCTATATCTATAGAGATATAGATATATCTCTATAGATATAAAGATATATCTATAGATATATCTCTATATCTATATATCTCTATAGATATATCTTAATATCTATAAAGATATAGAGATATATCTCTCTATATCTAGAGATATCTCCATATCTCTATAGATATATCTTTATATCTATAGAGATATGGAGATATATTTATATCTATAGATATAGAGATATATCTATATATATATAGAAATGTATCTCTCTCTATATAGAAATATATCTATATCTCTATAGATATATCTCTATATCTATATCTATATATAGATATATATATCTATATCCATATCTATATATATACATTTTGCATTTTTGTTTTTAAAAACTACCCAAAAAGTATGTTTGTGTTACCCAGAGTCACCTTTTTTATTTTCATTTTTTTAAGAGGACCTTTGAAGGTCTTTCACTGTCACAAAAGCCTGTTTGGTTTTATCAGCATGCCATCATGACACCCCATTGCTTCACTTTGACCCTTGTGTAAACTATGACATTTGGAGCCTCATGGGGGGCACGTTTGGTCCATTTATCGCTCTGTTTCAAATGTCCCTCTGTGGATTTCCAGAGCCCTGACATGTTTTGAAGCATGGTTTCTGTCTTAACGGGGTTTGAAGGCGAGAGGTTATTTTCTTCCATACGTTTTTTCTGCTTTCGGCTTGTGCCCTCTTCTCTCGTTCCCGCTTCGAGCAGCAACTGCCAAGGTGGCTGCGCTGAGGAGGGCGATTGTAAACAAACAAACCAAAACTACATCCCAGAAAAGTGGTTTCGGGGTCACCTCCACAGATTTCTGTTGGGTCTGTGACAATGCCGAGCTCGAAGCCAAGTCAGGGAGGAGCCTTTCTCTCACAGAGAGGAGCCGGTGGCCTGGTCGGCTCAGGCGAGGGGGGCGGGGGGGCGGCACCGGAGGGGTGGAAAGGTTCGGGGGCGGAGAGGGAAAGGCACATTTGCTGTACAGCTGGCCGCTCTGTGTGAAGCAGGCACTGTGGGCTGTTACAGAGCTGGAGAGGAGAGCAAGTGAGAGGCCTTTAGCTCTCCTCTAGCTTCTCCTCCTCCTCTCTGTTCTCCAGGTCCACTGTCTCCCCATGACTCTCCGTCTCAGTTTTCTAGCTCTAACATTTTCATATTAACTGGGCTCCAACCTGGCAAAACATACTGTGTTGGCTGTTAGCGCAGAAGCCAACAGGAGGCACACTGTAACAGTTTTTGAAGCTGAAAGCCTTGTTTTGTCTCTTGCAAAGAGTTTCAAATTATCCTTGACACATATCCTCTTGTCTTAGGCCTCGAGAGCAATTTGGCCGTTGTATGTTGATTATATGGTCTCCATCAGTGTCTGTTTCCTGGTGGAAACACATTTATTACCCCAATAAACGCTTCCCCCCCTCCTGATGGTTAAAAAGCACGGGGATTGTTACACTTTGTTCCTTTTCTTATAATCGCCTTTGATTGGATGTGTCTGATTTTGTTCCAGTAGTCTCTAAAACGCATTCATAAAGCATAAACACATGTAATCTGTTAACAGGCATGACCAAACGCTCCTCGTTTGACTCCTAGGGGGTGGGATCAGAGTCAGAACTCAATAAAGAGCACAGCAAAGGAACGGGATCAATCTTATGAAATAAATAAGAGAACGGGTTTGGACCAGCTCTTGGAAACAAAGGAATCCATCCGTGCCATACACCGAGTGTGATACCTGCCTGCTTTTATTAATTGGCGATTAATAACGCCTCTCTGTTCGTTAGCATAGTCACCTCCCGTGCAGCCAAGTGTGTTGCTGCTAATATGCAATTATGTGCACCTTACTGCTCGTTACATTATACCTCTCCCTGACTAATGTGGGGTCCATGAGGAGAATAGAAATCAGCATGGGCTGCAAAAAAACAGCCATCAATAAGATTCGCACATTCTTTGTGTTACTTGCCTGTCTGGGCGGAGAACAGAGAAGGGAAAAAAGAAGTTTCGTACAAATTCCTGGATGTAACCAGGAGACTGCATTAAAAGTTTTACAGCTTTTGCAGAGACTGTTTTGCTCTTCCCGGTGTTTTTGTTGTAAAGCAGAGGTAATTGACATCACCATGGGGATGCTCTGTTGCTAGGCCAGACAAGCTCAGTCTGATGTGGTCCTTATCTATTGATTTTCCTGACATTTCCCCACACCTCACAGACTAGGCCAACATGTGAGAAAATATCTGATGCTCTCAGTTCATACAGCCTGCTTGTACAAACTCCGAGCGAGCTCTTGCTGCCCCTCGCTGCATTGCAATTGGTAGGTTGATGTCGCAGTGGCGACTTGGGGCAAATTCCTTTTATTGATTGGTCGAAACCAGTTTATTTGTTGTGTAATCTCCGCACAAGCGAAATTATTATCTTAACAGTTTAGACGTGAAACGCTCGCCTTTCTTTGCCCGAATAACCCGAATAAAGGTAGGCTTTTCTATTCTGTCCCTTTGATGTTTTATTGAAATACAGTAGAGACGTCTTCTTTAGAGTGTTAATGCCAACTCTTGTTCTGAAGTGAAACCCATAAATACTGGATGATCAGAATTAACCTCTGCATTGCTCCTTCTCCCCATGGTCCCTGGGATGTCACCAAGGGTGGAGGTGCATGTGCACCCCTGTTCTGATGGGGTTGCTTAGCAGTCTGACTAGAGGGGGGCTTGTGGGAGAAGTGCAAACAGACAGTCCTGCCTTAGTAAAGGTCAAAGCTGCAACCTACACCTCTCAAATCCCAGGCTGGCCCTGATGGGACCAGGCTTCCGAGCATGCCTAGAGAGGCTTGTGGTGAGGGAGACTTGCAGAGAGAGTGAAGTGGTGCCCTGCCATTGAACTGCATTGCTTTTAGAGGTTGTCAGCACTAATAGTAGGGCGACAGATTGGTTCTAACTTTGTGTAGCGGCTCTTGCTTTCTGAAACGACATGCACGCGGTGACACCAGTAGCTACCACATGCCGCAGAACAGGAAAGGGTATTCCTCTCGAAGCTGTTGTTTCGTAGGTGTGAAGAGATATGTTTTAAAATGTGAGCAGACTCCAAAAGGACACGACAAAGAAAAGTTTGAACTCTCTTTATGGAGCACAATGGTGGTTTATCCAAAGCACCATGTGACGAATGACCATCCTCATCAAACTTTGGCTGTGTAAATGGCGGGCAGGGGAGGAGAGAGGAGGGGAATAGGGTTCTGAAAGGCCCCCCAGCGTCAAAGCCTTAATAATCATGTGAGCAGCGCTGGACTTCATTACCCTCCTGTTCGACAGGCCGAGTGCCAGCCCGGATTGCTGGCTGGCTGTGGCAAGGTCAACGGCGGAGGAAAAACCAGTTACTGTGTTACTCTGGAGCGGAATGGAGAGGGGCGGCCATCTGTCAGCTCAGGCCTGCCATACCCGCAGAGCAAATGGACACGGGCGGCCAGAGGAGAGGCCACAGACACCCATAGAGCTAAACCCAGAGAGCATAACTCTGGGCTGGCCAAGAACTGGGCCTTGATACCACTAAAACACACATATATGCATACAAATCGAGAAGATACGGCTATCTGCAAGAAATTTGGCAGCAGGTTGTGTCTATATTTATGCTTTTTTTTCTTGATATTTTTTTTTTCATTGTTTGTTTCAGCACACTGTTGGGCTCCCACGGTTTTAGATGCAGATGGCAAACCGTTTAATAAAGCAGACCAAAAGTTTTTTCTAGTTTCTTGCCAGCGTGAAATGTGCTTAATCAAACTTTTTCTTTACGAAGACCTTGTAAATATGAGGGCAGTGATTATTATTACGTTTGAGAGCCAGAGGACTAGACTTGTGTTGGTCTTAGGTTTCTCGTTCCTCCACATCAGATTTGATATTTCATGTTTCACCTTTCTGGCTGTTTGTCAGCGTTTGAGTTACACGAGCCCTCTCCGCGAGGACCTTTACGATGCCTTCTGGCCAAAGTGGAAGAACCCTGTGGAATTTTCCAAAGGTCCGTAATAGGTTTCAGGTGCTACGGGCCAATAGCCAGCCCCCCCACAATCAACACCCCACTTTGTAAGTCTTGTTTGATAGCACTCCCCGTTCGACCGTCAACCGTTTCCCCTCTAAAAGTGAAAAGGTCAGCATTAAAAATGGCTTTTTTTAACCCCTACCTTTAAAGAGGACCTAGAATGTAAACCAACATTTTCCTTGTTGTTGAATAAAGACAGCTTGGGTGGTCAAAAGTGCCAAAACTTTTTATGCAAATTAGAAAGTTGAAAAAGGCGAGAGAAAAACTTCTGTTCTGAGAAAACCTTCCTTAACACGTCATAAGGGGGAGCCACGCCTCCTCAAACCTGCATATCTGCAGTGTCTGAGGCCTTCTGGGGAAACCAACCAATCAGCAAGCAGCTCATTATCATATTCATGTCCTGGCCGAGTGGGAGGGGCAAAAAGCTCTTTTCACAGCAAGGCTGGTTTAGGGGGTTTAGAATGGCCTGTATCAGGGCTCCTGGGACAGATGAAAGCCAGAAGAACATTTCTTATGCTTTTTAGAGGCTCACAGCTCTGTTTTAGATGCATTCTAGGTCCTCTTTAACAGAAACATTCAAATGCAAACTAAGTGTCTTACATAAATGTGGCTGCAGGTCAGACAGCACTACATTCTGCCTCTGACACAACTTAATGCAGCTGAAGTTCCTGCTTCCTGCACCAAGCGTACCAAATCCCCCCCCTGGCTTGAGCATCAACATACTCCGGAAAACAGGGAGATGGTCCTGGGCGATTCCCCTCGCATTAATGGAAATCACACAGGAACTCCCTGGATGAAAGCTCTATTAGTTATTAAGGTTTAATGTTGATATCGGTGCTCGCACGTTGACTGGAGTGCACGGCGTTGCTGATGTGGAATTGTCAGAGAGATGCAGATTTAGCAAGGAATTAGTGTACACACAGGATTTAATTAAGGGGATCTATTTCCATCTTGTTAGAAAGAGATAATGTGGGTACTGCATGCATTATGGGTTGCCATATTAAATGCTGCTTCCTGTAAACAGCATATTAACTACTCTGGTGCTTGTAGACGATGAAATGGAAACAATGGAATAAAAAGTCAAATATCTAGTCTGGAATATCCTCATGAACATCATTAGAGGTGAAACACTTCTATCTTTTCTATACGTCGTGTTCTATTTCAAGCATGACAACAAGAGTGTGAACACTGAAGTGACGTGGCCTCTTTGTCTCCCCATTTGTCCCGCCGCCTGCCTGGAGAACGTAGACCTTAAGCCACTCGCTCTCTGATTAATCTTTTAACATTTATAATTACTAATTAAGTTAGTAAGAGACTTTTAATGTAGTCCTCCTGCAACGGGGAGCAGAGAGGACAACAGATCATTAGCTTCAATAATGAACGCGGATGAGGCTGATAATGGCCTGTGATTGGTGAAAACTGACAGTTACATCAAATAAATGTTGGACTAAGTGGCACTTTATGGATTTAAAAGCACAGGAAGAAAGAGTGGGAAGGTACTCCGATAGCACCAAATAAACTCTGAGGAATAAAGGGCTGTTTCAAAGATTTTTATTAATTAAAATGAATGTGATGCAATAGAAACATCACCTAGTGGAGGTTGCATTAGTTCTGGTGTTGAAGCTAATTTTGAGTCCAGATTTTATTATTAGATGAATTCACGATGGTTTTACTGAGTCGTCGGTCTGCCTAATGTTGCCGTTGTATCTCATTATCACATTAGCGTTATCATGGCTGTGAGGTGCTGCACATTAAAACAGTCATTCCATCTTTTTTTATTTATTTTTTTTGTGTTTGTTTGTTACTTTAATGACAAAGCTAGCCTGGCACAATCCGCGAGCCTTCCCACTTTGGGGAAGGTGCTTATGCCATAATGATTATTATCATTAAGAAGATATTAATGTGCTTGGTGTTTGCGACCCAGCTGCTCATCATGGCCTGAGCTACCGGAGGGAGTTGAGCCGCTGCCAAAATGGACAGTGCACGCAGGCCACCGCCCACCTGTCCAGAGGTTTCAGGGTTAGCAAAGGTCACAGCTACCTGCCCGCCCGCTCCTCTGATGGAGAGCGGGAGGACTGGCTCGCCGCGTAAAATTGGTGGAGATGGATCGTGTTGTGTGTACTTGTGTCTAGCTATGAAGTGAACAGAGGCTTCTTGCTCTTATACATTTTTGCACTCATGTTAATTATGTTGCTTCGTCGTGTGTGTGTGTGTGTGTGTGTGGAGGGGGAAATGCACGTTTTTCCCTGCAGAGATCCATGCCACATAATTATTCATTGAACTGAAATCTTCCTAATATTTCAGGCTTTCCCAGAAAACAGAGCACAACTGTAATCCTCCATATGTTTGCTATAAATTAGTTTTGTGAGTAAGTTGTTCATTTTTCTGAATCGTGTTAATCAGATTTTTTGCGGTAAATCGGAAGCACAATTACTCCTGCTTTTTAAGCAGCTCCTACAGTGATAGATGGCGTAAAACGGAAGAGAGGCAGGCTGAAATTCCTGTAATCTCTTAGTTTCAAATTGCTGCTTCATTAGGACTTGGAAAAGGAACCCATAGTTACATTTAATCAAACGAATCGGTGTGGCAGACCAACATAATCAATCACAATCCTTGTCCAATATGCTACATTCTGTAACTACCAGGCTGGCTTGGAGAAAAGTCAATTACGGCCCTGTGTCTGCTCCTCTGCCGTGGTTGCTGTGATGCTTTACAGTTTCTGCTGTTAGTCTCATTATGCAAATACACCCTTTTCCTAATTCTGCACCTTATTTTATGTTTTCTGCCAGTTCCTGTCTGATTTACAGGCTGTCTTTACTTTTCCAGATATCTGGAATAATCAAATTATTGCTTTATTTCCGTGCATTTTCCTTCTCCACTATATCTCGGTTTATTTACGTGCAAACCCAAACTGTGTAAACATGCAGTACATCAACCATCATCACTTTCTGCATGCCTCGTACATCCTTTCCTCCGTTTCACTTCCACTCTCTGCCTAGAACATAATCAACATGCTATACGTAATACACACAGGCGAGGAAACACACACACAGGCACGTACACACACTAGGTAGCTAGCTTGGTTGGTGGGGGCCATGGCTGCAGCTCTTCTGCGCAGTCCCACAGTGGCTCCCGGGGCTCGGCTGCCAGTTGTTTGCCAGCGTCTCCGTGTGGAATTCATTCAAATTAAAGCGGTGGAATGAGGCCCGAGTCCCAGAATGCCTCGTCCCTCTCCTTCATCAGCATTCCGCCGATGAGAGTAATTAAAGCAGAAATTAATTCTGCTGTAAGCAGAGGAGCCACAGAATAACTGATATTAGAGGCTGGATGATGAATGCTTGGCATCAAGGGAGGTCTCATGGGAGGGGAGGAAAATTCACAGATCTTTCTCTTTCTTTCCTTCCCAATTCTTTCTTTCTTTCTTTCTTTCTTTCTTTCTTTCTTTCTTTCTTTCTTTCCTTCCCAATTCTTTCTTTCTTTCTTTCTTTCCTTCCTTCCTTCCTTCCTTCCTTCCTTCCTTCCTTCCTTCCTTCCTCTGGACATTGACTTACTGCTCGTTTCTCACCTTTGCATTTCTTTCATCCTCCATGGCAACCTTTGTCCGTCCACGCTGCCCAACGATTGCTACAAAGAGCCAAAGACGTTGGCTTTAAGCTTGACTGAAGATGTTGCCGCAAAGCGTTTTTGCTCAGTAACACTGTTTCACATTCTGTCAGCGCTAGCTGTTTGCATATTCAGTCAACAGGCACATTAGTCCGTACTGATCCTGCAAAGGCCAGTGAATGGTTCTGTGCTTTTCCAGGTAAAATCTTGACTGTTTTTGATCGTGTCACTGCCAATCAGAATGCGAGCAACAACTCAAACACCTTATTATTGAACTAGACAGTGTATTTAGTATGACTGCTTTACTTCTAAGAACAGCTTTCATTTCTCAGGCGTTGTTGAAGACTGCACCTTGAAGCTCTCCAGCTGATATGATATTCCACCCAGGATGATTCAGTGATCCTTCAGGTCCCCCGACGCTTTATTTTTGGAACACTTTGGAAAGCTTAAGCAAGCGCAGTCACAAGACTGAAAGACAAACAAGTGAACTCTTGAAACACCAGGCCTGGATGAGTCTGTCAGTGCTTTCCTCTCTTTGAATCAAATGGAATTGAACAAAGGTTAGCTCTCTTTTGGGGCTTTATGGTAATGTGATATACGATGCTGCCATTGAATTTGCCAATGCATGTCTTAGCACTGTCTGACTCCAAGGATGGAGTGAATGGTAATTACGCTGACCTCTGCCCCTCCCTCTCTTATTCTGCCCTCTGGGTAAAAAGCCTGAGGAGGTAATAAACAATAGATAGATTTGTCTTGTTTGCGTTGCAGCTGCACTCCTAATGACACGCGAGATTGGTCTCTATTTTGCAAATAATTCATGCCAAGATCTGCAGGTAGTTAAATAGCATTTTTAATTGGTTTTTGTGCAGGAATAAAACAATCAGATGTAAATGAATGAGAGCTCAACCTGAGATTTACTGACTGGTATTAAGAATTTAGCAGGCTGGCAACGGATTTGATACACAGAATGAGTGATCAGGAAGCAAAAAGGGTACGACTGCAGGAAAGATGCAAATGAGCTGAACGAGAAACAAGACCTGTTGATGGAGCCATTTAGAGTAGCAAACGGGATGTAGTTTAGCATTAATGTGACAATATGTTTATATCGTTACTGCTTAAAAATGGGTTCATTTGCTTTAAAGAGCAGGTGCACTGAGAACACAGTTTTTACTTATTTTTGAAAACAATCAGTCACTCTCAGTGCGTTTACATGAGCATCAGAAAACCAAAAAATTGGCCTAAAAAGACTCACGTCATTTATTTTTAAATGCATGTAAACGCGTTAGTCTGGCTGAAGGTGAACTAGTTCTAATCGGGCTGAAGCACCCAGATAATGCGCTAGTTATCTGAGTTCATTCTGCATGTAAACGGGTTAGCCAAACTGAACCGATTAGACGCTCGCATTCCGGAAGTGACGAGACCACATTAGCGGTTTTCTGATATTATCATCGCCACAAGGTAACACGCGTAACACCATCAAACAGTGCAGTACGTACCAAATCAGCTATGCTGCAGTGTTGTCCATTCATTCAGCCGTTGTTCATATCCTGTTTTAATTCTGTCTGCTTCAATCCCACCAGCGTTTGTTTACTATTTGTGTTGCTATAAGCTAACCGGAACAATGCTGACATGAAAGGGCACATGTCGCCACCTGCTGTACCGGAGTGGAACGAACTTCATTTGAGAGGTCGGTTTTCTAATGCGCATATAAGCGAGGATAAAGACCTCTAGCTTATTACCATAAGATCGATCTGGATCGACTTAGATGTTGATGTAACCACACTGAGTAACATGCAGGCTGAACATGAAAATAGTCTCCTACACGTATCTCTTGCATTAGCTTCTGATAGAAAATAACGGTGAAACGCTAGGATTTGAAAAGCCTCACAGATCTGCATCACACTGTCACTTAACATTCATTGACTCGCCCATCTTGACTCATGACGGGGAAGGTTGTTGTTGCCTTAGCGTCCAGGAAACAGCAGAGAACTTCTCAGCTAATAGAAGCTAACCGTTAGCATTAGCAACACCACCACATGGCAGAACTCTTCATGCTTGTGTTATTTGTGGAGATAAAACATCAACGTTGCAAAGCAAACACAGTGGTAGAGTCGCGTTGCTGTTAGCCAATCAGAGGCAAGATGTCCAAATATCAGGAAGTAAGACTCCAAATCCTGCCGTCTGAAGCTACTTTCTTCTCCGGCTGAATTCTACGTCCTCAAACAGGAACATTGAAGCTTTTTTCCCCCAGAAAACAACTTACAAGGCATTCATTCCTACTGCAAATGTATTAAAAATATAAGTAAAGTTGACCTTTAAAAACTTAATATCATCACGTTAGCAATGGTACAAACCCCAACATTGTTGCAACAACTACACTATTTTTAACAAATATTCTTTTAAACTGATTAGAAATTAGTAGCTAAGCTTCTACTAAAGATTAGTTTATTATATTATGAAAAGCATTTTTTTTATATCAATAGCATGTTTTATCCATGAATACATAATTTAAATAATCTTTATGATAAGCTAAGGCGTTTTATTAGCAGATAGTCATTATATTCAGTGTATAATATGATGAATATTTAAGTTAAAGTGGGAAGAAGAGTTCCTTAAAAATTATTAATGTATGATAATATGCTCCTGTTCTATAAACCCAGCCCTGCACATTGTTCAGCTTTCTTTTTCCATTTATTCATTCCTCTTTCGCGATGAAGCAGAAATAGTAAACATACATTAAAGGCATTTTCCTATAAATAATTTAGCATGGTTCTTTTTATAGATTCAAGGTTTACCTATGGACTTTACTAAAAGCCTCCTATTAACAGAAGTTTTCTGAGTGTATTTCCACAGCGTATCATGTTGCTATAGGGCAGCATTTCTTCCTCTGTCATTCAAATGCCAGAGCTGTTCTAACCTGTAAGGACACATCTTGATGTCTGCCATCCTGGAAATGACGGCGGCGTTGTTTGTTTCTCCGCTTTCACTAACTACGCCAATAAAAGTATACTCAAAATGAAACCTTGGTGTAACGATGACCTTAAACGCAATGACACTCTTTCCCATAACATTGTCCTGTCCAATAGTCCAGAACTCCCTTAAGAGGCCTTACAGCAAGTCTTGGAGGAACCAAATGAGAGAGAAATCGATTACTTTCCTCTCTCCACTGTCTCTGCCCTGGCTGAATTACTGAAACAAGATGCTGCACTTAGAGGAGTCTTTGGAGAGACCGGGAGAGAGAAAGAGCGGTGGGGGAGAGAGAAACACTTTTAGGGACATGGGTGCCATTTAGACGAGGACCATCTTCTCACAGAAAGCCACTAAAAGCAGCGAATGATCCTCTTCCTGTCCCTGGCTGGGAGGTGGTTAGCCTCCTGTGGTTAAGTGAATACAGAGCTTACGCTCAGATTTGAGGTCAAAGCAAGATCATTAAAAGAATATTCATTTCTGAAATTCAAGCGTGACTGTCATGTATCAGTTCATCTTTGTTGCCGTGCATCACAACCCACGACAGCCAGGCTCCGCCGCCACGTCGTGATGTTGTTTGCAGACTTGGTGATGTCAAATTAGTGCTGTTTAACATCATCGCCGGGTTTTATTGTCAAAACTAAGAAGATGGAATTGGAGCTTGCTCGTTTGGTAGACAGAACGTAGTGCTTAAGGGACCCAATCCCTGTAAGTGCCATTAAGTGGAAATTGCCGTTCACATATTCCAGTGGTTTGATTAATTACACTCTCTCATGTGCTTTCATAAAGGCCCAGTGAAATATGGGGAGCAAATTGCATTGTGTTCCTGTATCCTGTTATGTAAAAGCAGTTTAATTATTGACACATGTTTCGCCACCTGGAAGGGGACGGCACTGTCGGACATGAATAGAAATCATGCAATAGATATTAGAGAAGAGTAGAGGCGGCCCTTTAGACGCCATGTGTTTCTGTTTCCATGAGTCACTTTATGTTCTTGCCTTCGCTCTAACCTCAGACTCTGCAGCTAAATCAGCGCGAGTAGCCGCCTTGATCAGCTGGAGATGCCACAGTTGTGAGGGAAGCTTTTTGTGAAGGTGACTGGACTTTGAAACCCGTTTAACTCTGAGGCAAGACTGCTTTTTTGAAAGGTCTCCTCTAATAAGTATGTAGTTAAGGCGATATTTTGTGGAGGCTGCGTACTCTCTCCAGGGGATTAAAAGATCACTGCTGGCTTTGTGTGATATCTTAAGATCGCTCTTTTTGATCAGAGCAAAGGCTTAAGCGCTGCTTAGTTACGACACATGGCTACTTTGAACTCAGAGAAGCGGTGAAAAAAAGACAACAGGCAAATTTGAAGCTTTAATACTAACTGGGTTTTTCTTTCCTTTTTCTTGCTTTTTTTTTCTTTGTTCTTAGAGTTTTGGAGAATCAGCACCCTCTAGTGCCAGGGAGACTGAATAGCATCGCCTTCTGCTGTAGCCAGTAGTACTTAGGCTGCACTCTATTCTGTATTCTACAGTGTATGTGGAGGTATTAGCTCATAAAATCCTCCTACTGTCATAAGAACCGACTGCCGTCCCTGAGCTGTATGTGAACAGCAGGGCTCTGATACTCAGTCCCAAGCTGTTCCTGTTTGCCCAGAACGATCAGGCCTGGCCTCGTGCTCTCTACCTGATCTAGTTGACTGGGCTGCGTAAGTTAGGTAGGCAGTCCCTGTCTCCGTTCCCCTCCTCCCTCCCAATATGCACTTGGACCCGAGCTCAGGCTGCACCTTTCGTGTTCCGCAGGGATAGGGGGCCAGATGGAGGAATTTGATTAACCAGCAGTGGAGGACCAAATGTTCAATTGGATACAGAACCAGTTGGAAGACGGGAGGGAGCGAGAGATGGGGCGGGGGGTAGAGGGAGGAAATCTAAAATGGCTGGTCATGTGCGCCGGCCAACACTTTCCAAAGGGGAGCCCAAACAGACACTGAGGTGTAGTAATGCAGAAGCTCTTTTCCAAGTACCAGCTGGGCCTTTTAGGAGCCTCTATCCCCACAGCAGACACTCGGCAGCCTCCGAGCAGCTTGACTTTACCATATGTGGAACTTTTTATGCTCCACCTGGTTCCCCCGGGGGACTTGTGCCGCTGGGACGCTGGAGGCAGGTGAATTGCTCTTAATGCAAGGCACTGAATCACTGGGCCAACAACATGAGGGAAGTGCCTAGGGAGAGGAAATGGATCTGCAGAAAGACTGGCGCGGACTGGCACAACCTTCCATTTTTGTGCCTGCTGTAGCTGGAAAAAAATAAAAAAGTCATGATGTGTCATCATGCCTCCAATCTCACACCTCTACTCGAGTTTCTCAGAGCTTATAAAACACACAAATGTTGATATAAAGTTTCTGTGCCATTATCCTTATCATTAACAAATCATTTTAATCATACTGAGATGTGGTGTGACAGCCCATCTGGGCAGGTAACGTAGGGGATGAAGTAGGATGAGAGAGAGTTTGGCCAAGATGGTGGAGGTGTGGTCACTCTCCTGCTTGCACCTGTCTTACCGAGTCTGTGGCGCAGAGCCAGAGGTCAGGGGTCACCACAGGGGGCCGTCAAGGTCAAAGGTTTATCACTCTCCGAGGGGTCTCGGAGCCATCACTCAGATCCTACAGTACACACGCTCTGCCCAGCTGAAACGTTCTCTTCCCCCACTTTTTCTAATCCTTCCAAATGGCTCGGGCAAAACTCCTGACAGAAGTGAGAGAAACAAACTGTGGGGTGTTGAGCTCTAAGCCATCAGCTGGAGATTTCACTTTGAAAAGATTCCCTTTTACTCACTGCCCTTTCTACCAATCAGAGGGCACACCAGAGTCCAAGCACCCGGAGCAGCTGCCCTCTGACCCTGCCAGCGGTTGTTGGTTTATTTTGTTTGGGTATTTGAGAGGGAACGGGGGGCTGCTTTTTGACAGGTCAGGCAGCAGGACTTGGATGAGGCCCCGTGGCAAAAGCAGGCCAGAGAGGGGGAATTTCACAGCTCGAGAAAAGACACAAGCTACTCCGAACCGGTTTGGCAATTCCAGCGCTCCGTTCGCGGATTAGTTGTCATATTCAGCGAGACATGTGGAAAATGGACCATTTTAGGGGTAGAAGAGGAGCCATTTATGCAAATGCCGTTCCATCAAGCACGCAGAAATTTCATGATGCCCCTGTTTATGCAGCTGGGCCCACTGCTCAAATTACACCCCCCGCCCCTTTTGCTGGTCCCCTCAACTTTCTATGAATGTGCCAAGAGCTTTACATCGCTCTTCTGGGAGTTTGGAGGAGGTAAAGACACATAAATGGAAACCTAACCTGGGAGTAATTGACTCAAAGCCATGGGTCAGTGGAGGGGCCTGTCATGTGAGGGCCACCTAGTAAGCAAAGAAGTCACATCCGTATAGAAGAGGTACTAACCGTCATAACGTAGCTCCGAGTATGACAGACCGCAGGGAACGGACCTGCCGCATCGAGCCTGTCAGCTGTTCCAGCAGCGCAAAGCGATGGTGGAGCCCTCCACTGGGACTGCATTACTGAAGGCTTTTCTTCTTTGCTTCTGTTTTATTTTGTAGGGTGGGGAGGGCAGGGTTGCAGGTCTGGGTGCAAGAAGGGGTGTTGAGGGGTATAATTTAGAGCACAGAGGGAGCTTCGTCTCTCCATCTTATGATTTGGAGGTGAAGACAAGCGCCCTCGGGGGCCCCCTGTCAGAGCTTTTGGGCGCGCTCAATGCAGACTTCAATAAAAACACACAAAAAGAATTCCCCCACAAGGGCGCCCGGCTGAATCGCTGACGCCGATGTAAAAGATTCAGTTTTCTGTGAATCATTTAGCACGCGACCCTGAGCTCGCTGCACAACACGGCAATCACAAGGAATCCCACCGCCGCCGCCTCGCTTTCTGTCCCCCACGTTGCAGAAAACAAAAACAGCCGAAAGAAGGCCGGAAATTGCCAAAGTGTTGTTTTTTTTTTTCCGCACAAACTGTTTTTCACACATTGATCGTCCTCTGCCACTCCTCCGTTTTCCTCATCCAGTCCCACCTCTCGCTCCTCTTTTCCTCTTCCTCGTCTCACTGTATTCCTGTCATGACAAATGTCAAACACAGACAGTTAGGAGAGCGTTTTTCCTTTTTTTTTTCCCTCCTTCTTCTTTTTGGCAACTGAGATCTTGCCAAGTCGAATGTGCGCTGGGACGAGCCTGCTGCAGAAGCATCACATTGGAGCATCAGCATCAGATATTTCTGTGAAAGTAACAGAAATGTTTGAAGGTGTTGTCACAAGCTCACAGGTTCCTGCTGTTTGCGTGCACCGGAGGGAAATGGCACCTTCTCAGCCCTTTTGTCTTCTCCCTCCCCATTGTTGTTTTTTTAACTTATTTCTCTGTTTAGTTGTTATCACTTTTATTGTGGTTAAGAATCTCAGCACGGCTGTTTTTTTGTTGGTTTTGACAGTGGGGGTCGGTGTTATAGTCAGAGTTAAAATTAGAGGAGTTGCTTTTCTGAGTGACTTGGAGACATGTCATCTTCTGGAAGCAGTGGGGAGTCTGTCAGTCACAGCCATGGTGTGTTTTAATCATCTCTGTCCCACTTGGTGAAGCGCTGACGGTTAGAGTGAGGGTTCCCTCCCCTGGACAATACCAGTATGCAAGAATTTCATACACTCTGATGTCAGACGTAGCAACCGGTTAAGAAATATGAGACGTTTTCTTCCTCCAGTTAATCCTGCAAATTCAATGGGGGAATCAAGCGATGTCTGGTGAATCTGAAAACATATCACAAGTGCGTTTGAAGGGTTTTGTGATCTTTCAAAAGATGTGACAGCTGGAAGGAGATTGGCAACAAAATAGCAGGAGTTTGTCACTATAATGAGAGAATGAAGCCGATAGAATAATCAAAACTTGTGATGTGTTTGAAGCCTAATGAGCGGGGGCTCCCCCCCAGCGAGCAACAATAATAGTGTTTTGTAATGTTATAGCCATTTTCATAACACACCAAGGAATTAGCAGAAGGCATTTCTTTTTATATAAAACTAGGTTAGGCTGCAAACGTAATTTTTTTTTTCCATTACCGAGCAGCGATGACAGCGTGTCTTTCCGCTGTGCTGCTCTGAGAGATCGCACATCATCAAATCCAAGAAGGCGGCAAAGTCGGGCTGTAGTTGGGCGTTGCACTTCACCCGTGCAGCTCTGTCCCCTTTAACCCTAGCCCCCATCTGAGAATGTCGTCCTCTCCAGAGAAATGCCCCCGTAGGTCGGATAGCATCCTCCAGGCTGTCTTAATGGACAAGTAGTCTCTTTACAAAGCTGGAAGAGCTCTTGGCGTGTCTGAAATAGGCTTCTAGCATCTAAAATAACTTGTGTTAAATCATCCACAGAAGAATTTCATGATATTTGAAGGGATATTCCACCCAAAATTGAAATTTTGTCTGTTGACATGTTTCCCAGATTTAGATAAGTGCAGTAATTCTCCTGATCTGGCAGCAGTTTGTGTGCTTTAGCTTAGCATAAACAATGGAAGTGAATGCTAAGCTAAAGCTAAACTAAAGCGGACGAACTGCTGCCAGATCAGGAGAATTACTGCACTTATCTAAATCTGGGAAACATGTCAACAGACAACATTTTAATTTTGGGTGGAATATCCCTTTAACTACAGAAAAAAACATATATTAGACGATTAAAATAAACCAGACTTGTTGAACATCATTTTTTAAGACCCTTTCTAATTGCAATTGAAGGTTTAAGCTTCACCAGAGTGACATATGCCACTAAAATTAGCTTTAAACAGAGGTACTTACAAAAATATTCCAACAAGCCCCCAAGCAATTAGTCCAGCTGCCTGCCATTGTCCACCTACCCATTGTGTTCTTTGTATAAAACCATTCTTTTACACCTCCACTTACTCCATCCTCCGAGACGGCATTGGAAATCCAAGGCTCTGAGTTGAACCCACAGTTGGTTTAAGTGTAATGAAATGTATGTCATGTCTCTGGCTCCCTCCCTCCGGCTCCCCCTCACCCCTGGCCCCCTGAATGTGCTGCCTTTGACAGGAAGGCCTCTGTGGCTTCTGCTGCAGTGATCTTTAGCCCCTTCAGGTCCCACTGACTATTTAGGACGTCCCTGCGATTTGTGGGTGGACTCAACCATGCACACATGCTTCAGAGCATTGACTGAGGAGCAGAATAGACAGTTAGATGCAGCCGAAGTTCTGGACAGCTCAACCGCTCCGCTGGGAAGCCTTACCCAGATGCCTGGCTGCGTTTAAAAGAAAAGGAAAATAAAGGTTATTAAAAATGTGATTTAAGGCTTGTTTTAAAATTCAGAGCTGGGAGTAGAAGAAATGTGCATATCCACTCTGTGGGTTTTAGCATTTATCTGTTTAGTGTGATCTGACCAGCATAATAGAAACCATGGCAACAGAAAATCAGGTACAGTTTCTGAAAAGCGGACCCAGGCGGAGCCATCTCCTGATGCTTATTTAAATTTCAACATATATTGACTCAGCTCAGTATCTGCTCCCTTTTTGTCATATATTCAATCTGTATGCAGATGAGAGCGATAACATCGCACACAGAGCGCTCACGTGGCATGTGTATGTGTTTGTGTTTATGAGGCTGTGATTTACCTGGAGCTTGCTGGTGTGCGGGGTGTGTTTGCAGCCCGGTGCACATCCATGCATGGACGTGTGTCTGTGCATAGATATTGCAGCTTGGAACGAGTGTGCATGTCCACTATATTAGACAGAGCGTGCGAGGGGCGCCTCAGCATGTGCGTGCTGCTGTCTGTTCAGAGCTCTCTGCGCCAGCAGGGTGCGCCATTCCAATTTACCCATCAGCCACGGAGGCAGGGGGTAAAAGCGCGGGGCATCGCTGTTGGAGATTTCACATTCAAGGGACAAGATTACCTGTCAGGGGACCCCTGTGTGGAGGTGATGAGGGAGGGTGACTGCAGGGGCACAGTGTGGGGGAGTTGGGACTGTTTGGGGGGACGGCAGGAGTGGTGAAAGAAGGGAGGGCAGCACGACTAAAAAAAAAACCCGTAATCTGTGGGTTCTCTGTTTTCTGGGGAGCATAGCTGCCAAGTTTCACATCTGTTTGACACCAGGCGCTGTGGTACGGCAGTCAGGGGCTGTCTGTCCTGATTCACGTCTCTTCGCTCTTTGCTACAAGGATCTGGACGACTGCTGGAGCTCGGTCTCTGAAGAGATCCTTGCAAAAGTGCATCTCGCTCTACGGAGGCTACGGAAAACAAAACTAAAAGACAAAGAAGTATCTCTGTGTCTGGTTTTTCTTTTGTTCAATCATCTCGAACATTATCAAAACGTTAAAAAAATCATCTCAAGTAGTTCCTTAAGGCCTGCAGACCCAGCTTGCTCTCATCTGTGCTCGCTCTGTTCGTGTTTGAGCGTCAGCCAAGACAGCCGCGGCTGCTCCAGAGACCCGAAAGTCTGCTGGGAGACGGGACATTCCAACAGCATAACTCATTCTTTACACCATCTCTGCTGCCATTAGTTAATTATATGCAGGTGTTTTCCTTTCTCAGTCATCTTCGTGTTGTTGGAGATCTAATAAAATGTAGCCATAAGAACATAAAGCAAGAAAGAAGGCAAAAAATAGGGAAAAGGGGGGGAGGGATTGTGTGGAGGAAGTGGCTGAATGTGCTGTGTGAAGCAAATTATTGCCCCCATGTAGATTCATCAGTTCTCCCTGCTGGATTAAGGAAGGGCCTTTCTAATGAAGTTCGCCCCGTCAAAATGAAGGGACTAATTCTGATTTAGCTGAGGTAATGAACTTCCCCTCTCCTAGTGAGAGCAGCGCCATGGGGTGAGGAAAGAGGGGTGGTTGTGTAAGGGAGGAAGAGGGAGGTAGGAGGGGGCAAACTGGAGTGGCAACAAGAGAGAGACGGAGGCAGGTCGAAGACAAGACAGCAGAGAGACGGAGGACGGATAAAGCTAGAAGGCAGAGCCAAAGCAATGAGAATGAGAAAAAAATTATGCAAAACGGCTGTCTCGTATTTGCTGAGATGTATTAAATTTCCAGCGCGGGTGCCTGTGTTATATAAAATTATGTTAATGTCTTGTGGCCCGCTGCGAATGGCGGCTTGCTGGTCCTGAGCATGCGTGGCTGGCCGCTACACGGAGCGCGCTCAGTGGGACTCAGCTTTTCTATTAAGGAAAACCTCTAGACACCTGATGATGAATTCTCTCTCACCAAATGTTCCCCCTTTTTGTGTCGAAAATATGAGCGCTTTTCTAAATGACTTTGGAGAGCCTGGCGTGGCGCTTGGCGGCCTGCATCTAGCAGGGGGAGAAAGGGGATGAGGAAGGGGTGGGGGTCCCTTTGCAGCAGGCTAAGGGAGTCAATTAAGGCGAGCGCTGATAATTATAAGCCGGCAGAACGCAGGGGCTGGCTAATTGTACGGTGTTCCACGCCGCGAGCCCAGCCAAGGGGCCTCTCCTCGACACTCTCCATCCGTGCTCTTTTTTGTGGACCTCAGCCCCCTCCGAGCTTCATCCCTCAGTCTGACAGTGCCACGGTGAGGCTAGCAAGAAAAAGTCAAGAAAAAAGGACGAGGCATGCGCTCATAATTAACTTTAGCATACAGTCTATATTCACACCTCTTTTCCTCACAAGAAAGTTGCTCATAGTTTAGCTTCTTTGTTTATAATTTGATTCTAAACTTTCACCTGGCCTAGAAAGGTCGGGTCATTCGACCTTTATTTCCTAGAATAAGCCCAAATGCTTAAAATGGAGTAAATTAGAGCATTTCAGTGTGAATTGGTGTTTTTTATTTTATTTTTTGTAGCTGCAGGGGGTCCAGGACTCCATGCAATCCATCTCAGCAGCCTGCACTGTTTGTCCCCAACGGACCTCCGTACCTGCCTGCAGCTGCTGCGCCTACATATCATTCGTTAGCGCGTATTTGCCTCTCACCTTTGTTGTTGTGGATTTCTCACTTTTCATTATTTTGCTCCTTTCTGCCTGCGTGACCTACGCACCGCTCATCTGACCGAGTTTTGGTAACTGTAGAGCCGTAACTCATCCTGAAATACCGGCGTCATCTGCTTTCACCAGGGCAATTTGAAATATTTTACTTTTAAAATATTTTACTCTTTTTTTTGAGTGCACTGGTGGAAGTTATATTAAAAACACTGCAAAGATGAGTTCCAGAAATATAAATTATGTAGTGTGTATTAGTTTGTTTTTATTTTTCTTCAACGTTTAGCTGTTATTTATTGTTATCATATCAGAAATGACAGAAAAAGGCTTAGATTTGAGTTTTGGAGTCCTAAACACTAATATTTAGACAGATCTTCACTCATACAGTCGTCTCTTCTCCTGTTTCCTGCACCCTCCTGTCTGTGACCTGGAGATCGATCCCAACATGTCATTTTGAAACACGACTCACTTTCTACAACCATGAGCAAAGATGCATACAAGTGTACTGTCATCATACAAGCCGTAGTTATCTCTGCATGTCTCTTGTTCTTGCTTTTACTGCTCTCTTATGTTATAGCTAGAGTTTTAGTGGGTTAACACCTTTTAAAATAATGCCTGGAAAGTAAAACATGCTTACTGCAACTTTTATTTGAACAGGTCTGTCTGCAAACAAGCTTTGAAAAATGAGAGTAAAAAAAAAAAACTAAAGCAAGCCAGCATCATGTAATGAGTAGGAACAATAAAAACTAGGAAAAGGTTAAAGTGACAGCGTGTCGTTTCCTGGCTATAGGGGGCAGTACATACATTTCAGGGTAGTTTTACATCATATCGCCGTGACTGTCGCTAGTTTAAAACAAAAACATTACGGTAAATGTTACGTGTCGAGCAGAAAGCACGAGACCTCGGCGTGACTCCTCAGACTTTGATAGTCCTTCAGTTAATGCCATCGAGAGAATGTAATGCTGATGCTAGTTTACTGGCGGGGTAGGTTCCAGAGCTGCTCGGGGTCCTGCGCCTGCTGATGATGTCACACTACGGCAATACCACTCGGCCAAAATATATTGCATCTCTTTTTCAATTTTGTTCTTTCACATAGATTTTGGAAATAGTTTAGCAGTTTTGTTATTAAATTCATGTTTCTTACCGCCTAAATGTTTTCGAACGTGGTAACTTCCGTAATTCGTATGTCCAGCTAATCATAGATATCATATACATCACTAGATGCCTTAACTGGGAGTCGACAGCGTCCCTACACGGCGGCCATCTTACCTCGGACAGCTTACGTTCCGTTCTCAGTGGTAGCAGATGGAAGGTGAGTGAACAACTTAAACAAAAATACTCTTAACTCGACGAAATATTAACGGATTTACAAGCGGGTTGCATTATTACAAACCTTATAAGACATAGGCTTGATAGCACATACTTACACATTTTTAAATTAACGGGCCAAATCCGTCATATTTTACAGCCACATCTCTGGCGTTTATAACAAACCAAACTGTTTGAAATTCGGTTAAAAATTGAGCAAGTTAGAGTTATTTAAATAGTACATTCACCATTGACACCAATGTTACGAAAGGGGGCAGCTGTCCGAGGTAAGATGGCCGCCGCGTAGGGACGTTCGTCCAATCGACAAACAGCGCGGATAAGGCATCTAGTGATATATATATATATGCAGCTAATCATCTAGTGTGATGTCATCAGCAGGCGCAAGACCCAGAGTTGGCTCACGTAGAAGGAAACATGGCGTCCAATATGGCGCCCCCCAGAGACTTAGACCCATGCCCTATGTATTTTAGACACGATTTTTATGGTTATACGTTACGAAGCCACCAATATTTTTCAACGACTGGACATCATTTTATTCATTTTCAACAACATTTCGATGGATATTTCCAGAGATTAATGGTAAAAACTACACATAGTCACTTTAAAGCTACCTCATCAAACTAAATACAACTTTTAGTATCATTTATTGTATTAATAAAAATCTCCTGACATGTATCAGGGTTGCAGTACCCTATAGATTTTTGTTTATTTAAATTCTAAGTAGTCTAATACATGTTTACAGTGTACATACAATCACACTGTTTCCTAATGTTTGCGTCCGAGGAAAGATTGGGTATTTTTTTCTCAATTTGCATTAATTGATTCTTCTCCAAAAACAGAAAAATGTTAATAAAGTTTTCCATTTTTGAACCATGTAAAATTTCGACAAAAGGAAACTAAACCAAAACATCTGAAAAATCCGCTCAGCGTGTTTATGGCGTGCAGAAATGACTTTGTCCCTCATGTTTTGTGAACTCCAAAAGGCGTTCCAGTTGGCAAAACCCTTTGTAACATTTATTCAAGCGTTACGCATGTTTATCTCGACACAAAAACCTGTCACGTCGGTGTTTCTACCTTTGGCCTGGTAGCCAGGGGAGCTGTGAAGCGGTTAATGTAGGCACCGAGCGGCTGATCCAAGCAGAAGCTCGGCCCTGCTCTGATTAGCACCTCCAACGAGCTGCCATGCGTCTGAGCCGACACGTCTTAGAGCCATGTTCTCCCAGAATCCTTTGCTCTCGCTGTGCAAGGGCGTCACCTCCGCCAATGTGTCACAGTCTTGCTTTCATTTCTTGCAAGTGCTTCGGTATTTTGCACAAACATGCAAGATTTGTTACCGCTTCTTCTCACTTTTCTCTTTCAAACTAATTAAATTCTCTTTACATGCACGCTCCCTCACTTCCAACTTGATTTGCTCTGTCCTTCTTAAACTGTGGAGGCAGGAAATAGATATTAGTAATGTTCCCTCCAGGCGCCAGTTCTCCAATCAGCTCCGGTCCAGGGGGAGTCCATCCCTGTGCGCTCCCAACTACCACCTTCCTACCCCCGCGCGCTGCATTCTCCCGTCCTTAATGGGCCTCATAGTACTTCCGAAATGAGCTTGTGCCTTATGAGCAGTGCTTCTACCTCAAGAGAGCGCACCGCACAGAGGTGGAGTCAATTTGTATTCACCCATAATTCCCTGGGCCTTAATCACTCAGATTTTCCCCCCATTATCTGTTAATGGATAATTCCCGTGGAGAAAAGACGAAGTAAACCCACCTACTGTTTACAGGCCTGAAGCTGTCTCTTCTGCCACCATCCTGTAGCGGGTTGTATATGTATAAATGTATATGCAACGCCAGATCTCCCTGCTTTATTAACACATAACTCCAACGTCAGGCTAAGTACGAGGTAGATGCTGGAACAAAGGTGGCGTTCCTCATAAACATGCTCGATCCAAGCAGGTATTCCTTTCCTTTATGGCGACGTTTGACAGTTTAGATCCCCTGCACCGCAGCGGCGTGATGGTCTGAGGTGACGAGCTTTGATTGCTGCTTCTGTTCCGTCGCCGCTTCTCCAAAAACAACCCCGTTTCCAGACTACTAAATATTCTCAATTTGTCCTCCCACTTGTTTGCTCATTACTCTCGGCAAAAGAAGTGCCCAGATTGATGTCCTTAATATCGTCTACTCATGGCGACACAAGCGACCGGGGTCCCTCTAATGGTGAGCTTCAGAGAACCGTTCACTATGCCCCAGAGAGGAGTGGAAATCTAAGTATCAGATTTTTCTTGCGCAAAACGAAGTGCTCCAATTCGAACGCCCTCCTCAGAAGGATTGTTTAAGTAGAGTAAGGGGCAATGGTGGCGTTGGAACGGAATAAGCTGAGGGAGATTTTTTTAATTAAGCAATGCCCTGCGTTACACTTAATTACATACTATTATCTCAAATTAACACTGGCTTTAGTTACTTTAGTGTCAGTCTGTTACTCACTGTCATGCCATAGCTCGACTTTTCCGACCTGTCAACAGCCGTTACATCTGCCTACAGGACTCAGCGCGCTTCACCTGTCGTCTGTCGAACTGTACAAGCCAGATCTGCTGGCCCCCTGCATCCCAAACAACCTTCAACAGCACATGAACTCGAGTCCGGATAAAGAAGTAAACAGCGCTGAGAAATAAAGACCGTTCTTTGTGAAAGTAGTTTTCTCCCTCTCCCTCTCCTGTCCTCCACATGGGAGAGATATTAGGCGTTTGTGTTTTAAGGAGCTGTGAAATACATAAACCATGAGCCACAGGAACGCGAGGCCCTGTGGATATGCAGATGGGCTTACTTTGCTGGTGTCAGGGATGCTTAGAGGGAGCAGACGCAGGAGCAGTTCTCATCTAAAGGATTTTCTTAGGAGTGCAGAGGGACGGGGTGGTGGCGGCGGAGAACACTCGGGAGACTCGGAAAAACAGAGTGGGAGGAGGGAGAGATGAGGATAGAGAGTGAGCTGACAGTCCCCCGTGGCCCTGTAACTATATCCAGAGTCTGCTCGGTGCTCGGAGAGGGGTGGGGGCCCACGCAGGGCTGTGCTGATTGGACGGCCCTGAAGATGGGCTGGGGGAGCAACAGGAAGTGACCTCAGCCCAATGAGGCAGCTATAGGGGTGAGAAAGCTGACTTCCTCCCCTGGCTCTCACTAAGAACCAGGCTGCCAGCCTGATTCAGCCCCTGTTGCTCTGCTGAAGACTAACCCAACCCTAAAACCTGCAATACAGCATCGAACAAACCAACGTGTTACATTTATAAACTAGTAGCGGTGTGACGCTGAATAAAACGGCAATAATCGTAAGCTTCTAACTGTATTATTTTCCTCCTTTTCATCCCTGTTGCCATAAAATGATAAACAGCTGAGGCATTTTGAACGTTTGCTCCTTTGGACAGAGGCCAAAAACACTTATGGGGAAAATTCCTTCATGGCCCCTCAGTTTCCCTTATCTCATTCTAAGTAGCATACTTAGTTTGATATAAACGTTTCTGCCTTATATTGACCTTGACATCGTGTCAAAAGATGCAAAATTAAACGATTCAATTTAGTATAGACATCAAGTTAAACTACGGTTGTTTTTAAAAATTGGCTTTTGACCACAAAAGTCAAGCCAACACGTGCAAGCAGTTAAATTAAAGGTGCAATAAGTAAGAATTTACAGTGAAATAATCACAAAACACTAATGTCTCAATCATGTTGCAAGGAAAAATACATTGTTCAGATTTCCTTATCAGCCATTTGGGAGCTTGTCAGTGTTTCTCCTTTCAACAGGCTAAGGATGTACTTTGTAATTGTTTACAATCTATGAGCCTGCAGGGTTACCGAGTTTGCACCGGCTGCATCGGCATTTGTAATTTGACAAAGGCCGGCAAAAAGCTCCAGAGTTATGGACAGTATAGTAGGCAGTAAACGGAGCAGCCCACAAGTTATTTCTTGTACCACTAAGAAGCCGCGGCATCCTTTTTGGTTTATGCTCATATTGGGTGTTAAAGACTAGAGGCTAATGTTGAGCTAACAATGCTAACGGTGAATTAGCAACTGATCCATAAATGGCATCAGCCATGAAACTCTTGGAACGGTAGTGAGAAAGTAACTTTTTGTTTAGAAAGTGGACTGCAGTACCCAAATTTGACCACAGGATATCATCCTTACTTCATTCTTACATCATGCACCTTTAAAAGCATCATAAGATGGACAAAATAAAAAAAATCTAGTTAAAAACACATGCTTTGTTTTTTTTTTTAAATGAAACAATCTGACTTTATGTCTCCCATTTTTTACTGATGCACCTGCTTACAGAACAACACACATCTAGTCATGCAAGGTCAGTCAGGCAGGTGCAGAGTTATCTGCATAATGAAGCAGACCAGGTCTCCAAAGGGACAACATGGTGCACTAGGGTCAAATGGGGGCTGCACATATGGCAGAGGAGCAGATCTGTGGCTGCTGCAGGTAGCCTGACCTTAGTGTGCACCCTTTTGCAGATAAGCTAACCGAACGGAGATCAAAGAGGACAGTGATCCTCTTGCATGGCTGCGTGGTTGCAGTCATGCTGCTTTTCCTCCCCCTCTTTTCCTGATACCTGGTGCCACACTCAGATGCACATGTAGGGTAAAGAGTAGCTCATCTGTCAAATACACGACTGCAGAACACAATATCTCCTCGCTCCATTTCAATTTATGTTAGCCTGCTTTGATTGGCTTTTGCCAAACAGTCATGCAGAAACATCATGATATATATAATCTTGTCAAAGTTTTATATTTATTTGGAAATTATTTAAAGGAAAAAAATTGGTGAACGTGTTAAAGATACAGAGAAACTGTTTTTTACTTGTTATTTTTTAAATGTGATGAGTTTAATGTGCAGGCTAAACGTGAAAATAGCCTTCTACCCCTATTTCCTGCATTAGGGAAACGCCTGTCAATTACACGTCACATGGTCAAAGTAGCATTCATAGACTCACCCATCTTGGCTCTCGACGGGGAAGGCTGTTGTTGGTTTAGTGTCCAGGAGAGAGCAGAGCACTTCTCAGCTAGTAGAAGCTAACTGTTAGCATTAGCAACTCCACCACATGGCCGAACTCCTCCAGGCTTGTGTTATTTGTGGAGATAAAACATCAACATTTCAGAGCAAACAGAGTGAGTGGTAGAGTCACATTGCTGTTAGCCAATCAGAGGCGAGAGGTCCAAATTTCAGGAAATAAGACTTTTGACTATCTTCTACTTCCTGAAACAGGAGCGCCAGAGCTTTTTTCCCACAGAGATCCACTCACAAGGCATTCATTTATACTAGGAACCGCAATAAATGTGTTGAAAAAACGAGTGAACTTGTCTTTAAGGTAAGAGGTTCACTTCCACAGTTTCTTTTGGCGCTGTAGGAAATGTTTCAGTTCCCTTTATTTCCTGGAGAATTAGAGGTCACTGAGTTCCAGTTGTCACTAATACTCAACATCAATTTGTAGGGGGAGAAACTGAGACATTTCCTTTTACCAGCAGTAAAAAAAAATCAATATAAAGAAAAATCAGGTGTTGGGTTATGGTAAGATTTCAAACAGCAGTACTGTATTGGATGAGCTTTTTTTATTAATATGATTAGGAAGTTATGTGAAATAAATCTAAAATGTAAAACGGGAAGAATTATAAATCAAAAACTTAACGCTACAATTTTTTGTTTTAAAAGATTTGCCCGGAGGCACCGCCAATAAACCATCTTCTTGGACCGGGACGTGCACAGCTGTTTGGTGTGTACATGCTCCTGGTACCCAGGGCCTGTGTGGTGGGTACTGGGCTGTGGAGACCTGGGGATAAACCCTGGATGAGTCCCTGAGGTGGCCACCCCTCCCCCAGACCTGATGTCAGGCTTGCCAGGAGTTTGATAGCTCACAGTCTGGCCTCGTGGCAGAGTGTAAAGGCCTTTTATTGACACGCTGGAGATGGGCACTTTTCTTAAAGTCTTGAGTCAGCAAGTTTACTGTGCTGCAAATAAGAGTGCAGGCCTACAGATGTGACATTTATTTAAGTTATCAATAGCCGTGACGGTGCCAGTAAACTAGAATCTGCCTTATTTCATTTGAGGATGTTTGTGTTGATGAGTAGGATACACAGAGGGGTGAGAAGAGCGATTCCTGGTTAAAAGACACTTTTTCATCATTTATCTAAACATCATTATTTGTTTTTCTCATCCATTTTGATTCTGCGTGGTTCAGATGACATTCCTCTATCATTTCAACTTCTGTAAATGGTATTTAAATTTGCAAATTCTAAAAATAAATCACTTCTTACCAAGTTAATCAGAAACATGACGTTCACCAGTTAGGACCCCGGCTGGTCGTCCAATTTCTGCCTGATGGGAGCAGATCACACGTTATGCTGTTTCCTGTCTGACTCATGGAAATCACAGACGGGAGCCTTTGTCACTAATTTGTGGATTTTGATTTTCACGTGAAGAAAAAAGGGGGTGAGAAGGAGCGAGACCTTCGCTGCTCCTCGGCCGTTCGCGCTCTGTTTATTTTTCCTCTCATGGTTTTCTGTGTGTTTGTGTTGTTTCTCCTCCGCAGAGGAAGGACTGAACCATGAATGCAAGCTCTGTAGCCAGTCGTTCGACTCACCAGCGAAGCTCCAATGCCACCTGATCGAGCACAGCTTCGAGGGCATGGGGGGAACCTTCAAGTGTCCCGTCTGCTTCACAGGTTTGTGCGTCTCACTTTCAATTTGTAACCCACCGGAAAAAAGGAAGAGAGAAAAATCACTTTGGGAACGTTTACATTTTCAACACATCTCGTCTTCTTTGAGTTTGAAAAGGCAGATGGCTTCTAAATGAGTTTGGAAAGGTCAAGGAAGAGAGCCAGCTAAAGCTGATAGCGGTTTGATGCATGTGGCTTTTTTGTTTCGTCAAATTGCCTCCAAATCAAGGCCAGAGGAGTGTCGCGAGGTGACGGGGGGGGGGGTACGGGAGGAGCGAGAGCAGGGGGGGGGGAGACGGTGTGAGCTGAGGGGAGATGGGGGGATGGAGGATTGTGGAGAGAAAAGGAGATGTGCTAATTGTGGATGGCAGTGGTGCTGATAGCTGTAATGATCTCATCTGTCTCTGTGCGTGGAGGTGGAAGGACCGGACTCCTCCTGAGAGAATAGCGCCCTCCTTCAGTGTCAACAGGGTTAACTATCTCTATAATGAAATCTGCAAAGTCGTTAACTTCAGCTCTTCACTCTTTCTCCCTCCTCAGCTCTTTACTCTTCCTAACACTTTTTGGGTCCAGCTCATTTCCCCCTCGAACTTCCTGCACACACACATGCACGCACACACACACATACACACACATGCACGCACACACGCACCAACTCATCCAGCCCGTGCATTAAAAAAAACTAATTTGTCTCTTCTCCGCTTGTTACATCAATTAACATCATTAGTTCACATTTCTGCATTGTGTTCATTTTTTCCTTCTCTTCATCCACCTCAGCTCACATCTCAGTCTTCACCCCCCCCCCCTCTCCTCTGCATTACTGTTTTGGCTTTATCTCTCTTTTAGAAGAGGCCTATTGATATTTCCCCCCCACCCGAACCTCCTTTCCCTCACAGGGGCATTTAATATACAGAGCATGCCTCCTTCATCTGAGCCTTCATTTTCCACCGCCGTCTTTGACAGACAGGTCCCCCCCTCCCTCCCCACCACTCCCTCTGCGTCCATATCGATCACGGCGCATGAGAGAGAGAGGGATGCTGGGAGGGAGATGGGGAGGGAGACGGAGCGCACCCTCAGGACAGCGGTCGCAGAGGCAGACAGACAGATGGGCGAAGGCCTGTGGTATAGTGGGGAAGGCAGGCGGCGAGGAGAGGAGAGGACGGGCTGAAAGGCCTCCCTCTGTTGGGGATGCAGGGGACACGCAGACTGATCTGAAGTCAGCGCGCTTGGAGGAAACAGAGCAATTGAGAGATTGGCTGACAGCTGTCCTTGAATACATTTCTGTACGCTGAGTCTGAAATACAGAACAGAGAAGACGTTTAATTCAGCTAATTAAACACAAATTTACTTGTTTTTTATGTGACAGGTCGGATTTAACTTGATCTTGCACCGTTTACTCAAAATTCTAGAAAAAGTGACAAAAGTAATTCAAAGGCATCATATCTATATAGAGGGTAGGACATCATCATAAGTTATGCATTTATGCAATTACATTTGACATAAGCAGAAAATATTTCAAATATCAAAAATGTCACAAACATATATGCAATGCAATTCAAATGTATGTAATATTTGTAAGCTGTCAAAGCTCCATTTAGTCCATTTAAGCCATAATTCAACCTAATTTTCATGTGCTTCAGCTTTTGTGTCTTTTAAAACTGATAAGTGTTGAAAATACTTGCAAAAACTCACAAAATAATTGTAAATGTGTAAACGTTTGGACACAAGTAGCCTTAAAATGATGAATATTTACTCAAATGTGAATGGATGTAAAAAAAAAAGTCCATAATGTAAAGAATTAATTCAGAATTTGAATCCTGTTAACTGAGGAGGGTTAAAATAGTCTCATTACTGCTTTATATACCATTTATTTTTTACGTTTTAGCAATAATCCATTGAAAAATCTACAATTACAACATTTCTCAATGAAATTTGTGTTCTAAAATAGAAGCTTTTAAACATAAATCTAAATTTCCTTTCAGCAAGCAGTTTAAACCCAGTTTGAGTTAACTTTTAGAGTCAAAATAGGTGAGTTTATTTAAGCCTGCGTGCACTATGTGGGGAAAAACCATCATTTCTACTGATTTAAAGGGTGTCTTTTATAAACGTAATGAGTCTGAACATAAAAGCATGACTTTGATCTGACTAGGTGGTGCCAGGGCAGATGAGTTTGCTCATTTAACAAGGTTACTCTTTGTTTTAAAAGCCCATTCCCCCTCAATGCCCATGTTTTAGTTTGATCTGCCCCCTCGTGACCTAAAACTCGGTGGGAGGCCGAGAGTGATTGTCATTCATTTACACACCTGATTATCCTCAATCTACGCTCGAGGGAATGGAGAGAGGACAGATTATTCTGCAAAAAAAAAAAACTAACTGGAGGAAAAGTGTGTGTGGGGAGGGAAAAAGTAAGTTACAGGCAGTAGGTGAGGACAGACGAAATAGAGGAGAAAAGGAGACAAAACTTAAAGGAAGCTGAGAAGGTTGCAACTGGCAAGTTTGGATGTGAGATGAAAGGAGGGAAGTGGAGGAGGAAAAGAGAGCTGTGTAGGGGAGGGAGGGTAAATGGAGAGAGGTCCATAAGCCCCTGGATGATGAGAGAAAGGCTGACTCTCCCAGGACAGATTTGACAGGTTTCAGAAGTGGGGGAGCCTGCAGCTAGAAGTGTCTGCCTGCACCCTTAGGAGCTGTAGGGAGGGCTGGTGTGGAAATTGTGATTGGGAATATGTGCTTAAGACAAACAAAACAGAAGAAAGTGTGTCTGATGAAAGTCCTGCGTGTGTCTGTGTATGAATGTGTGTGTGCACTGTTTTTTTTTAGCTCATGTCACCGCATGAGGAACAAACTTAAGAAACTACAGGATGCACGGCTTTCAAATCCGCACGATTCTGACAGATCCAGTCGTTTAATTAGCTTATTGTTTAGATTCTGTTTGTGTCTGATGTTCAGACTCGTGACAACTTCACACACGATGATAAAAACAGACCAAACAGGCGAAGTTTTACCATTCAATTAGGAGCTGTCAGCTTCCGGCCCTTAAACAAACTCACACGGCCAATTTGTTTGTTTTGCCTCGGAACAGTGAGGCTGTGAACTCTCACATTAGGCCGGAGTGGACACATGTAGGCTGGGCCGATAAATAAATGAAAAGGAGAAAGGGGGAGAAAAAGGATAAACTTATTTTTTCCTCCCTGCACAAACAGCTTAGTATTGGTGCAGTGCAGCCTGCAGAGAGCACCACCCTGCCAAAATAAAGATGAGCTGGGGCCTGTAGTAAAGGAGACGTCTGCCACGGGCGGCCCCAGAGATCTAATCAGAGGCCTTAATATCCCCCACAGCGAGGAGACCTTGGCCCCTCAGCCCCCTCAGCCCTGACACCCCCGATGCCCAGCCCGACTCCGCTCTCCGCTCAGCTCCGGCTCTGCGGCCAACAAACTCCTCAAAGTTTTCCTCTTTCTCCCTCCCCTCCTCCTCCTCGCTCTCTCAGCAGGGAGGGACACGATGGCCGCGGCCGCTGATCCTGTTTGGATGTGGTTTTGGATTATTCCTTCTCCCTTTCTCTATGTCCTCGTTTTACCGTCCAGGAAGACGTGCCTCTGTTCCTCCTCTGAATAGCCAATGCAGTTGCATATTTTATATGTGACTCTTGCTGCCAAATGCCAACACAAAGTCCCTCCGTGGTCCATCCCTGCTTATCCCTTTATTACACGTTTCATGCTAATTTTAAAAACAACCATGAAGATAATAAAATATAAAAGCTCTGTAATTAATTAAAGCTCACCACTTTGTTTAAATCGTCTTTAGCACGCATGAATTGAACCCGGAGCAGGATTTTTACTTCACTTTGAGTTTTTATGCAGGCTGAACGTAAAAAAATGGTCTTCTACCCCTATTTCCTGCATTAGCTTCTGATAGAAAATAGATGGAAAAACACTCAAAAGCCTGACAGATCTACGTCACGCTGTCACTCATGGACTCACCCGCAACGAGGAAGGCTGTTGTTGGTTTAGCATCCAGGAAACAGCTAGTAGAAGCTAACCGTTAGCATTAGCAACTCCGTCACATGGCACAACTCCTTCAGGCTTGAGTTATTTGTGTTGCGTTGCAAAGAAAACTGAGTCAGTCAGTGCGTTTACATGCACATCAGAAAACCGAAGTATTGCCCTAAAAAGACTCATGTCGTTTTTTTAAATGCATGTAAACGCGTTAGTCTGGCTGAAGGTGAACTGGTTCTAATCGAGCTAAAGCACCCAGATAATGCGCTAGCAATCTGAATTCATTCTGCATGTAAACGGGTTAGCCGAACTAAACCGCTAACGCTCCATAAGTTATGAGACCGCAGCAACGGTCTTCTGATAATATCATCGCCACAAAGTACATCTAACAGTACAGTACGTACCAAATAAGCCATGCTGCAGCGTTGTTGTTGTCCATTCCGTCATCCATTGTGCATTTCCTGTTTCAATTCCATCTGCTTCACTCCCGCCAGCGTTTGTTTACTATTTGCGTTGCTATAAGCTAACCGGAAAAATGTCGCATGTCGCCACCTACTGTACCGGAGTGGAACGAACTTCATTTGAGACTTCGGTTTTCTAATGTAAACTAGGATAAAGACTCCCAGCTCATTACCATAAGATCGATCTGGATCGACTTAGATGTTGATACTGTGCACTGACTGGTAGAGTCGTGTTGCTGTTAGCCAATCAAAGGAGAGATGTCCAAATATCAGGAAATAAGACTCCAAATCCTGTCGTCTGAAGCTACTTTCTCCTCCAGCTGAATTCTGTGTTCTCAAACAGGCGCACCAGAGCTTTTTTCCCCTGAGAACGACTTAACAAGGCATTCATTCCTACTAGAGACCACTGCAAATGTATTAAAAATATGAGTAAATTTGACCTTTAAGGATTCACAAAACTGACCTCTCTAAAAAGCCATCATGCTTCCATTTAGATCCTTGCGCTTAAATCTTCTCCAGTATTTATTAGTCTTATAGAAAACGTTAAATCAGTTGTCGCTCTCTTGCATTGCAACAAGCTGTAAGTGATGAATGCATGGCTAATTAAATGCACCAATGATTGGACCAGAACAGCAAGTAGCAGCTAACTTGACATCTCAGTTATGTTTGGCCCTATTGTACAGTATTTGAAGGCCCCCCCAAGTCTCAGATCCATTTTTATTTTTGCTGTATTGACTTTTTCCGCTTCCAGCCAAAGACATAATGAAGGCTTCCTGCAGCTGCTGTGACCTGCTTCTGTACAGTATATGCAGACAAAACACCGCTGAAGGAAGGGGCTATTGTTTATCTGCACATTTCTGCTTTCAGAGCGCGTGTTCCCCGTGAAGAAAATTGTCGTCGTTTTGGGATCGTAACGGAGACACGAACCCGTATGATGACCGAGGCCCTAACCTGGAGAAGTGTTTCATCACCGAGCATAAAAGAGCAGCTGTGTCTGCGCCGTGATTATCCCTCGGATTGTTCCGGTCATTCGTCTCACAAATGGACTTGTTGTTTGCACGTTAGACGAGGTTTGTTCGTTTCTGGTTAACATTGCTGCCATGTTCCAGAGACAGCTGTCACCCAGGCATTAGCAGTCTGACAGCGTCCCCCCCAGCGCGCCTGCTATGGATCTAAACTTTTATTTCCCAGGTCAGCAGTGTGACATTCAGTGGAGCTGAATGTTTCTTGACTCTACACAGCTCAATAATTAATAATCGCCCTCCCAGGTGAGCTCAAATTGGAACGTGCTAAAGTTGCGCCGCCGCAGCCACCCTAAAACCTTCAAAGGCATCCCCCCCTCACCTTTTTGTAGCTGCGCTTTTCTTCTCCCATCGCCTTCGTGGCCCTCAGCGCCCGCATTAGAAGAAAAGTTATTTTGAGCCGTAAGAAATTCAAATGAAGCCCCCCGCACGCTAACTTTTTTTCCAGAGCATCCAGACCTTTGAGATTAGACAGCCATCCTTAAAGCACAGGGGTCTGGGATAACAAACGGAATGTTTGAAGTGCTCCTCGGAGAGCGCGCCAACACAGACACACACACATGACACTCAGGATGCACACAATTGCATCCCACTTAGCTGTTTTAGTGTGGACTATGGCTTAATTAAAGCACAAACGTATGGTATGTGTTTTCAGGCTCCAGCGAGTTGTGTGTTTATATGATGGCGAGTGGAAACTGCATAAATAAGTAGCGCAGCAACCATGAATATTTATATTGTCAATATAATTAGCAATGTAGACTAATGGAGGCCATGTTTTGCACTTGAATCCATGCCAGTTTTTGTGGTTGTTTATTTCCTGGCTTGTTGTCCCCACTGCAGCACTAAATAAAGAGCGTGATTATTCCCAAAGCATTACGCTAACTCTAGTGCCACAAGCACGACCGCTCTAGTTGCTGTTAATATCTAAATCGTTCCATTTTTATACATATATCTCATAACAATGTCACTTTGTGTATAGAGAGGAGTGCCATTTGCTTCTAATTGAGTCATTTGACAGATTTAATATTCACTTTTTATTCAGGCAATAAAATCCTATTAAAGTGACAATGTGTAGTTTTTTACCATTAATCTCTGGAAATATCCATCGAAATGCTGAAAATGAATTAAATGATGCCAAGTTGTGGAAAAATATTGGCGGCTTCATAACATATAACCATAAAAATCGGGTCTAATATACGTGGAAGCGGGTCTAAGTCTCTGGGAGACGCCATATTGGATGTCATGTTTCCTTCTACGGGAGCCCGTGAAGACAAAATGCATTTACTGATTTGTAACAAACGGTTACAAAACTTTCACCATGCATAAACATTGTTGTTTTAAACATTTACCTATTCACTTGCTGCCAGTGATGAAAGGGAGTCTGATGTGCTTATTTTTTTTTTTTTGCTGGAGGTTGAACCATAGAAATGAATACGTAGATGCCCCATTGGGCCGCCATATTGGATGGGTCTCCTCACTCTCCAAAGTCAACACAGAGTGAGCAACTATGCCCGATTTTGTGCAGCCTGCGGTTGCAACAACCGTTGTACTATTGAAAACAGATCATGTGGGATTACTATAGTCTTTTCTAGCCTACCTGATGGGATTTTACATTTTAATTCATTTTCATTTATTTTGTTTAATTATATTCATATTTTAATTATCATGCCATGCCATGTGTCTGATTTTATGAAAAAGCATAATAAAATGTGTTTTTTAGCTGGGTAAGCGCCTTCTTCAGTAGAAATAAATGCACTGGGGCAAATGGAGACCCATCTAAGATGGCGGCCGGCCACTACAGCAGCTCCAATAGGCAGCGCCAGTCCACGGGGCGTCTAAGGCCCAATCCCAATACTCGCACTTCCACCTTTGCACCCTTCAATTGCACGTTCCCGGACGGGGGTGCGAGTGCATAGGGTGTCCCAATTCTCGAGTGCGGAAGGTGACCACACCCCTTTTGCACCCTTAGTCAGCACTTTGCCCAAGTCTGCATCAATGCGGACTTTGGACAAGGGTATTACCCACAATCCATTGCTGCGTGGGAAGTTTGAGAAGAAGACAATGGCTTAAATGCCTTTTCTGAAAATATGTATTTTCCAATGAAAGAAGTTCATTTTAAGATGATTAATGACATTTATTCATGCTCTGTGTGTTAGACTAAGATTTAATGTGGACAGCAATGAATGTAAATTTTGTTTGTTTGAAAGTCGTTAATAAAGTTTTTTTTAAAAGTAGCACAAACAGCGACACGGTCGATGACGCAACACTCCCTGTCCTAATTCAGCACACTTGTGTACTACGCACTCGAAGCCTTGCTGCAAACCTCTTCTAAGTGCACTTCACAGAAGGGCGTAGGGTGCAGTGCGAGTATTGGGATTGGGCCTACGTATATATGTCTGTGGGTTGCACTCCCAGGGATTTTTGACCCTAATGGCCATCTGTTGCTAAGGTCTTACTTGAACACAAAAATACCGCTTGCTTGCAATGATTTAGGTATATAATGCCCCCTATCGCCAGGGAAAATACACACAGTCACTTTAAACTGTTTTGTTTCTTTTCTCTTCTGAACAGTGTTCGTCCAGGCCAACAAGCTCCAGCAGCACATTTTCTCCGCCCACGGACAGGAGGACAAGATCTACGACTGCTCGCAGTGCCCGCAGAAGTTCTTCTTCCAGACAGAGTTACAGGTGAGCCTCAACGAGAGCCGCTAACCGCGCCCGCAGCAGTCCAACAAACACAAACCGCTCCTCGTCGCTCTCTGGATATCCCCTCCATCCTGGCTGAGATGAGCGACTCAGAAGGAATTACTTCAGTCCGTTTCCAAAACTCATTTGTGATGTGCAAGATATGATTTGATTTGCTTATTAGACCGGCAGAGCACTAAAATATCTGGAATTAGAGGATTAGCGGAATGCTCATTTTTGAAGAGGTAATTACATGCAGTGCAGAGGCAAAAACACAGTAGAGTCAATACGCCTGCATCTCCTCTCCTAATCACAGAGGAGGCCTCGTGGCTAAATATGAGCCCTGTCCTCCGGGAGTCCATATCTGCCCTTCAACAAAGTTAGTAGTTGGACTTATGAACTTGCAATGTTAGAGAGATAATCCATTTTCTAGCAATCTTTTTCGCTCTGGTCCTTGGAGAAGCAGAAAAAATGAAACAGGCCTTATTATATTATTTCACTGTGGTGGTGTTTTCAAGCAGCTCTGTTTTGTTTGGGGGATTCTCCGTCGTACACGCGGCGCACTTCTCATATCCAGATCCTTTTCTATTACCTTTCAAAACCAAATTACAAAAATAAAATACGAGTCGTCTTTGATGGCGGCGTTCAACCCCGCCACTTAAACAACTTTTAATTTCACGTTAAAACGCTGAAGGAAGCGAACGTTGTTCTTTCTGAGGTGTGTATTAGCCGGTAGCCAGAGGAAGCATCCATTGATCAGCAATGATTTTCATATTGAGATTCAGGTTGTAAACACCGAGGCGTGCGTCTGCCAGGAGGAAGGTGAATGAGATCATTATCTGCTGGTCATTCCAGCACCGCTGACATGAATAAAACAAGTCCTGATCCACAAACATGCCACTCCTCTGCAGAGAAGATTATAAAAAAAAAAAAGCCTCTACAACAACTTACCGGCACAAACCGCCGCCTACGAGGCCTTTCATTCATGCCAAGCTTCTTTTTCTTCCGTCACGTTTTCATTTCTCATTGGTACAAGTGTTTTCTTTACAGCGATGGTTGCA